>JAQPPZ010001593.1:0-371995 GCA_028583015.1 Wollemia nobilis | reverse complement strand
ATTTTTCCAATTTGAAAAATCGTCACTGCCCTTGTTCCAAATGGTTGACTTCACAGCACCATATCTCTCTCAATATTACTTAGATTTTTGAACATGACCACTCATTTTAAAGCTATTCAAATTTTGCACAAGTTGGTCCAAGAATCAGCTGAATCAGATACATTAGCAACATCAAATTCATACATATAATGCAAGTTTTACAAAGAACCAAACATAGAATTATCCTACTTTCCACATTATGATTTACATCTCACATTTCAATAATAAACAAGTATTTGAATACTAGAATTGAAATAGTCCATCATTTTATCCATAAGCCATATAGCAAACATAAATCCATCAAAAAATAAGTCTGCCAAAGGGAGGGTCATAACAAACATAGTCATGTTGATGGAATGTCATAGAAAAACTAGTGACTAGATCCATAGAGATACTCTCCCAAGGACGAGATGCAATGGGCAAAGCCACATTGAGGCCCAAATTTTTGTTAGCTCATTTAGATCTGCAACAAAGGGCACACTATCTTAGGTACCTCAAAACATCACACTGCATCCACCTGAATACCTTGTTCATTGATGATGAAACCAAGGTAGAAAATGGAAGTTTACCCAAATGAAAAATTAGGCAAATTAGCATACAATAGAAGTTATAGAATGGAAATAACATGCTCAATATGCTCCAAGTGTGCCTACCATGTAGGATAAAATATAAGAATATCATAAATATAGATAATGGAAAATCTATCTAAGCACTCTTAAAACTTCATTCATTAGCCTCATGAAAGAAGTAAGAGAATTAGTGAGGCCAAAAGGTATAACAAGCCACTCAAACAAAACCATCTTAGTTTTGGAAGCAGTCTTCCATGTATCTTCAACTTGAATTTGAACCTGATGATAACCACTCTTAATATTAATCTTAGTGAAAAACCTAGCACCTTGAAGTTGGTCTAAGAGATCATCAATATGGGGGAGTGGATATCTATTTTTATAGTGATTTTTTTGAGTGCTTGAAATTAAATGTAAATATGCTAACCATCCTTTTTTAGAACAAGATGAGTAGGAGAGGCACAAGGAGAAATGTTGAGTTTGATGAACCCATTAGCTAGCAGGTCCTAAAGATGTTTCTTAATTTTATCATATTGCAAAAGTGATTGCCTGCACATGGGTGCATTAGGAAGAGGTGTTACAGGAATGATATCAATGCTATGATTAATGGCCCTCTCGGGAGGTAAAGAATTTGGTTCCTGAAAAACACATTCATATTTTTGTAATATTTTATCAAGTGCTAAGAATCTAGTAGACTTATAAACTTGTGTTGAAGATTGCTTATGTTGTAGACGAATGAATATGAGTGCCAATGCTTGTGCTTGATTTGTTGCTTTTATGGTATGTCTACAACTAAGCAATAGATTAGTGGTGTGCTTGGTAGATTCAATGAGGTAGTGCTTATTGTCTTGTTGAAGTGTGTAGGTGTTTTTTAAGCATCATATTGAGCACACTTATCATACTGATAAGGCTTACCAAGCAATAAACCACAATAATCCATTGGGGTCACATCACAAGTGACCTTATCCCTGAACTTAGTGCCAAAAGCAAATGCAATGGTGCATGTGTGTGTAATTTACGAAGTGGTCTCACTATCCTTCCATCCAAGAGAGTAAGTATGAGGATGTGGTGCAATAGAAATATTGAGCCTATCAAAAATGGACTTGACTATCAAATTCTTTTACGAGCCATTTTTGATGATACAATCAACTGCAAAATCATGAATTAAGTCAGCACGCATGATGAACAGATTGTCACGGTCTCCTGTAGTGGAATGATGATTCATCAAAGTTACATGATTAATTTTTTCCTTAACTCCTCATAAACTTGCTTCTCTCTAGTAGTCTTGATGGGGTTATCACTTGTTCCCTCATCAGACTGTACAAGTAAAGACTTATTCTTATACTTTTATAATTGTCTACATTCAAATGTATCATACCATAGTCTTTACAATGATTACAATATTTTTGAGACTTAGCATGAGAAGAAGAAGAAGCATGAAATGTATGCTTAGAAGTAGAGGATTGAGTAGAAGCAGGAGTAGGAGAAGAATGAGAAGGGGAGAAAGTAGAAGATTTATTGGATGTTTGCTGATGTGGACGAGGCGATTGCTTGGAACCTCCTGAAGAATATCGAGTCTCCTTGTGTTGTGTTATGAACTTATCCTTTGCGAGTTGTGCCTGATTAAAAACAACATCAAGAGTAGTGCAAGGAGTGTATTTCAACTCTCTATAAAAGTGTGCTAAAAATCCACTTCTAACTTAGCAATGAGGGAAGTTGCAGGATCATATACATGAAGTAAGACGCGTAATCAGTTGAATTGATGGACATAATCATGGACGGATTGGTGCTTTCCCTATATAAGGCGGAGCCATTGGTTAAGTAGGTCATCATCAAAGGATAGAAGGTGGTCTTCAAGGTTGTGACCAAAGCATCCCAAGTGGTGATGGGGTTTTGAGTTCCTTAGTGTTCGGTAATGAGAACCTTAGCCATGCAAGAAATTTTGAGTTTGGAAAAAGGAACTTTATCATCATATGATGTTTGAATAAATGCAAACCAAGTCTCCATATCTAGGATCCACCATTCTTCACCCAAGTTTGTCACAAATTTCAATCCATACCAAAACATATAGAATCATCATGATGAACAATATATATATATATATATACATGCTTAGGAAGCATAGTCATAAATCCTGAACAAGCAATAACAACTCCTACCTTGTGAATGGAGTTGTAGAGAATGTCACAAAAACCCTATCAACATCGAGAAGGATCCATCTAAGGTCATATTAATTAACACTATCAAAAATCGTATCCGTCGATCTAAAATGACAAATATTAATACGATAGATGACCAACAAATCCAATTCAACATTATTTGTCGGCCCACATACAAAATAATACATCATACGTAACATATTAATCCCTATTAAAAGATACCTTCTTAACCATGACAAAAGGATATAAAAATACATGGCAATCCTTTCATATTTGTATGATATCACATTCAAGATTGCCAAGAGGTATAGCATCATAAATTGATAAAATTCAATGAGAATTTATTTGGAAAGGATGGAAGAAAAAATAGGTTTCCTTTAAGTTGGATAGGGTTTGCAAAGGAAAGAATATTTGAGGAGCAAGCTTGTAGAATTTTAGACTTATGAATTTGGCCTCAAGGGAAAAACATGGGTGAAGATTATTCAGAGTTCAAGGAAAGAATTGGGGAAAATATTACTTAAAAAATATGTAGGTTCTTTCAATGGAATGAAATTATTTAGCAAAAAGAATCTACACAAGGATCGCCAACATAGAACTTCGTATCAGATATTCTACAATTGATGAAGGAACATATTAGATAATCAATCAATGACGGGAATTATGTAAATTTTTGGTCTAATGCTTGGTTGAATCCTTATCCTCTTACTCTTATTCAAGATCGTAACCATTGGCTCGGGCATGCTTAGCTTGTAAAGGTCCAAAGGTCAAAGACTATAATAATGTAAGCAACAACTCCAAATCATGGAATTCTATTAGTAACCTAGTTGAAGGACACGAACTCAAACAAATTGCAGATGAAATTGAAAAAATGCTTCAAGAGTTATATTTGTCTAGTTTTACACAAAAGGATGAGTTGGTTTGGAATCTATTAAGAGAGAGTGGATACTTGGTCAACTTGGAACACGAGGATTTAGAACAATCAAAATTTCTTATGCCCAAAGATTTCTCTTGGAAGAATGTTTGATCACTAGAGGCTCTCTCTAAGGCCTTAAGATTTCTTTGGTTAGCAGATCAAAGTAAGATTCTTACATGAAAGAGTCTACAAAGAAGAGGATATCATGGACCTTTTAAATGTGTCTTTTGTGAGGACATCAAACCATTTACTTCTTCATTGTCCCTTTACTTACACCATTTAGGGTTTCCTTCTTAAAAATATGAAAATATATTAGGTATGTTCATCAACATTGAAAAAGATATGAAATGTTAAACTAATTATTTCAAAACTAAAGCACTATGTATTCTATAGAGGATTGGTCCTGCCATTTTATATTGGAATTTATGGTTCAAAATAATAATAGAATTTTTAAAAGTAAATCTCAAAATCATGCCTAGGTTTGGAACCGTATTATTGTCTCTTTCAAAATATTTGGAGATATGGTGCTCATTATGGGAAGTTTTTAGTACGGAAAAAGAGATGGTAACAACTTGGTTACATGATTTTAACATACATGGAAGAGCCATATGCAACAATGGCATTAAAACAAAAGACTTGCATCAATCTATGATAAAATGGAAATGTAGAGAAATTGGGTTTATCAATATTAATTTTGATGGTGCTTCCAAAGGAAATCTAGAAAAAACCAATGGAGATGGTGTTTTTTGAAATAATGAAGACGAAATTCTTCTTATTTATTCAACTAACAACTATGCATAGGTTAGGCCATTTCTTATAAGGATGACAATTGCAATTGAAAAACGAAAATATATTTCAATGGAGAGGGATTTACAAATTACGTTACTACTATAAACAAAAAATGAATGTGAGGATTGGATAAAAAAATAATATTAATGTTGATGTTCATCATCTTTTATTGGAGTCAATCTCTTGAAATGTGATCATATCTATAAAGAAAGAAATAATTTAGCCAATAGTAGTGTAAATCTTCATCCTGTTAAAATTCAAATTTTAGAATACAACTAACCAATTGAGATTTTCTCTTTGAAAATGATATCCAAGAACTATTTGCAAAAACATAGCACTTTAAGGAAGATGAAGAATATATATATATATATATATATATATATGATAAAAAAAACTTGATTTTTAACGAAAAACAATTCTTATCTAACACCACTACAAAAGGTAAAATAATATTTTAAGGGTTATGAAGGTTATTTTTTTTTTTGCTTGATAAAAAGGGGTTGTACTCGGTCCCCCACCCTTAACAAATTATATCTCTCTTCTTTAGAGCTTGAGAGTTTACAAATAGATACACTTCTCATCTCAATTGAGATGTTATAGTTAGAAACTTAGTTATTAAATTCGTCAAATTTTTTATATGAAATTCGAAATTTATCGAATTCAAAACCCTAACAAATTTATTCGGCGAAATAAACTCTAAATTCGCCAAGAAAAAATTGGTTAGGGTTTTGGTGTGGAAAATGTGTGGAGGAAGACTACCGATGTGTGTTTTGTTTGTCCCACAGATTTCAAGCACCAAAAAATTTATGTATGTTTTTAATTTTTTTTCGTATCATTCTCAGACAATTTTAATTATTGTCCAATGATAAATGAGTCTCATATGGATTTCAAACTTCAATTTCGAGCACCAATAAACATTGTCCAATGATAAATCAGTCTCATATGGATTTCAAACTTCAATTTCAAGCACCAATAAACATTGTCCAATGATAAACGACTGTTATGGATTTCAGACTTCGTCGCATTATGGCACCATGTCAAATATTGAGAAGATTAAAATAAAATGTGGATGCCAAGAACCAATAAACAAAAATTCAAATACATGCAAGGTAGCATTCACAATATTAAAAGTAGGATACTTCATACAGGGATGTTGAAGTAACAATATAATGTATTTATTAAAATTAATAAATTATACGTTAGGTTATTTTTATTAAAATATTATATTTATTGGTAGATTATTTAAATTATATTTATTATATTTTTTAATCATAAATATATGTACATATATATACATATATATATATATTACTAATTTACGTATATATTTATAATATATCGAATTTTTTTCCGAATTTTTAAATATGTAGAATTTTTTTCGACCTTTAAGAGTGTCGAAATCGAATACGAATTCGAACTTGATAACAAAGGGTAGAAACCTACATCATTTTACATAAAATGTTTGAATTCTTGATTTTCATTTTCTGGATCTTTTTAAATTTATGTATAAATACAATTACTCCAAAATTTAGCATCTTTCTTGACATTTTCCTATAGCAGCCTTCACAATGCCAAAACTTCACCTCTACTATTTATGTGTTGCATATTAGTAGAATAATATTTTTAAAACATCGCACTAACATAGTCCGCTTTATCAAATCTGGATTGCTAGTTTCTTTCCTGAAACACAAGTACAACCACAAAAATTCTAATAAATAGTCTAAATGAACACATTATTGTTACAAAATAAATTAGATATTACCAATGGAAAACATTAAAGTAAATCTTAATCATTAAATGATTTAGGCAATTGACAATTTTTATCAGCTTCAACTAAACTTTCTACTTCCTCTAACCATGGAAAGGAAGTGTTAACTTCATGATCCTCAACCAAAACCCCTCTATTGGCTAGCTTATCTACACATTCGTTTCCTTCCCTTAATATATGTGTAAACATGATTTCTTCAAACTCTTTAACAAGATCTTGAATTTCCACAATTATCTCTTATGGAACCTTTGCTTTCCTCAAAATTGCATTTATTACTATGAGAGAATCACCTTCCATCCAAACTCTATTCCATTTCATTTGTTTACATATTTTTAACCCTTCTAAAGCTACCCAGGCTTCAACTTTATTATGTCTTAAATCCACAATTGAAAGCATAATGAGACAATATATCTCCTATATTATTTCTAATTATTCATCCTCCTGCTGGTCCTTGGTTTCCTTTAGATTCTCCATCAAAATTCAACTTAACCCACTCCACATCTAGTGGTTTCCACTTTATATTCTTTACGTTGGTCCTGGTTTCCTTTAGATTCTCCATCAAAATTCAACTTAACCCACTCCACATCTAGTGGTTTCCACTTTATATTCTTTACCTTATTTTTGCTTCTCTTGTACCTAATATCATAATTCCATTTAATGACTTTACTCCATCTATCAAGACTCTTTGCTTCCAAATTAGAGATTGGGTGAGTTGATAGGGTTGGTTTAGACTCCTCTATGGCTAAACATATATTTTTTTTCATTACCTCTAAACTGCTGGGTTATGAAGGTTATAATTATGATCATTGGTTGCAATTTCAACAAACCATGTTACTAAGGTGCTACAACAAATTGTATTGTCACAAGCTACCATATCACAAGAATGTTCATTGCAATAGAAGGATTTTATATCGGGTTAATGCTCGTACTATTACATCCTATTGCTTCACAAAGACTAAAGACAATAAAAGATGCTCTTTTTTTTAATGGGCTATATGGGATTGAAACGGGTCCCACCCGTATTACATCACCACATAGTGGTATTACATCAAAGGTGGGATATTATTTATGTATCGTTTGACATCATTCGAACTTGGGTCTCTTGTATGAAACATTGAGGAACTAACCGATTGGGATAATGCCACTTGATTATAAAAGATGCTCTTTTTCAATTAAAACATAAAACTGATTTGCTAATGAAATTTAAAACGTACTAAAATGTTAAGATGCATCTTTACCAATTGAAAATATAAAAACTATATTCATGTATCTTTAAGAATTGAAAATAAAAAAAACTATATCCGTAAAATGTAGATGCAACATTTTTGTGGGTACTTGTTTATGCAGTTAATTTTAATTTCAACACTTATGTCATCTTTTAAAAAAAAATGTTTTGAGATACATAGAAGCCACTCAAAATTTTGAGATAATATTTGGCAAGTAATGATATGTTGTTGAAAGGTTTAAGAAATTTTAATTGGTTATATTGCACTAATTGTCACAAGTCCACTACAAGTAATGTGTTTTGTGATATACTAAATCATGTTATTTCATGTGGTCATCAATAGAGGCAAACTATACAATTGCATGTACAATAACTCATTAGGCAATTTAGAAAAATACATTAAAATTTAAATTTTCTAAAAAATCAACCTTCAATATTATATGGTGAAAGCAAATCAAAAGTGAACAAATTAAATTCATCAACGCAATATTAGAGAATTAATTTAAATAATTGTAATTCAAAGCATTCTGAAACACTAAAGGTCAAGTTGCAAAGATATTTTTTTTTTTTGAAAAATTTGAAAAAAGCTTGCATTAAAACAAATTACAGTTACAAGAGGGAGAAAGGGCATCCCAACCAAGAGCAAAGAGACCAGAAGAACAAAGGGCGCGAAAACGCGACAAGTCGCGAAATCGCGACACCCAACCTAACAACCGCCGCGCCACGACAACCGGTCGCGGAAACGCAACATGTCGCAAAATCGCGACATGTCGCGAAAGTTGCAAAGATATTAAACTATGAAGTTAATGTTGAAAAAACCATTTAAGTGACTATCTACTTAGCGAGGACATAGTAAGTGATATACAAGACCCCTAACTCTTGTAGTGTTTGTGTCATATAGGACAAGATCCTAATGCATTTAAGGCCCTAAAGTCCTAGGGTAGGCAAAAAAAAAAAAGTACATAAGTTTTAATAAATTCATTTTCCATATATCATCTTTACATCATTTTTTTTTTGTTGTTGCATATATCATCTTTAGATTTTTAAGATCCTATAATAGGGTAGGAATCTGGTTTATCATGAATCCATTTTAGCATTTCAAAGTATTGACTAATTTGTCCTTCCAAGATCCCATAATGTAAAGTATTTGCATTAAATTTTGTTGTGTTTTGGTAGTTAGGCCACATATAGTACATTGCATATTTGAGATATCAATCCAATCTGAAAATTTGATAATTTTGATTTGGCGAGATTGATTTATAACCATGCAAGAGAAGAATATTTTAAGATATGCTATAAGAAAGAAATATATCTGATCTTTGTTTAATTTTCCCTTGCGATTTCCCAATTTTGCATTATGTGATAGTGATGGGGTATTCAATGTCTCTTAAAGCCATGCACAGCCAAAGAGTTCATAGGGAATTAGTCGAGAAAAACTACGGCTAATTTGTATATAATTAGATTATCTACAGACTTGAGTTAGAGATTTTTTATGTCCAAGCACAAATCTTGAGATCTCTTGGAGTCTAGACCAAGACATGGATAGAGTAATACTATGCTCATGTAAAACCAAATGCCCACAAATGCTAAAAAAAGAATGGAAGGACACAATAGTCCCTAATTCAATAAAAATCAACAATCCGCTACTCACATTTAAGGGATCTCCTTCAATAACAGTCCCTGCACTCAAATGTCTTTGGGTTTGAATGGAAATTTTCTTATATTGGTAGGATGCAAACTCAATACAGAACATGATACTTAAATAATTTATTTTTAAAAAGAAATGGTAAAACACCTGAAAAGAAAACAAGAAACTATGGAAGAGTGCTGAAGAGCAAACCTAAGTATATCACACACTCGTTGTAAACATTGCCAATGAATATCATGTTTTTGACTAGGTCTCACTAAAAATGCTGATGCTAAAGAAGGTTTTCTATCTGCATAAGCACCTGCGATCAACAGGTTCTTTAATATATACCAACAACAAAGATGATTTGCAAGCATAGAACCTGTCATGATCAGTGTGGCCACATACACCACATAGCATGTTTTATATACCATCAATTTAAGCGTGAAATTTAATGTCATAAGACCTAACAAGTCTTATTACAAAACTTTCATAATCAATGACAGTCACCAAACCACCAGATTTGAACTTGTATCATTCATCTGTAAGTTTCCCCCACTTGGCAGTAAGCTACACAACAAGTGTATAGAAAAATCTACAGTCGTTAATTTATTTACAGACATATACACAATCTAATAGATTAGAAACATGTGTTGCAAAATTTGGAACAATTATTGATATCTGCCAACAACATCCTAGAGCTACACCTAACTTGTGGACTCAGCCTGCTCTCCATGACTGTAGGTCTGACCTCAAGAATCATGGCCCAGGCATCTTTCAAATTAGTCAATAGAAGAAAGGATGGATGTTCAGAGAAAGAAAGGCATAAAGAAAGGGGTCAAAGTAGGAAGTTCAGAGAAATAAAGGCATAAGAAATGAATGGATCACGTCAGTGTACTGTCCCAGAGAGATGTAGAAGATAAAAATGATGAGGCATTTATCAAAAAAATAACAAAAAAAAAAGCAAGTTTATTGATTATCCAAGCAGTTGGTGTTTAGAAAATCTTGTACATAATTAAAATTTGTTAGTAAAATAACTCACGTATTTGCTTTCAAATCTGAACCCGCCTGGACAGGCAATTACAGGAATGTAACAGGAGTCTAATATGAAGCATGTAGGTACACTTTCATTCTCGGAAATAAGAATATTGAGACAAACAAAGGTATCTTCCCACTAAACTTCTTGAAGAATCTTGACATCCATGATGTGTTCTTTGCTTGTAGGAAATACCCAGTTAAAGGTTCTAGAAGAGAACAAAAATGGATTTGTAACGAGCAAAGGGTGTGAAAGGAAGAGGAAATGGTTCAGTCACAGGAAGTTGCACCAAATACAGGAAAGTTCTTAAGCTTTGAATTGGTGAAATGAATGCAAATGATTAACATCAAGCAAAAAGATAGTCAATCACATCTACAATCCTTAAATGTCCTCCACTGGAAACCAATCAGCTAGTGTTTAGGACACCCAAAATTAATGAACATTTTTAGACTTTTCTTGTATAACTTTGTGCTAATCCAAAACATATAGTAAGCGACAGAATAATGGCCAACGCACTGCAAATGATTAAATACTTTGTCCTCAACCCAAGAACTAACTCTTGAAATCAACATAAAGGCAGCAGCAGGATTTCCCATCTCAACATATGGAATTGCAATTGTCCGGCTATTAAAAAAATAATTCAACTGATTCTTCACTTGAGCAGGCAATCTTTTGACTGCAGATATTTTCACATTCAGCATCATCCTGATTCCACGAGGCAGTTTTCAAGAGAAACAAACCTAACAGCACCTTTTACAAATATTCAATATACAGAATTGGCAATTATAAACATATATGTAAGAGAATCACCTGAAACATTTTCACTAAGTTTTGTCAATTTTATAGAGAATTTGCTGAATCACCCGCACACCTTCATTCTCAACACACAAGTAAATCATAACTCTTCACAATCCTATGACCATCTGAAAATTGTCTGTTGTACGCCTTCAATTTCATACACTTGCCAACTTCACATGCACAAATAACATTTACTGTGAATAAAAAATACAAATGGATCAATTTAATCCTCAAAGAATGAATAGGCTTAAACCAATCTCTACTGACTACAAAACTGTGCTCTGTATGCTGTTTGAAGCAAGGAAAATCCTTGGCTAGCAAACACCCCACAAGTTCAACATCATTTCCTTCCCACGTTCTTGATCCTTCCTTTTTTCCCCCTCTCATTAGGTTTATCAGTTTCCACATCATCGTCAGCAACTTTACTACCACTCATAAGTTCATTCAAACAGAAGGAGTGGAGATCTTGATAAACTTGTTGCCATTGTTGTAGCATATGCAAAGACCGTCTGTGATCTGATCTCAGCTTTTCCAACTCCATTTGAATAGCAGCTGAAGAACCTTGTTGCTGAAAAATTTGCAAAAAACGAATGAGACATCATCACCCAAAAGCAAATAAAAATCAGACAGATAACATCAAAACAATCTAACATTAAAAATGTAACTTTAAGCTGCATTGATTATTTTGGATCTGAAGCATGTCTACATTTAAAAAGCAAAAAACTAAAGAAAGGAATTCCAGACTTATTGGTGTATAGCATCCCAACAACTGCCAGACTTGTAATTGAACAACATACAGCTTTGGCAGACTTTTTAGTGTAGCAGAATATAATTTTTTATTTGAAACAGTTTTGCCAGAGCATCTAGTTGGTTTTCTAGCCTTCAATTCTCTGCATGTGGTCAGGCATTTTGTCATTTGACTTGAGACAGTAGAGTAGATTCCTTAAACTTAAAATTCTGCCATCATTATTATGTCCATACAATGGAATGCTTTTGATTCTTCTTTTGGAGGTTTCATCTATTGAACATATTCTCCATGATGTTGTGCTTGTAACTAACAAATTAATTAGTAGCAATGCAATTTCACTTAATGCTTCACACCAAAGCCTGAATCTCACAATGACAAATTTTTTGGAAATTTTAACTTATATATAAGATGATTTTAGGCTCTTCTACAAAGCTTAGAATAGAGGGAATCACAAAAATAATCAAGCAAGAAACACTAAAAAGTATAAAGTAGAGAATTAAAAATCATTTGGTAATAAAACAGACAGGACCCTAAGTTACATGATGAAAAAGAGAAGTGGAAACTCCAAATTTTAGAAAAGGGCTGAAAAAAGGGAATGTGAACAAAATGTTGCAGATTAAAAAGCATGCTGAAACTCAAATTTGCAGAAAAGGGTGACTGATCTCTAATTTACAATAAAATCAAGGTGAAATTTGACTTTTGAGCTAAACAAAGAAAACTTCCGTAGTCAATTCCTGACTAGTGCGAGCTGAAAACATAAGGCAATACTGATGATTAGGTTAACAAAGTGAGTAGTGATCCTCTTCAAAATTCAAGATATAAAGAACTTTAAGTATATCCAGTATACAAAAGTTCTAATATAGCCGGCATCTGTAAGGACATTGAGAAACACGTATCTTAGAAGTGGTGGGCAATGTTAGGCAAGATATATTCAAAACATTGAAACTGTGTGCAAGTGTTTTGTCTTTCTTAATGTCTGTTTATTATGGAAAATGTTAACAACAAGTTCCTCATTACTTTTTTGAAGATATCCTTTTTAGGTTAATAGCCAAGAGGAATGAAATTGAGAGGGACTGCATTATCTCATCTACTAGAACATGCTAGATAAATTCAACATATTACATGATCATGCAAAGATACTTTTATGGTGCCCCCTGCCATGCTGGTAAACAGCTTGGAGAGTTGGTATAAACTTCTAGCTCTGCAGTTTAGTCATGTACATGTACAGGGGTGATTTTCAGTTTTTTGCAAATAGTAACCGCCCAATCAATTCTCATCCATAATCTTATATAATGGAATACTAAGATTGCTTAGCAATCACAAGCCATTATCGCCCTAACCAAGGTGTTAAAATTATCCCAGCTACAAGTATTTTGTTAACAATGTGATACAAATCATCTAATTATATGTTCTGCGTCTTCACTTGGGTGTTACAAACCACATTTCTTCCATATTAGCAATGACAGCCCTTGTAAGCAATGCTTTTTTACTTTGATTCGTAACATTCAAGAACCAAACAAAGTCACTTGATTTGCAATCAGGTGTATTTGACAACGATAAATAAATCTGTTTCTCAATGCAAGATTCAACAAATTTGTCATGATGTTCAGAAAATAGAAATGGCCTATTTCTTTTGTAATTCCATATTTCTTGACAGTAAATAAAAAAGACAAAGAATTGAAATTAATACATTTGCCTTAAGTCTTTAGGAAGCCACAGTACAGGGACAGTTCTTCTTCTTTCTTCTCTCCAGAAGGGTCTTTTGAAGAATGGAGGAAACTTCTGAGGAGACTGGCAATAAGGAAGCAGATCGGGGAGGAACATCTCTTCTAGAACTGGGAGCGTATCAATAGAAGAGGAGGAAAACCCAATTTTGAGGATCCAGCAACCTATCTTTCAATGAATTTCAAAAGAAAGAGAAAACACTTTGGTTGGCAACTTTATAGATATCCAGCCAAAGTTGGATACAAGCAGGAGTTGGGCAGATTAGAAATGGAAAGTGAAAGGAAGACTGGAAATTGTGGCATTGACCAAAGTTTTTCATTATTCAACTTTAAGAGTCAAGAAGATATGAGTTCAACTCTATTGAAAGGGCCATGGTTTTCTGGGCAAAAGGGTCTTTATTTCAGAAAATGGACTCGAGACTTTAACCTGAATACAAAAAATATTTGTATGGTCCCTCTTTGGGTTCAATTACCTGGACTTCCAGTGACTTTTTGGGATGAAGACATTTTTAGAGGAATAGCCAAATCAATGGGAAAATTGATAGCTTTTGATCCAGCAACAAGGAGTTCGGAACCAGTTTCTTGTCAGCAGTTTGTGGATGATACTTTCATTATGGGAGAAGCTACATGTAGAGAGGCAAGGGAAATCAAAGAGATTCTCCATAAATATGAAAGGGCATCAAACAATTGATAAACTTCATTAAAAGCAATATTTATTTTGTGATCACAGAGAGACAGTTACAACTGAGGATTGCAGAAAATTTTGGTTGTAATATTGTGTTCTCCGGTGTTGGATAAGACTCAGAGGAAGTTAGCAAGGTGGAAAGACAACCTCCTTAGCCAAGCAAGAAAAATGCAACTACTTCAAGCAATCTTACAGAGTATTCCAATTTATTATATGTCTCTGTTTAAAATGCCCTTCAAGGTAAGGAGGATGAAGAAGATATTTAAAATATTCCTATGGACTGGGACTACAAACAAGCAAAGACTTGCTTTAGGAGCTTGGGCTACAGTTTGCACTCCAAAAGAAACTTGGGGGGTTAGGCCTCAAAAATTTACAGTTCTTTAACAAAGCCTTAATCTCAAAAACTGCATGGAGACTTTGCACAAAAGGAAGTATGTTGTGGCAAAAGATTATGAAAGCGAAGTACTTAAAAAATCGCATTCCCTTTTTTAGAAGTGCAATTTCTCCTAGAGGATCAGCCATTTGGAATGCAATACTAAAAAACGAGAAGTTTTCTAAGGAGCAATATAAGATGGCAGGTAGGAGAAGGGAAGGAAGTTTTCTTTTAGGAAGATTCTTGGATCCTTCAGGAACCTTTGATAAATAAATAGGATTTTCAGGAGTTGTGGGTTCCACTGGCAACTAAATATGGAGAAAAAGTCAAGGATTATAAGGAATGTCTTCATGGTAGAAAGAAATGGAAATACCTTTCTTTAGATTCAGATGAAGTTCATATTCAGCAGGGTCTCCTGAATTTAAATCAGTTGATTGGGAGCTTTCACATCTCCCAAATCAACAAGGAGGATTCTTTGCTATGGAACCATTCTCCAAAAGGACTCTTCTCAATCAAATCAACCTATGAAGCTCATACTCTCCCTAGAGGAGGAGCTTATCCAGTCAAGAAGGTTTGGTCCCCTGATTTTGTGCCTAAGAATGCTTTCTTTCTTTGGTTATGCCTTAGAATAAGATTTTAACAATAGATAATTTATGCAAAAGAGGGTTCCAAATGACAAATATATGTTCTTTGTGCCAGAAGGATGCTGAGTCAGTAGACCATTTATTCAACCATTGTGAGTTCTCAAATAAAGTTTTCTATGCTATAATGAACTCTCTTTCAGTCAAGTGGAGCATGCCACAAACCTTTAGAGATTTGGAGCCTAATCCTCCCTCACTATATATGGGGCACATGGTAGGAAAGGAATAAACGAATATTTAGGAATGAGATGAACAATGAAGTATATATCTTCAAAATAATCAAAGCTGCTATTGAAGATAATCTGTCCATTCTCCCAGAGAGTATGACAAAAGAGAAGAAATAATGATTGTTGAAGGATGAAAGGTAAAACAATCCAAACCATGCATCATGGACTCAACCCAAAAAATATTGAACACAAGATGGATGAAACCAAGACAAGGCTGGATAATCCTTAACTTTGATGGGGAACCAAAGGAAACGCGGGAAGAGCAAGAGGGGGCAGAATTATTAGAAATGATAAAGGACAAATTTTATGGGTTTATGCAGAGGATTATGGAATTCAGACCAACCATATGGCAAAAGCCAAAGCACTTTTTTCAGGAGTTCAACGGTTATATGATAGAGGTTATAGAAAAGTTAAGGTCCAAGGGGATTCTCTAAACATTATTAGAGATTGAAATCAGGAGAACCAAAGAATATGTTTATACTTAACATTATAAAGGACACTTCAAGAATTCTAAAAGATATGAGTGATGTCGTAATTGATCATATCTATAGAGAAGGTAATCATGTTGCTGATGTTATGGCCAATATGGGGGTGGATAGTGGTCAAAACAGAATTTGGGATGACAACTTTCCAATACCATTACAAAGAATAATTGCATTCGAGACTAAAGGTTAGCCTGTTAGAATGAATAATATCAGAAGTTGAATGTAGTGGGTTGACAATTTCTATCAAGAACATTGAGCTGAAGGACAATGCTTAATCTGAGTCTAGTCTATCTAGGCATTATCTTTGTAATTCTTTTCTTTTGATAGTGTTTCTTTAGCATCATTGTTTGTAGGAGGAAAGGTGTGTCATTTTCGCCAGGATCTCTTTTGTTGACCTGTGGTTTTTATTTCCAATATGATCAGGCCTCTCATGTAAAAGGGTTAGGGCCCCTTTCAAAACCCTATTTTTTCACCCAATATCAAAAACAATATTGAACGTAGACCATGTCTATTTAAAATCAATTTCCCATACATGACAGTTTTACTTGAATGCAATCAGGATTGCTCCAAAAGGCTCAAAATTTGCTTTGAGCAGGCCCATTGTAAATATGTCGGCAAGCTGATCCTGGAAGTTACAAAATTGAAGCTTAATCTAATACAAGCTTACTCACAAATGAAGCAACAATGAATTTCAATGAGTTTAGATCTCTTATCAAACACTAGATAAGATACTGGCCTTAGGACCCCTTGACTGTCGCAGATTAATACTGTGGGAAGGTACTTAGGAATCCCCATATCCAAACAAGACAACTTCATAGACCACTTGTTGTGCATAATCTGCCTTTGTGGAAGATACTGCAACTGTCTATCGTTTCTTGTTAATCCATGAGACAACTCCAGATTGGGAATGAAAACATACCCCGAGGTTGATCTTCGATCATCAATCATTTGCTCAAGATACCACAAACATATATGAGAAGACACTTTGCTGCCTTCTGATTCCACATGCATGGTTATTTCATGAACTTCAAATGATAACTGACAGCAAAGCTCCCGTCCAGTTTGGTATAAGTCAAGTAAAATACACTCCCAGTGAATTTTTGAGAGTGTTTAGTTCACTTGCTTAGAAGGCTCATATCATGAAAGTTGCAATCTAACATCCACTGATGCCCCCAATATTTTTAGTATACCATCTTGAACTTCTTGAGCAAAGCCTTGGCATTTTTGATCTGTGATGCAAAAATATGATTTGGTGACCACCAGACTTCAATACCAAAGCATTAACAAAACAACCTGGCAGACAGTTTAGGATAGAATGGCCTGATATCAGGAGGTTGGTCATCCACCCATTGTTAGTTCTAACGCTGGTTACACCCAAAGCTACTAATTGTCTGCTTTTAGGTGGTGGACTAGGTGGCCCATGCAGAGACATGGAAAGAGGTGACTATCCAGTGACCAGGTGGGTAGTCAACCCCGAGCTACTGATTGTCAATGTTATTTAGCTTCTATATTATGTACCATTAAAGGGTAGTACCAAGAAAAGAACTACAAGATAATTCTATTAATGTCCACCAATGACCAAAGTAGATCAATGGGACTCCCTGAATACATGTGCATTGTTTATAACGATCACCCTTCTTTATATACATCTGCGTAATGCTATTAGTGGAAATTGAGATGGGAGCAGAAGCATCTTGCAAAACTATTGATCATTTTCCACAAGACAGTAGAGGAATAATGTTTGTAGAAACCTCCCAAGTCAAATTGAAATCTCAAACAGCAGCAACACATCCTTCATACAATTTACCTTAAAATAACTCTCAAAACAAAAACTTCAAAGAAATTTTACAGACACGTCTTCAAAATTATTGTCATAAAAAAAGAGTGATTTTTATCAGTTGAAGGTTATCAATCCACACTCGTTACTCAACTCCCTGCCATACTTATTACTTACCTACTTCCATGCTCATTTCCTGTACCAAACTTATGGTGGAACACAGAGTGTTTGATAATGTTAGGAGGTGAAGTCAATATCCAGATCTCCAATGTTCTTCAGCAGAGAGGTGCATTGTGGTGCAGTTTTTAGTGATCCTTCCCTACGTGTTGTTTGTATGCATCCGACGCGCCGAGGGGGGTCGCAGGGAGAGGAAACGTTTCCCTTCCCTAGCTGGAAGAGGAAACGTACAAACAATTTTCGGCCAGTTTTTTTTGTATTTTCTATAAAAGGGGAATGACCCCTTGCATGTAAAATGTGAGTGAATGTAAAAAGTTTGCCGAGATCAATAAAATAACGAAGTTGCCATTGCCCCGTGGTTTTACTTGCACACTGCAAGGTTTCCACGTAAAATCTGTGTTGCTGTTTTTTGTGTTATTGTTTTGCTTACTCGTAATATTTGTTTTCTAACATCTGGTATTAGAGCCTAGGGTTTTGTGCGAGTGGGAGCTGCAACAATGACAAGAGGTGTAACCAAGTTCGAGATTGAGAAGTTTGATGGCAAGATCTTTACCCTATGGAAGATGAAGGTGGAGGATTTGCTAGTTCAAAATGACCAATCCCTAGCCTTGAAAGGGGTCGCGAATAATCCTAGCAGCATGAAAGATGAGGAGTGGGTAATGCTGGACAAGAAAGCGGTTTCTACAATCCGTCTCTACCTAGCACACTATGTCTGGTTCAATGTTGCTGAAGAAAAGACCAGGTGGCCCTCTGGAAGAAGCTTGAAAAGTTGTATGAGACGAAATCAACAACAAATAAGTTTTTTCTAAAAAAACAGCTTTATAGCCTGAGGATGGAGGAGGGTTCATCTGTGGCAGATCATATTCAAGGTCATAGGTTCAAGCCGTAGCTAGTTCATGCTTCGTAAATATGGTATCAGAGCTTGGGTAGCTATAACAAGTCTTTGAATATGGTTGGAAAGGAAGGAGCAGGGCCAACTTATCAATCCACACTCATTACTTGACTGGTCAGCATCTCAATGAACCTCCTAGACCACTTCCTAGAAGGCCTAAGGTTTGAGTCCTAGCTGGAATATGGTACATGTGGGAGTTTATATTGTTATCACGAAAGGATCAATCTGAGCTTACATCACTTTCAAGTTTAGGATACCAACATTATCATCAAAAACAACAATAATGATATTATGAGAAGTAATTGTGGGCATTTTTTCATAAAATCATATAATGCAAAGACAGTCTTCTCATTGCTATGAAATGTGTCACAATACTTGATCCATAATACAAGCCTCAAACCATAAATGACTTTCAAACATCTTCAAACAAATGACATCAATGAAGAAAAATGAAGTCCTCAAATTTCTTGTGAGGCAGAAGGTTCCATAG
Organism: Wollemia nobilis; assembly: GCA_028583015.1. Taxonomy (NCBI): domain Eukaryota; kingdom Viridiplantae; phylum Streptophyta; class Pinopsida; order Araucariales; family Araucariaceae; genus Wollemia; species Wollemia nobilis. Next base: position 352,856 of record JAQPPZ010001593.1, on the reverse strand, counting down.
GTGCAATTGTCGATGAAATCAATGACGTCCAAGAAGCAAAGGATGCAGTCCATATCTACATGTGTTGTACTAGCCGTCCACTAAACACCTTGCACAAGTCACCATCACAAATTTCAGACAATGGCCATGCCCAATACATGTGCAGGTTGCTCACAAGCCATCTCCCATTCAAAGCATTGGCATCACAAACTGGCATATCTCAACATGGTGCATCAATCAACCAATCACATAAATGATCACTTCATAAAATGGCCCATACATGCACAAAGCCACTCATAATAATAAAAAAGTTGTGGAAATCAGTAATGAGGAAATCTAAGATGCTTCACACTAAAGTGGATACATCTATATGACCTTAGGATAGAGTACAAAGATTTCCATGATCTAACATCAATTCATCCACAATGAATCTTGACTTTTTTTCATTAGTTAATCATCTATATCTCTTCGAAGAATACCTCCTCTCTCCAAAATAAGAAATTCTATGTCGATCAGATTAAGAATGACGATTACAAACATCCATGGAAGGCAACTTATGGCTATCCAATACCTGCTCTCTTGGGTCTAGTATTTGGTTTAGAAGAAGCAACAACACAATCCTCATATTTGTCCAAGTCCACCACCTTTCTTACCCACTTCCTAGGCATCTTGAAACCAATGTCATTTGTTTGTTCCTCCAAATCAACTATAGTAGGAGGACACTCATTAGGAGCAACCTCATCACCACCAAGAGGTACATGACCATCAAAAGCATCATGGACATGATCATGATAATTTGGAGCATCATCAATGGAAGGAGTAACACAACTTGAAGAAATAAACTCCCTCCTTGTATTTCCCACTAATATATGCTAGGTACAGCCTTCATCATTGTCCACGGCTAACAATGCATTCTCTAATTTGGTGAAATATTGTGCCCAAACATTCTTCACCTATCTGACCAAACTTTGACCACAGAATTTGATGTGCAAACTAGTTGAACCACCAAAAGGATATAAAATAAAATAAAAAACCGTGAATCTGTAACTCCCCTAAGTTTTGACATAGATTCCAGATCTGTAACCAAATTTCAAGAGATATGCAGCTTTTGTAAAATTTTAAACAAATGCAAAATCTTTGCAACCAGGAAGAGTTACAGGGTGTCATTTAAACAACAAACTTTTTGAACCTTCACCAATCAGCATACACAAAAGATCAAATAGTTTGTTTTGGGTTAAAAGGTTTGTTTACGGCGACATAGGCCATATGGGATGATCCTGATGGAGGATGTTGTTTATCTAATATATGGTTATCAAACCATACTTTGGTTACCGAAGTATGGTATACAACCCTACACCCCTTGGGATTCGAACCTTGGACCTCCTATTTAGAGTTTCAAAGAGACTTCAATTCTTTTCCCCAATAAACTCATGAAGACCTTCACCAAGTCACAAATAAAGCCAACCTTACAAAGATAACTTCTTTGAGAGGCATATGGCCATGACACAATCTCCCACAAACTTTGCTCAAGTCTCTTACTACGACTTCAAGAAGCAAACAAACTCTAAGTCCAATGCTTGTCACCTTAGGCTCTAGCTATGTTGACAGGTTTGTTTTCATGTTTCGATTTCAACAAGATTGAAATTCAAAAGATATTTGACATAAGGAAAAGCTCAACATGAAGTTTAATATATTAAATACATGCAATTATATTTGTAATTTTACAGATCAAAATATAAAAACAATTAGAAAGACAAAAAATTTGAAGATCCAGTGATTACACTTACCATTATAAATGAAAGAAAAAACATCAAATAAATTGCAAATGGCTCTACTTCTATCCAGATTTTTTTTGCCTTGGACAGAAAAATCACACAAAATGCTTGCCTAGGCCACCTGACAAATCACTATAGTCCAACCCTAAAAGGCACCTGAAATCAACTTCTCTTATCCCTATAGCCAAATCCTAGGGAATTTTTGGTGCAGCAGATCCTACCCAAAAAACTCAAAGTACACTAAGGCGACCATCCAAATTCAGCACAATCTTCAATCCTTCAAAACACAAAATCTCTATACCTCTACACATCTTGACTTTGGTAAAAATTGAAGGATGAAGAAAGAAAAACATATTTTCCCAAATGTTAGTGAAGCCAATCCAAAAACCCTAGTTCCATAGTTGCACCCTTAAAGCACTACAACAAAAGAGCCATAAGCAAAGCCTTTGATGATGAACAGAGACCCAAACCTGTTCTGATTCTATGCAGAAATTCACAATAACCAAGACAGAATCAAATAGAATCAACATATCATCCATATTTACAAAAAAAACAAAAAAACAAAGGGAACACGAAAAAACAAAAAAAAAGAACACGAATATGTGATATGGTACCCTCCAACACCAAAATTCTTTACTAATAATGAAGTAATCTCTGATTGATGTACACAATGATGGGTGAGTGGGAGTATAATTACTGTCTACCATACAATGACATAGATCCAAATAACTATCAAATCGACAACATATTGGTTTTCGAATTCACTGCATAAAATATAAAATACAGAAGAGCAATAAACAAGCAAGACAAGAGAAAACACAGCATATAATGTGGTTCACCCAGTGTGGCTTACATCCACAAAAAAACACTCAGTCTTTTGTATTAACACCAATACAAACTCTTGAAGGGAGTAATCCTGCAACACAACCAGCTACAAATTCCTCTTCAAAACACCAACATCTCCACACAATTACTCTAACAGTAATTCAACATGCAAACACCCTTGCATCAAGCTCTACACCAAGCTTCCTGGTCTCTCTACAGGAGATGTGCAATCCTCTGCACTACCCATAAACAAGATACAATCCTCTCTACCGAAGGTATTACATAAATAGGGAAACCCAATTACATGCATGCTAAAACAAACATCCTATAATTAACCCAATCCCCACTTAAGGCCTAATTCAAACTTAGAAAGTTTACAATTAGAAAAAGCTTAATTTTAGCCAATCCTAAAATTAACTTTTCCTTTTTCCGCCTCTGTTTTGGGATTGATCATCTACAGAGAATTGTTTTATCCATATTTAGCCGAAATCAGACTCCACAACCTAACAATTGGATCATTATATAATATATGGATCAACCTGTGAGGTGAAAAAGGACTCATATCCCACTACAACACAAATACAATATCGATCATCGCAAAAAGTGAATCTTGTCAAATAGGTAATCAGAACGGCATGAGTTTAACTGATTAAATTCTTCGACTTTCAAGGAAGACCCAAGTTCAAATCTTGTCAAATGATAAATGCATAATTGCCAAGCTATTATAATACCATTGTGGTCATGATGTAATATGTGTGGGGCTTGAATCAATTCCACATAACCAATTAGAAAAATACAAGTGAAATAGAGGTAAACATGTTCTTGCAATCATGCTAGCACAAGTAAATTATGGCTCAATATTTGGACATTTTTTGAAAATTGGCATAAGGTTAACCTCACAACCAAGCCCTATGCGAAATCGAAGAGAGGAGGGTGCATTTTTTTGGCTAGTTTAGATCTTATTGCACTCAGGTTGACTAAGTTTGATTGATCGTTGTTGGGGGTGAGCATTCATGGGCACAACACTGATTAGGCCATTGCGAACAAGAATTATTCTGCAGCAACCTGGAAGAGGCCTCTTGCCTACTTCAAAAATGCTCATTGCCTCAATATCAATGATATGGCTAGTTATATGTGTGCTTCTGATAATAGGTATGCAAACCATGGTTATGTTGGTCACATGCAATACACAGGGATCATGATTTACTTTTTGTTTCTTTTTCTTTTTCGTTCTTTTTATTCTTCTTATTTTTTACATATATATTCTTACCAAAAATAAAAAATCTCTACAGACTATACAGATTCAAGGTGAGCCAATTTGGGAAGGGATATGGCATAGCACACAACAAAGACAAAGATGGTCTTATATGTGCATCCTTCACTACAACTGTAAATGCACATCCTCTATTGTGAATGTGCTTCACTATGTTGTAAAAGAATAGAATCAATGAGCATAACTGCCCTTCCAAGAAATTTGGCAATTCGTGAACTTCATGCTTGAGGCTCACCAAATATGGTAACGGCTACTAATTACCATAATGGAAAGACATATAGTACATTGAAAAAGGATTTAATGCGAACAAAGTGATATCAATATAAAAGAAATAATTATAAACAATAGATAATTGAAATGAGCAAATGTGATGCCTTTATATAGACTCATGGTGGTGACAAATAAAAAAGTCAGCCTTGACCAAACAAAAAATAGTTAAATATTCATAAATTCACAAATAAAAGTCAAACATAGGTTGGTTAAAAAACGTATGGATTAACCAAACAAATTGCCATTGGGCTCGACATGTGGCTTTATGCATTTTAAAATTATTGGTCACATGTTTAAAAATACCGATACACCTCACGAGGGCTTCAAACAAGGTAATTCATCATTATCTTCCTGGAAAACAAACAAACCTGCAAACTCTATTGAAATGCATGCTTAAGCATTGTTTATGCAACTGTATCCAATTTCTTAATTTCCTTCAACCTACCTCTTGTGTTTGAATCTGTCAAGACCTTCCTAGGTTCATGTTACGTTTTAGCAGATTTCTCTAGCTTCAAGACCCAAATGAATCAGGTGCTTTATCAAATCACCTTGATCTAAATACCACTTTGTGTCTTTGTTGCTTTACCACATTATGATTGACAAGGACAATGATTGAATGAGATACTCTTTCCACTCATCTTTAAGGTGTTTTTATACAATGTAATGGAAAGAAATGTAGGTCATTAGGGCAATGGCAAACTACCAATTAACTTAAAAAAATTTAATACAATACTCACAACCTAACATTTTTGTTACTCACTAAAATCATTTTTATCGAAAGCAAGTGGACTGTCCCAAGGTTGTTCTCATTGAACACTTTGTGGTTAGGCTTTGCCTCCACACTTTTTTCACTTCTCCAAAAACAGGTGCGATTTTCATGCTCCACCAACGGGCTTTATTTCATTCTCCACTTGTGTTACTGTAACATGGTTTTCTTAAAAAATGGATTTCTTGATACTAAAAGATTAGTGATTTTCTTTAGTAGCCTCCTATAGGGCTATCCTAACTTTTGTTTGCCATTGGCATTCCAAACACAGAGAAAATTCAATATCATCGCAGTAAGAGAAGACTAATCACTAATCAGGCTCTTATTTTGACATTCAGAAATGAAAAGAAGAAAGCATACCCAAAATAATACTTTATTTGTTGAACTCTATAAGAAATTAGAAGCCCTGCTAGTGTTCAAAGTATTAATCCATATAGTTGTTACAGGGCACCATGTTTTTTTATAACACTGAAAAATATTTGTAAGGAAACAAATGTTCACATAAAGGATTAAAACGAAACATGTGTTGATGTTATCACCTGCAACTCTTTGATTTGTTGCTTCATAGCACTAAGTGTATTGAAGCCACCACCATCTATAAAGTCATCATTGTGCGAAGGAAGTATTACTGGTAATCCACTGTCATGATAAGGGTCCCTTGTTTCTCTATATTTCTTCAAGGGAGGTGGCAATAGAAATGATCCACGCTTATTGTGGAGACTACCTTGAGTATCTGCATGCAATTGATGTGGGGAGTGCGACAGAATGATAAGGCTGCTTATTGGCCCTGCAGCAAAATCAGACTGAATTTCAATCTGAAAAGCATTTATTCATTTTGAATTAAAGCACAATAAAATATCATAGCAGGTTCTACATTCAAGCATTGAGGTACACTTTAAAAGACAAAGACACTCAAAACCACTAAAGCACAAAGGCAGTGCTATTCAGTCATTGTAAACCCCAAAACACAAGTGTAATATGCATAAGTCATATCAGTTCCCCAAATGGAGTAACAAATAATGGAAGTGGCAAACAAATGAATACATTTCAGTAAATAATAGACAAACAAAATAGATGCAACCGGCAATTTCTTAGTATGAAAATAAAATTTCCAGCTCCTACTGAATTTATAAATAAAGCCATAAATTCGGGTTGTTACTGTCCACGTGAATTATGATACCTAGTATGCCACTTATAAATTACATGTTTATCATAAATGCATCATTAAAAAACTTTCCCTCGCCAACTCTCCTATCAGAAGTGACAATGATCTGCTAAGCTTAACAATACAAACAAAAAGGAAATAAAGCAACAATATATGTTACAATATTTTAGCAAAATCATATGCAGCAACGAACGCATCTCGGGGGAATACTGGTTGGTAAAGAGACTGACATAAACAACAAAAAAGAAGACCAATAATTAGTAAAATTGGTACCATGTAGCACAAAAGGAACTAAAACATGTGTTATGACAAAATCCTCTTAAACATATCAGGCACCTCAAACACCACAGTAAAGGCCACATGATTGGGGTTAAGATAGATCATGCACATGAGGCACAACATGAAAAATAAGAAGAGCCTTGAGCAAGTCATGAAAATTTGGTGATTTGCTAGAGGATGGCGTCGAGAGGAAGAGTGTCATGAGGATCGAGAGGGCAAGGGTTTCAGGCGTATGAATTCTAATGGAGTTTTTGATACAGGTGGAGCTTTGGCAGCAGACAATATTGAGGAAAAAGGTGTCACGAAAGGTTGTGAAGATTTGTTGCAGGGTTTTGAGGGTTCGCAAGGAGTCCAAGGTGCTGCTTTAAACCTTCCTTTGAGCATTGAAGGTGTGCGAAAGGATGTTCAAGCCGTCGCGAATAATCATTTGTTGTTTGGGTCGGAGGATGATTGGGTGTGTAAGGAGCCTCTGCTCGAGTTTGTTGAATGCGACGATTTAGGGAAGAGGACGCAGATCAATGAATTATTTGAACCTGATTCGACTAGCGATAAAGGGCGTGACGCAGAATCGTTGGCGACTGTTGGGGTCGTTGGGAGCCCTACGCTTTTTCATGAAGCCTTTGATTTGAAAGATCATGTTGCCTTTCCTGAGTTGTCGGGTAAGTCTTCAAAGGGTTGCAGGTTTGAAGGCTTGTCTAATGGAAATAAAGCTTGCATGTCTAGGATGAGTATTAGTAGTACGGGGGGCGTTGGTGAAGGCCTTCAAGGGGTTGAAAAAAGCTTTGTTGAGGCTGCTAAGAGTAGAGGTTTGAGCAAAGGGATGATAGTAGACGGGGAAGTTTTTGGCTACCCCAATGATGATTTTTTTGAAGATGAAGTTGTCCAACTTGATAGAATGGACTCGTTACTGGCAGATATGGGCGATGATGAGTTCACATTCGTTGCGGAGGAGCATGAGGAATACCTGGCAGCTAGGAATAATTTATTAAAGAATGGGGTTATTCTATTTTTTCTTAGGAAAATGCCTTCCGAAACGGATTTCCAGAAGTGGGTCAGGTTGAACTGGGAAGCCAAAGGAGTGCATGTCCAATCGTACTGGGGGTTAGGAGGTAGATATATCTCAATGCCTTTTGACAGTTCAGATGTTGCCCAATATGTGCTATAGTTTGGAACTTGGTCGATTGTTGGATCTGTGGCTTTTGCGCAATCGTGGTGTCCAAACTTCGATCCCAAAGACGTGTCCCAGACTAGGTATCCCCTTTGGATCGATTTTGTGGCTATGAAATCAGAGTTTCGGGTTATGTTGCGATCTATGGCTTAGAGGTTTGGAAGAATTTTTATTGAACCTACAACAAGCATGTCTTTCAGATTTAGTCCCAAGGTATGTGTTGAAGTAGATTTACAAAGAAAGTTGCCTAAGTCTTTGAAGATTGTTACCCAGGAAGGGGTAATTTCTCAAGAGCTATGTTACCTAAATCTTCCTAATGCTTGCTTTTTCTATCAATCTCAAGAACACCTCATTCGGGATTGCCCTCAAAAAAACCAACAGCAAGTGAAGGTAGAGAAGACCAAGAATGTTTCAGGAACCTCTATTATTAGTGGGAATGATCAAAAAAGCAGGGACAAAAATGAGGAGCCACAAGAGATGGAGACTGATTTGGGCAAACAATTAGTGGTTAGTAAGGGGGATTCAGATTGGAGGATTGTTCAGAAACGTAGAGAGGATAAGGACTCGCCAGATAGGCCTTCTAAGTTGAAAAAGAGCTCATTTTCTTCCTGGGGGAAATCCAACGAAGGAACTATTACTTCCAAGGACAGCAACCATCTTAATCAGTTGGCAGAGGTCAGTAGAAATCTAAGTGAAGATTTGGACGCCCTTGAGGGTAGGAGGAAAAGCAGAAGTTCAGCTATAGATAGGAGTAGGTCTCCCAAAGGAAGGTCTACTCAGCTTAGCAATCGGTTTGAGGCTTTAAATGATGTTGTTTCCCAATGAAAGTTGAATTCAGTTCGTGGAATGTTCGAGGAATGTCAATTCCCACCAGAAGATGTTTGGTGAGTAGTTTTTTGCATAGTGTCAGTGCTGATGTTGTGTGTTTACAAGAGGTCAAGGCTAATGGTTTTGCTCTCCATAGTTGTCTGAGTAAAAGTTGGAATGGGATTTGGTGGTCTTCTATGCATGATAGACGGTCAGGAGGGGTGGTCCTTGTTGTTAAACCTTGGTTGGCTGCCTTGATGGTGGAACAAGGGGAGGATCCTCAGGGTAGAATATGATGGGCTACGTTTGCTGTAGCTGGTCAGGTGATTGGCATTTATTCTCTGTATGCTCCTAACACCTCTGGTGAGCGGATGATCTTGTGGGATTGGATGCAGCACAATTTGCCTGATGTGAGTTGGATTGTTGGAGGTGACTTTAATATGGTTGAATGCGATGGGAACAAAGAAGGTGGTCGGGGAGGTTGTATTTTTGGTTCTGAAAAGGAATCCTCGAGTAGTTTGAAGGCTTCGTTTCAAAAATTTTATGCTAATTTTAGACAAAAATGTTTGGAAACAGGGGGATGGTTTACCTGGTCTAATAAGAGGAGAGGTGGTGATAGAATTATGGCTCGATTGGATAGGCTTTATGTGGACAACAGTGTCTTTACATGTGTTGGTAGAGGAAGAAGGGTTGTTTTTGTTGACTTATCTGCCACTGGATCTGATTATTATCCAATTAGCTCTAAAATATTTTTGGGAGCTGTTGCAGTGATTGATAAGAAGCTTCCCTTTATACTTAATGTTTCTCATTTAGATTCTAAGTCTTGTAGAGATCTTATCAATTGTGTTTGAAATTTGGAGCCTCGTCCAGTTGATATTGGGTGGATTGGTTGGTGGGAGGCAGCTATTAAACGTACTGTGAAATTTTTGCATGGTTGGGGAAAGCTGGTTTCTAGGAGAAGAAAAGGAAGATTAAAGTAGCTTAGGAAAGATTTGGATAATGCTAGAAGAGCTCTTGAGGTGGATCCTTTTAATGTTCAACTTCAGGAAAGAGCTGTTGGTTGGGAGCATGAGATTCGTTGTTATGAGGATTATATTAACAGAGGGGCACGAATTAGGAGAAGAATTCAAAAGTTGCAGCAAGGGTATGCTCCCTCTCAATTCTTTTTCAATCATATTAAGAAGAAAATTGCTTCTGAAAGAATTACTGCTCTTCACAATTCCGATGATAAGTTGGTGGAAGATGATGATGGGATTAGGGCTGTTGTTGAGGAGCATTTCCAGAAGATTTTCTCTGCTTATCTTATGTCTCCGGAGGTTCTTACTGCTAGGGAGGAAATTAAGAGGAGTGTTCCAAAAAAGTGTTCAATTTTGAGAGTGATCGTGTTGCGGCTGCCTTTTCCAAGGAGGAACTATTTGAAGCCCTTTTAAAAATGAAAGATGGTAAGTCTCCGAGTCCAGATGGTATCCCAATGGAATTTTACAAAAAGTTATGGGATGTTGTTGGTGATGATTATACTCAAATGGTTCAGGAAATTTTTAATAGAGAACCTCTTTCACCTGTTCTTAAGCAGGGGCTGATTAAGCTTATCCCGCAGGGCAATAGGAAGGATACTATGGGGGGTTGGAGGCCCATCACCTGTTGAATGTTTCGTACAAGATTGTTGCCAAGGCTTTGGCTCTTCGTTTCAAGGATATTGCTGCTCGGATTGTGAGACGTGAACAAACTGGTTTTGTGAAGGGGAGATTCATTTTAGAAACGGTTCTCACAACTTGGGAGACTTTGGAGTGGGCTCAAGAAAGCGAGCAAAAGGCGATTATGCTCAAGGTTGATTTTGATAAAGCATATGATCGAGTGGATTGGTCCTTTACCTTCAGTATGTTGGAATGGCTTGGTTTTACCAGCCAAGTTGTTGATAAAATTCGGGTTCTTTTCACTTTTGCTTCTGCTAAAGTTGTTAATGGTAAGCTCACTAATAAGATTAGCCTCTTCAATTCCATCAGACAGGGTTGCCCCCTTGCTCCGCTTCTTTTTGTGGTTTCAGCAAATGCCTTGGGTTATATGTTGGAGGAGGGAAGTCGTGCTGGTTTGATTAAGGGAATTGATACTCCTGGAGGTTCTATTTTGAATAATCATTTTGCAAATGATTCTCTGTTGTCCTTTCAGCTGGATGCTTTGTCCTTTACTAATGTTAAAAGATGTTTGGATCAGTTTCGCAAAGCTTCGGGAGCTATCATTAGTGAGGAAAAGTCTGATTATTAGTTGGTTGGTAGTGACTCTCTTCCTGCTGATTTTGCCCTGGCGACGGGTGAAGTATGGTGTGTTTGTTAGGTGGTACCTGGGAATCCCTTTTGGTAAGGCTCTTTATTTGAAAAACATGTGGGATTGGTGTCTTGCTAGATTTGAAAAAAATATTCAGCTTTGGAAAAACAAACTTATTTCTTTTGCTGGAAAAGTGGTCATTGTTGGGAAGGTTATCCAAGCTTGTCACCTCTACTATTCCTCATGTTGGCTGCCTAATGCTTCGCAATTTGGGAAGCTTGAAAGACTTATTCGTGGGTTTTTATGGTCTAATTTTGATGGATCAAAGAAAATGCCCTCTATTTCTTGAAATTTTTGCATTGTTCCCAAGGATGAAGGAGGTTTGGGTTTGTTGGATATCCAGATGCAGGGTAAGGTTTTGGCTGCGAAATGGGTGGTTAGGGCTCTGGAAGGGAATGATGCTTGGCAACGTCTTTTGCAGTTCAAAATTCAAAACGCTCAGCATGTTGAAGGTTTAAAAGGGGCTTTTCATATCGAGGACATTGTGGGCCATCCCAACAAGTTTAAAATCAGAGGCTGTATTCTTGTTAAGAGGATTTGGGAGGCTTGGAAGACTGTTGGTTCAGCTGTTTACTGGGCTTATATGGAAGAACGTAAGGGTTGGGTTCTTCCATATAGATCTATTTGGGTTTGGAAAAAGAATGGGATATATGCTTCAGAACTCCCTCGCCTCAGATGTAAGAGGCTGATTAAAAAAGGGATTGTGAAATGGTCGGATCTTTGGGATTCAGGGGTTGGAGGTTGGATCAAGTGGATTGATTTATGCAGTAAGTTTAATCTGAAATCTTCTGATAGAGATGCTATTATGCAAATTCATTCTCTTCTTTCGTTCGAGCAACATTTTAAATTAAATGGTGGGTTGTCGGGTCCCATATGGCGCGACTGGCGTTGGAGTTTTCATGGTATTATTACTTCTTATAAATCTGGCAAGATTTATAGAGATCTTCTGCCTAAGGTTTCCTTGCATATTGTGTTGAATAGGCGTTGGGGGGTTGTTTGCCTTGAAAAGAAATGGAAAACGAGACTTGCCCAGATATGGAAGTTCAAGATAGCTCCTCAACTCAAAGTTTCTTATGGTTATTAATTTTTCAGGGTATTCACTGTAAGTCTAGATTGGCAAAATGGATGAGGATTTCAGATCAATGCAATAGCTGCGGAAGGAAGGAAATTGTCAAACATATCTTTTGGGACTGCAAAAATTGAAAGAAAGTTTGGAAGAACCTCGAGTATCGGTTTAGATGGAAAATGGTTTTTTTTTGTGATGATTTTGGCCAGTGTTCCATGGGGATGGGGGACGCATCCCCCCGTTTCCCGCGTCTCCCAGCACGGGGGACGGCAAGGGGGACGTTTCCCCCGTCCCCCTTTTTGGGGGACAGCTGGGAAACGTCCCCGGGGACAGCTGGGCCCCATGGGGGACGCTCGGACCGTCCTTGGGGACGGCTGAGCATCCCCAAGGACGGTCTGAGCGTCCCATCAGCCGTCCCCAAGGACGGTCTGAGCGTCCCCCATGGGGCCCGACCGTCCTCGGGGATGCCCAGCCATCCCCGGGGACGGTCTGAGCGTCCCCCATGAGGCCCAACCGTCCCCCACAGCTGGGCGTCCTCACCCAAGGGGGGAAAAAAAAAAAATAACTTAAAAAAAGGTAAGGGGTGGGACCCATTTTGAGTCTCAAACCCCATCAAACCCTAAACCTAACAAAACAAGGAGTGAAAATAGAAGACTTCACTTGTTTCCACAGCAGCATGAAAAACTCTTTCTACACAGGTTTTTTCCATCTCAACATGAATGGTAAACAAATAATTTAACCAAGGATAGTACCTGGTTCTATTTGCAACAAAACCCTAGATGTTCTTGGCAAAATTTGCACAAGCTTTCTCTATTCACTGTCTCGCTTCCTCTCTTTTTTTGACGATGTCCCAAACCTCCGAGGGTTTACTGTTATAAGACCAAAAATGGTGCATTTCCAGCACCAAATCCATCTCATTCCATGTACCCCTCTCATTTCGATCAGAATCCACAAATGGGTTTTGCAAGAAGTCAGCAAAATCAGAGGTTTGATTAGGGCATGGCTTCCATGAGGCAGTGCCATTGCATCCTCTTGCTAGTTTGCAGTGATGGTTCAAACCTCCACTCTCTCTTTCACCAAAACTTAGGGTTCCAATATGAAGGCGTGAAAGAAAAGAGTTGCTTTATATTGATTTGTATAAGGTTAGCCCTAATTTGGTTCTTGCCCCTTACTTAAAATCAAACTTTCAAGCTTACAAAATTTCCCCACCAAAGCCAACACTAAACTAATTCACTTGTGGGGTCTAATCCCCAAGGACCTATGGTAAGGGTCTTTGGAATTATGCTATAATGCCATCATTACAAGACTAAAAGGAGGTTTGTTTAAACAATACCAATTTTTTTGGTATAGTGACTGAAAATTTGAACAGTTAGTGCCTGTAAGTGTAGTCCTTCTGGACTCCGGACGGGGAAACCAGTACACCTGCACCGGCGCCATTTTTGCATTGGGCGCCATCAAAGAACAGCTTCCATAGCTTTTCTGGTGTGGGTCCAACCTCCTTTCTTGTTGACTGGTCAAGTCTTTCTGGCTGGGTGACGGAGTAATAGCCTTGCTCGGTCTCAATCATAGTGTTGAAGTCTAGCAAGGAGAACTCATCCTCCACTTGTAACAGCTCAAGGGCCTCTTCTGTCATATCAACCTCTACCAGTTCTTCAGTTGTCAACTGAACCATGCCATTATGTGGCTCTTCTCCGGGTATCTTCTCTACCAGAAATGTGGAAGGCTTTTCATTATAGATCTTTAATCTCCTTCCTTTGAAAGGCACCTCCATATGTGAGTAATCCAAAGACAGATATCCACCCAGCTTCGCAGTGAACTCCCTGGAGAGACACATGCCGAAGTAGGGTTCCATGTCGACCACAACGACTTCCTGGATGACCACTATGTCGAGGACTTTAGTACACCTTGGCTGATCCTTGTATATTCCATACCGATATCCTCGCAGACGGCTCTCGGCATGACAGTAGTGGAAGCACCAGAATCCACCATGCAGTTGTGTACTATATAGCCTTCCATCCGTAATGACAGATAGAAAGGAGGTGGTTTGTTTTTCCCGGTAGCAAAAACTGTCAAGGGCTGAGCTAACATAGCAGGCTGCGTCGGCTTTCCATCTTTTACGCTTTTCAAGGATTCCTGCAACAGATCAACTTGCCCTAGGAGTAGAAGAGCTTCGTACATACTTATCTTCGTCGGGGTCCTTTTTAGCTCATCAACTAAATTGTAGGTTGAAGTGTCGGCTCCCTCTATCTCTTTCGTTGGCTCATACCTGGTCCGGTATTGCTGCGTGGCTTCGATTTTGTCTCTTCGTCAGCGACGGATACTTCAACTTCTCTTGAGCTTGTTCTTTTGTTTCGGCTAGAGGTTGGGCTGCAGGAGCCTTCATCACGGGAGCTTTGAGCGTAGGGAACCTTTCTTTGGCTGTAGGGGGCCAAGGTGACTTGTCAGGTGGTAGCCCAGCAGGCTGCGCCTTCTCTCTTCTGGCGTATACCTTCAACGGCTTTGTTTGGGTCGTGGCAGCCTCAATGGGCTTTCTGCCTTCCTTGGTCAAGAGCAACGCAGGATCTTCTTCTGGGACTGAAAAGTTGCCTTCATCGTCCAGGATCATGTATGCTTCATCCTCCATGGCGTTGCCCGCAAGGGTCTGAAGATAATGCCGATGCAGCGTGCAACTCTCCTCTGAGTGTGGATCGTTGCATGTGGAGCACCAGTTAACCTGGTCAGAAGTGCCAGGTTGAACCTCATTGGCAGCATTCCTTGCCGGGGGGTGTCTTTGAGCTTGTGTAGCTTGATTTTTTGTTAGCGCCGGAGGAGGATATGGTCTCCTTGGAAGGAACTCCATCTGGGCTTGCTTCTTCTTCATTATTGTCATATTGTTGGAAATAGTATGATACCCAGAGGCTAGAGCCCGTACCTCCTGAAGGATTTTATTCTAAATATCGTTATCTGCAGGCGCCGGCCGGGCCAGTGGAGGTATTGCAGCTAATGGCGGAGGTGCAGAATACGCCGCGTAATGAGGGGGAGCTGGGAGTGCGGGATACTGCGGAGGTGGAGGTGGCGGATTAGGATAATGGATCTGAGGTTGACCATAAGGGTTTATAATCGGTCTTTGGATTCCATGGCTGTCTGGGGTGCTGATTTGAGGAGGATGGCATTACACCAGACGCCGATGGATATTGGGACTGAGGAAAATCAGAATAAATGGGAGGCTGCATTCTATGCGGAAGTCTGCCTATAGAGATTATGTCTAATTCTGCTTGTTGGGCAGCTTCGTATAGGGCAGGGAAAGTATCGACTCGGGCTATCTTGAGAAGTAGGCAGATATCCGAATTGAAAGACCTTAGGTAATAGTGTGCAGCTTGACCCGCCGAAGGTCGCAGTTCGCGAGGTACTCTTTTCCAGGACCTCGCAAACCTTATGTTGAAGTTTGATATCTCCTCTTATGGGTGGCGTTGGATACTCTGAAACTGATGCAACAATGAAGAGGGGTCGGCAGACTCGTTGCATCCCTTTACGAGCCTGCCTGCCAACTGAGGCCACCCCGTGATAGATCCTTCTGGCAAAGATCTCCACCAGTAGAGAAGCTTCCCCCTCAGAGAAAGAGCCAATAGACGGGTCTTGACACTCTCATTTGTAATAGAGTGTAGCGCAGCCAAGGCCAGAATGTCTTGGATGTGCTCATATGCCGTTTTGCCATAGCCATCGTAAGTAGGGATGGACTTCAAGGCAGCGGGGGGCACAGCCTCTTGTCCGACTAGAGCCAAGGGCCCTGTGGAGTCAACCGCTGGGAAGAGGTCGTCATCATTTTGCTGGGCAGCCATGTCTTCTTCCCCTCCGGTCGTGTACTCGGTATCGGTGTTGTCCGAAGATGTAGGTTGCTCTTCAACTTCGGCCTCTTCGACTTCGGTTTCGGATTCGTCTATGCGAGCTTGGTAGTTAGCCAACCTTACGCGCTCTCCAGGAGCGTTGATGTCAATTTCGTAGAGATCAGGCTGGTTTCCCGGATTCCTTGCTCTCCACCTTCTTGTGTGCATGAAGGCGCTTGGACCGGTCTCACGGACTCGGAGGATATTCAGGTACTTGCGGAGTCGCCAGGTGTTCTGATTTAACAGCAATGAAGCGAACACCAATGCTTCGATTTTGTTTTGGGTGGGAAACTCCCGTGTCCCACCCGGCATGCCAGAGAAACTGTTGGTTACGAATCTGCCACTAGGATAGGATTTAGTGTAATGCGCCCTAGATTCGCCCAGCAGATTGAAAGGCCGAAAGGAAGGAATGCCTTCCGTGCCAATCTCCGGAGGAGGCCGACTTCCTATGTTTTCTCGGTTGTCTATCAGCTCAGAGTGCAGGAAAGAAATTATAAATGCAGAAAGAAATATAAATTTATTTATATTGGGTGGGGAGGATAAGCAGCACAGCAACTATCAATCACCACTACTAACAGCAACTAAACACAGAATACATTACAGAAACTACCAATGTCATTCATTCTATGTATCCTCTAATTATGCATTCCAAGAATACTTATCAAATACCGATATCCAGATAGCAGAATAACAGTAAGCAATAACATAAGCAACATGAGGCAGAAATACTAAATAGAGGCAGCATAAAGAACAAGAACAGTCAATAGAGCCAAGTGTATTTTGTATTCAGAAGCAAATGCACAGCTACAATGGTTCCCTAGCAATATATCCCCCTTCCACCCCTTTACAATGATATGGCGCAGCTATTTATAGCGCAATTTTCCCCCCAATTACAACTTTGGGCACAAGATCCCAGACCTGACAATAGCTGAAAAAGTTGACAAAAGCGGCAAAAAAGCGGCTGATGTTGACCTCTGCAGATATGGACTGTACTTGCAGCAAGGTCCACCTGAAAACTTGGCAGCTACGTGGCAGTGCGGTAGATGAAACTTCGAGTCAGCTTGAATGAGGGTAGCTGCGGTAGATGAAACTTCGAGTCAGCTTGAATGAGGGTAGCTGCGGTACAATAATTCGGTTCACGCTTGCACACCACCCGTCACATCTCTGACTCGAATCCCGAGGCTGGACACCTGTCAAAATCTGATAGGGGACGAATCTACCTTGGAATCTCGTCTCTCTTTCATGCCCGACTTCTCTCGGAATTGGAGCGCAATTAGACAGCGCAAGGGGGAAGTAGCGCAGTTGGGGAGGCCTTCATGCCTTAGATAATTTTTGGGCTGCCTTCAACATTCTGCCCGAGTGCGCACAAGTAAGCGGGCGCAGCCCGACTTCGCTGCGAAGTCGGGTTGCGCACCCAACACTTAGCCAATTTTGCTCATACCGCTCCGACTGCGCATGAAGATGAGAGCGCACCCCGACTTCGCTGCAAAGTCGGGTTGCGCACTCAACACTTAGAATTTTTAGGGATCCGCTGCTTCCCAGGTGCGCACAGAAATGAGAACGCACCCCGACTTCGTTGCAAAGTCGGGTTGCGCTCTTGTACTTAGCCAAATTTTGATCATTTCTCCGCACTTCGGCTCCAAAAGTGCGCTCAAACTTAAGGGCGCACCCCGACTTCGTTGCGAAGTCGGGTTGCGCTCTTATACTTAGAAATTTTAGGGGCCTTTTGCTCTTTTTGGGGAAAATGACAAAAGAAAGTAAAAGAGGAAAAAGGGGGGAAATGAAGGGAATGAAACTGATGGAAGGGGAGAAAGGGGATAGTGGAGAAAGGGAAAGGAGGAGGAGGGAAGGGAGAGCAGCATCCTTACAAGAAAAATGAAGACATGGCACCCCGTGCAAAATGTGGCAACATTACCCAACCAGCTTGTCTGTAGATATGTCTTGTGGCAACTCCCTACATTTCAAAAATTCTGCAAACCCTTCTTCCACTGCCAACTTGCCTCCAACATAGTTTGTCTTCCAGGTTCGTCTAAACAATTCTTTGTTTGTCCCAAATAGCCTCTAGTTTGACCCAAATGGCCTAGGTTTTGGACCTAACAATCGAGACCTAAGGCCAAATGATCAAGGCTCTCCACTCCAAATGGCCTTTACCCAAATAGCCTAGGCCTAGACGACTGGGACTATGGGCCAAACGACTTCTTCCAGAATCATTTACTTCATTGTCTACACCACTCACTTTGTCATCTGCCTACTTGATCATTCATCTTCGTTCAAATCAAGTTACACAATCATCGCATCGTCCATCACATCATTTTCCACCACATCTGAGTTGCACAACCTCATCTTCCTACGTGGTCTTGATACCCTAATTGTAATCAAGTTCATGTTTTGCTTCCTATCTAGGGCTTTGAATCTTCTCCAACCTTTTGAAGCCTTAGAACATCATTGGTTCATCTTGACTCGTACTCTTTCACATGCAATTTGTCCTCCAAGATGGCATTGTCGTCATTGCATAATGGATCTACCTTGAGTATCATATTCAATTTGGCATCTACCAATACTTTGGTGATTGTCAAAGACCACCCCACTGAGGGCATCCCTCATTGGAATAGTCTCCTTTATTCTACATTTACCTATAACGACAATTTTACGTCATTATGTGAGTCCTTGTCACTATCATTCTTGAAGTCATCGCTCTTATCACTTTCATCCTCATAGAGTCGCTTTTTGTACTGACTTTGACCTCAACATTTGGATTATGCCCTACACCATCCTCCAAGCTACTCATGTTATCAATGTCATTGTTCTCGCTGCCAAAGCCAATCCTGCTACCAAAGTCATTGTCATCTTTGGGGCCACTCTCATCATCATTGAGATCCCCACAGCATTTTAGTTATGTCTTTACATCACTTTCCAAGTTCATGGCCTGCACAAAGACCTCTTGAGAGGTCGAAGAGAGCAACCTCATCTTATTTCGAAACACAAGAAGCTCCTCCACAAACCGTCTCTTCTTCAATGTGTCTGATGGATCCTCCCCTAGATGGGTAAACAACCCATTCAACCTTCAATTGTAGGACAGAACAAACTCCATCTCACCTGTTACATACTACAGATTTCAGCAATGATCTCACCGTCATTGTAGAACAATTTAGATTCTTTTACAAAGGCTTCTTGTAACTCCTCCCAGGTTTAGTACTTTCCCTTTGGCAATCCCATTTACCAATCCATTGTGATTACATGCAATGTTGCAAGGAATTACCTCCTCCAAGCTGCTCATTAGCCTTCCAAATCGTAAGGCAAATTTTCCAATGTCTGATTGGATTCTCCATTCCACGACCATGAAATGTGGGACACTTGTGCATTATGCCAAAATTAGTCATTGTCGTGACTAGTTGGTTCGACATAAGCGACAATCGTTCATATGCATCATCAAACACACCACAACATAATCGCTCTCATGTCAGACTCTCATCCTACGCACCATGAAACATGCCAACTTGCAATTACTCTGACGTCAGACTCCTATCTCGCTCACCATAGAGCACACCAATATCTAGTGCCAGACTCTCGTCCCATGCATTGTTGGACACGCCATCTTTCATTTGCTCTAATGTTGCACTCCTACTCACCATTGGACACACCAACCTACAATTGCTACAATGCCAAACTCTACCACTATCAACCTTTCTTCCCAACTTCATTAGCGTGAACTTCAATGTTTTCACACATGCCTTCATTACACCACCATAACAAACACCTTCATCTACATATCTTCTATCATCACTTATGTCTTTGTCACGAACACCTCTGTCAAAAGCAAACAGGTCTTTGCAAACATGTTAAGTAGCATGAACTTGTGTTGCATGCATGTCTTCTCCTACATAAGCCTCTCTGTCAACACACAAATCTTCGCCTACAAGCACTTCTTCATCTATGCACACTTTGCATGCACGCAATTTTGTATGCACATGTCTTCGCTTGAGCAAATTCGTTCCTCCACATCCCCTGCATGCACGCTTTCATTTGCACAAACTTTTTCCTTGGCATGCACATATGTAAACATCCACATCTGCATGATACGACTTTGTCACTTGGCCTTCCATTGGCTTCAACAAGCATCACTTTAATTGCAGGATGACCAAGCACCCAAGGGGCATTGAGCGTCCTAGAAATGCCTGGGGCTTCTTGGAAACACCATTTCGAGACAACCCCATTTTGAGGGCGACTCGAGATGCCCCAAGACATTTAGAGAGCAGTGCCCCCAGGTCCCAAAAAATGGGGACATTTAGTCTGCATCCCTACGACTGTGAAATGCAGGGTACAGAGAAACAGGGACCGCATGGTCCGTCCTTGTGTAACACAAGCAAGTAGACTACATCTTCATAGTTCCTACGAGAATGCCACTTCATTACCAAGAAAAATTCTCCTTACACTTGATTCTTGGCTCTCCTTTTCTAAATTCTCCCATTGCATTGCAATTCCACTTTGGAAAATGATGAAATCAAGTGACAATTAAAAGCAGATCGGAATTGACATTACTCCTCAAATTGCTAAAGCCCAATTCTATTAATGTTGAACAACAATGAGATATGGCACCCATGTATTCACAATAGAGCATTCCACAAGATCTCTTCATAGAACAAATGCCATATTACTAAAATGACCTATTAGATCAGCTCTAGAGCACTAAGTATTTCACCACAATTGGCTCAGACTAATGATATTGCTAAAAACCAATTGAGATGTTGGGCATTTAGAAGATTGTTTGAGTTGAAAAATGAGTGTTCATGCCCTTTGTGCTACACATTCACAAACATTCATGAAAATAATGAACACGTTGTGCATTTGCTAAGTTGTAAACCAATTTGAAAATATTTGGGCCACAATGTTCATAAATATTGCGGTTCATGTGAATCCACTAAAAGCCTCATTAAATTAAGACAGGCCAATTCCAAGGACCCTAACAAAAGTTCACAACTTCCTTGGCCTTGTATCACAAGTTTCTTTTGGATCGCTCTTAAAGCAAGGGCATTACACAGAAAAACCAAGGGTATAAACAAAGCAACTTCAACTTGTTAAAAAGTACATTAAAAAGCTTTTGACAAACAAAAGCACTGATTTTGTTTCATGCTAATCCTGGCTTTGCCAGACTTGCAACAACCATTTGAAATATTGACCCACACCACAAAATAGGCGATCGTTGTCACCCTCATTTAAGATGGTTCATCTTGTTGCCTACAACAATGGTGGCAATTCAATTGAAACTGACAGGAAGCTATACACCATTGTCCAAACATATTGCCATGGAAGCATAGTATTTTGAGCAATGAAAAAAATATCCTCACTGATCATAGGCTTGTACAATCCCTGTAAAACATAAAACAAACTACAAAGCAACAATTACTAGAAGTGGTCTGCATATTCGCAGTTGTTCACGTGAACGTCAAGCACAAAAAAAGTAAGTGCCAATACTTTTGTTGACTACAAGAGGTGACCTCCACTCACAACATTTATCACTATCTTTGACACTTGTAGGCATGAGACTTCAAGGTGGATCAACTATATGATGCAAACTCTAGCTTTGCAAACATACTAGGATCTTTTCCATTTGCAAAATGGACTCATCTGTCATATGGCAAAGCACCAGAAATTGATGTGGGAGTAACATTTCAATCACGTAACAAGACATTTTGTCGTGGAAGACCTTGTTAGTTCCACAAAAAGCATTTCTATTGGCCGTTAGCAAGCCTGCAAATAAAAAGAAACAAGTCTAAGTACACTCCAAAAGTGCAAACCAAGACTTAGGGCCCACAATCTCAATGGATCTACGTGCATGTCTATACATTAACCAAGATTGTTAAAACAAATTTATGTGTCCGCTAATAGTTTCTCAAAGATGGCCATTTTGGTGCGATGCCAAAAGACTATATTTATTGATGTTTGAAACTGCAAAGCTTTTGTTAGACCATGTATAGAATTGCTTTTAGTTTTCCCAAGTCAAACACTTTGGAAAGAGAGAGAAGATTTCTAACCACATTTTTGGCAAACTCTAGACCATGATGGATACATTGTTAATATTATCTAATGCATGTCACACTCATGCATGGTATCACAGTTTTCCATTCACAGAGCATAATGACCTAAAATATTTGCATGGCACATCACCACAAACATTTCAGACGTGCTTCAATACCTTCGTTGCATACATCAAATGCAACAGAACAACTTAAGCCAACATCGTTGAATCTCGATTGCACTACATTTGTGAAGGTAGATCAGATTTATCCTTTTATGACAAAGTAATTACAGACTCAATCCATAGCACTTTAAGGTCTTATGAACAAAGTATAATCATCCACAAGGAAAAGGTTCAGCAATAGTCAAGTAGAAGGGCATTGGACCTAATGTCAGCTCCAATCACAATATTCTCAGAGCACCAGTTGACTTGTCACATATTCATCATGGCTCCAGTCTTCTTGTAATGTTTTAAAATTAAACATTTTCATCCTCCACACATGCTAGTTTTACAATCCTTGCAATTTACAAATGTATGCACCACAAGATTAAGAATAATTATCTTTTCTTGGTGAGATGACTATTCATTCTACAACTCTTCTGATAGATTTTTCCATGTTAGGAGATTCAAATTTGTACAAATTATGTTTTTTGCTCCTATAAGTATCTTATTGACATTTGCATATCAATTCAAGTAGTGTATTCTCCTTTCCGGTAACAGCAATAGATGGAGCACACCACTTCTCATAACACATGCAATAATGCAGTCTGGCACGTCCTTGGATTGTTCTTGTACTCCAGATCAGTGCATCTGAACTTTTCAGCTTTTCCACATTTGTTTGTGATTTTTTATTATTCTATATCTTCTATTTTTGCATTGTCTTTTTTTCTGTTTTTTTCATGTTCAGTTAGCACTCTGTATCACGTTTCATGCTTAATGCCTATTCCACAACAGATAATCCCACTAACAATATAATACCCTACAAAAAGCCATGGCACATAAAATTCCAATGATGATTTTATTCAATCTGGTATTGTCAACTTTAGAACAAAATATAAAATGAGCATATGCCAACAGGACCAATTTCATCCATCAGGGCAGTCCTTTAAGCACATCACGCTTGATCATTATCATCCTCTCAAGGATAATTTCAAAAATGGCAATGACAACAAACATATCTTGTCAACAAAAGTGTTACAGAACTTTATTCTCATTAACAGAAATCATTCACCAATAAGCAGAAATATCAAATCATTCATCCACAAATAATATCCACAATAACAATCCACAAATGAGACAGAGATAGATAACACCCTTAAGGTAGGGCAAAACCAATAATACTCCTTAAGGAAAGAATAACTCCACAAGATCTCCCAAGATGAGAGTGCCACTTAGAGAAGGCAAAGTCCCATAAGCCATTTCATGGACAAAGATGATTACATATGATTGATTTCATGATGATTACAATGACAAATATCCCTTCTTTATAATATCCATCTTCTAATTCTACTATGTGGAGCCCACTACTAATATTATATTATATTATAATATAATCAACCTTGGGTTATATGTGGCCCATGCTAACCCTTATACAATATAATATCATATCCCCATATATCTATTCATAGGTACCCTTACATTCCACCCTCCTTACAAATGTTTCGTCCTCAAAAGTCAAAACATATGAAGAAACAAAATAATATGATTTGCTAAGCAATGTTAGCAACGAGTACCAATCTTGATCATCAGACTAGGGGTGATAAGAGGAAGACATACTCAACTTGGTACCACTAAGACATCCAAAAGTTGCTAGTGAATATAGGGTCACGGTCACTCACAATGGTTTTGGGTAAACCATGTAACTTAAAAACGGAATCAAGAAATACCTTGGCCACCTTACTTGCCAAATAGAGATGTTGTCGTGCACAGAAATGAGCATACTTGGAAAGGCGATCTACTACCACAAAGATCATTGTTTTGGCCTTTGATTTGGAAAGACCCTCAATGAAATCCATGGATATGTGCTCCCATTGGCGTTTAGGGATAGGCAAGGGTTGCAACAATCCAGGAGATTTAACTGGTTCCCCTTTGTTACGTTGACATACATAACACTCAGCCACAAATGTCGACATCTACTTTTAAGCCTTTCCAAGAAAATGATTGCTTCACCCGCTAGTATGTTTTCAAGAATCCTGAGTCTCCCGCCAGAGGAGATGCATGCAATTCTTGGAGAACCATTGACTTAATAGTCGAAGATTGAGGAAAATAAATGCGATCTTTTTTGTGAAGTATTCCATTCGAATATGAGAAGTAAGAATGCAATGATGATCTTGATTTTATATCTTGAATGATTTGAGTAGTCTCTGAATTAGTAAGCCAATCTTCTTGAAGTTGAGAAAGCCATTGCGTACAAGGACTAGAGATGGCATTGATAACCACATCATCCTCATATTTACAAGACAAAGCATCAACCACCACATTTTCCTTACCTTTCTTATACTCAATGACAAAATCATAACCCAAGAGTTTGGTCATCCATTTATTTTGTTTAGGGCATGAGAGACGTTCTTCTCATAAATGCTTTAGGCTACTACGGTCAATCTTAATGATAAAACGACTACTCAACAAATAATGCCTCCATTTCTCTATGGCACGTAAAATAGCTATCATTTCCTTCTCATAAGTGGATCGTCCCAAATTCTTGCCTGAAAGTTGCTTACATTCAAAGGCCAATGGGTGACCATCTTGCATTAAAACAACTCCAATACCTGTTCCGGAAGCATCACACTCAATGACAAAAGGCTTGCTAAAATCAAGAGTGGCCAAAACTGGAGTGGAACACATAGCTTTTTTGAGGGCTTGGAAGGTCTGGGAAGCAACTTCAGTCCAAACAAAAGCATCCTTTTTGGTAAAGGTAGTGAGAGAAGCGGCAATCTTGCCATAGTTGCGGACAAATTTTCTGTAATAACCTGTGAGTCCTTGAAATCCAAGATTTTTTTAAGGGATTTGGGTAAGGGCCAATCTTGAACAGCTTTGATTTTATTACGATCTAACTTGACTCCTTCGTGACATACTATATGTCCCAAATATTCTATCTCTTGGACCCCAAAGGCACATTTGGATCTTTTAACAAAGAGTTTTTCCTTTTGTAATGTATGAAGGACTTTGTCAATATGAACTAGATGATCCTCCCAAGATTTGTTGTATATTAAAATATCATCAAAGAAGACTATGGCAAACTTACGAAGAAAAGGCCGAAAGACATAGTTCATAAAAGTGGAAGGGGCATTAGTGAGACCAAAGGGTATGACGAGGAACTCATAATGACCCTCATGTGTATGAAAAGCATTTTTAAGGATATCCTCATCTCTAACCCTAAAACCAGAGCACAATTCTAGTTTAGTGAAATATCTTGCGCCATGTAATTCATTCAACAAATCATCTATAACAAGGATAGGGAACTTATCTTGGATAGTGATCTTTTTGAGAGGACGAAAATCAGGACACATGCCACGAGTTAGCCTTATGTCGTACCATCACCACCGGTGAGAAATATGGATTGATGCTTGTACAAATGATTCCAAGCTCTAACATTTCTTGGACCAGCTTCTCAATCTCTCACTTTTGGGGCTGTGGATAGCGATAAGACGCACATTAGGAGGTTGACTGCCAAGAATCAGATGGATGGCATGATCATGTGTGCGCTTAGGATCAGTTGATGTCTATTGTTGTGGCATCATTATTTGGCAGTGAAGCTTTAGTTAATTTCATTATTTGGATTTTCCTTTCTCAATACTTTTTATATATGTGAGAGCATATATTTGATTTGATAGCCGTATAGAAAAAAAATTGGAAATCCCAATGCCTATAGGGAAGCATATTTGTACATATGCTATTTTCCACCAAATTTGATAGGTTTTCCTGTTTCTCACCCCACATCCACAAGTACAAGGTCATGAGTTTCATTCCCTCATCATACCCACCCCCACATAGAATTTAAGGGAAAAATAATTTCTGCAATTCCATGATATATAGAAACCAAGCCCAATAAAAGCATAAGACAGTCATAAATGATATCTATTTAAAAATAAATGCATATTAAGACAAACTGATATACTTGAACCATATTTGAAACAATCATAAGATAGTTTACCTTTGGCATGCTTGAAAACACGAAGAACCTGACAGCTTACAGTATCCCAAACTCGTACTGTACAATCCTCTGACCCAGAGACTAAGTGAACCCCATCCATGCTAAATGCCAATGCTGTAACTGCTCGGCTATTGCATGAAAACAAACGCAAAAGAATCTAGATAAAAAGTGCTGTTTGAAATGATTAAAATATGCTTATTGTAACAAAGTGCACATTAAAGAAGGCAAAACACCCAACATGACATCCAAACAATAACAAATTCTGAATATGAACATGTTTCCAAATATTCTAAAATATCATCAGCTTACGGCATATTAAAGAATCAATATTGTGGTTAATTACTTTATTCATGTGTTGTTGTGCCACTTCTAATACATAGTGTTTTTTCAAATCTTACAAAATGAGCATACACGTAGGGACATGTAAAGTTCCTCAATACTAAGAAATATGACTCCAGGAAACTTTTGACTAAAGGGGCAAAAAGAACTGCATACTCTTTCAAATGAATTTTGAATCATCAAATTAAATATCAGTTTACAGTTTATTTACTTTTAGGGGATTGCTTCAATAAGGCAATTGCTAGTTTCCGATATTTTTTGCTTCTAGTTCCAAAACATTATGAAGAATTTCTGAATGCTAGGATAAACTATCCACAATTGTCAAGCTAATGTACCACAGATGCAAAGTCAAACTAATGAACCGCACATCCTAATGCACCTTAGCTCAAGGACAGCAGAATGTGTGCATAGGGGACCCCCAGAAGGTGCCATTATTTGTTGCATTAGGATGCTAAGATCTTGTGGGATCTGTCACCCTCTACATTTGAATCAAAGTGTAGGAAGCCATTAGTACCATATTCAATGAAATGAGGGAACAATAAATCAGTAGCTATACATACAAGTTCTTTTGAAGTTTGAGTAGGCCTAGAATATGCAATGAAATTGAGCTAAGCACCATATTTCACAAATTTATTAATAAAGTAGAGAAATATCTTTCAAAAGTTTGCATGCATAACATTTTGGATATTCATTACTAAGGTTAGAAGGAGTTGAAGATAGCTAAGACCAAAATGTAAAGTTAGGTCAGAGTTCCAAGTACTGTATTTACTATTTAGCATAAAACTTTAAACATGTTAAGCAGAGGCATAATTTTTATGCTATGTAATGTATGTTCACAAATTTCTTCACAACATTGAATATCGTGTCATATTATTAGATCAATTAAACATAATTAGAACATCTAAGCTCTATAAATATGCATTAACCCATAAATATCACAACTTTTGGCATAACATTAATAAGTAAACTGCAAACCAACATTCCATACAAGCCTATCTAAATCTATGGTTGATGCATTTTTCAGAACATATGTAACATATGCTCCTTCCTTTCACAGACCAGTTATTTCACTTCCTAACTGTGTTCTTTTCCATTTTTACTGGCGTCCAACTTAACTCCAAATACATTTGGAACCCCTTAGCCAGTTCCATAAAACCTCCTGTTTCAATCATGCCTTGGCACTAATGATTTTGGAAATATCCATGGTGTGATACCCTTCAATGACTTAATTATTGCTTATTTTTTCCACATTATTTTTCCCTACTTAATCTTTCATCATTTTTCTTTCTATCGCTCTGCAGAAGTTACTATGGCTAAATATTAGAAAGGCCAGACTACAAATCCCAAGAAAACATCAGCTAATCAACTGCAAAACAAATGCATAAAACTAGAGCAAAAGCTCTACACTATAGCTGTCTACTCTCAAAAACTTGATCTACAAATACATAAGAAACAAATTGTTACTTGATAAAATTTACACTGTACACGTTGCAAGGTGTGTATGTTAAAGTTACTATTTCGTGAATACTAAAGTGCCTGATAGACATTTAAGGTAGCTAAAATTTCAAGCTGTAGCTAACCTTCAAAAAGGATAAGAAAGCGCCCATGATAAAGAACCAAATTGCCACCATACTCTTTCTTACTCAAATGATTACACCAAGAGAAAACACCGCGACAACTACCATATGTTTTGTAACACAAATCAAGAGACTCTCAGTAACATTTATTACCATTAAAGTATTAAACATATACTTAAGACTGTTGTTTAAATGAACTTAAACACGGTAACCGTATGCATCTATGAGATGACTTCGTGTTGGATCCATGTTATTATCTCCATGTTGACAGCAAGCAAACAAAATGATATTTAGAAACTACGGTTGTCCTCTGCTAGATCATTATCCAAATATGAGACCCATGCTTAAGCATCAACTGCATTCTTCTTAGCATCTATAAATATAAATACTTCAAAATACCTTATGCTGACGTGCCATTAACAGAAATTGTTGACCCTTATTCCTTCAGACTATAAAAGATGCTCAATATTGTAGGAACAGATAATTCCCTATTTTCCTCCTACCCAAATGGGGGTGCCTCCTTCAAGCTAATTATAGAATCCTTACTTTACGCCTGTTCATGTTGGGAATATAAGTATGGTATGTATATTTGGAAAATAATCATAAAATAGTCCATCATGATTTGTGAGCATAGAGTATGTTATGGAAATATTTTCCACTAGACAAGTTCATATATTAACTTTTTGAATCCCCCCTCTTCTCATTTTCAAGGCTTCTGGACCATGTCAAAAATTACTTATAAATTTTGTGTTCTCCTTTCTTCGTAACCCATTGTCAAACAAATAAAAAATTGGACTGCAGATAATCCAAAGTCTGGTATGTTCGTTCTTCAAAAAATTGGGCTATACTATGCCCCTACTTTTTAGATGGTGTATAATAGGCTTGCAAGAATCACTTATCTTCCATGCAACATCTCCATTTATGTTGTTCAGATGTTTCTCAATTTCCAGAGCTCTAATACTTGACTGAGTATTCTGCCAATGCAGATTTATAATGATTCATCATATATTGACATTATAATAAAACTGCAAAATATATATCATTTCAGTCAATAGAAATGCTATGCAACCAAAAGAAGCTAAATTATTAATATAAGTTCAACTGCTTATTAGAACCACCAGGAAAAGAATGAGCTCGTCCATGGT
The DNA here is from genome assembly GCA_028583015.1 of Wollemia nobilis. Taxonomy (NCBI): domain Eukaryota; kingdom Viridiplantae; phylum Streptophyta; class Pinopsida; order Araucariales; family Araucariaceae; genus Wollemia; species Wollemia nobilis. Next base: position 324,068 of record JAQPPZ010001593.1, on the reverse strand, counting down.
GTTTTCAAGATTTACAAAACGGAAACAGTGATAAAGACAAACTTTTCAGACTAATTATATTAAATAACAATATGTCTATTTATTTTGTTAAGATCAATGAGAAAAAGGAGGAAAAAAGGAATGGAAGGAACTAAGTTTATCTCCACTAATGTGAAATTATATTAGTGTCCACTGATGACCAAAGTACATTAATAGGCTGTGTAATTCAACCATGACGTGAAAGAAAAGAGGCCCTCAGGATAAAAAGGAACAACAAAAACAGAGGAGGAACATGGGGAAAAAGCTAAGGGAAAACCCAAGAGCACAAACCAAAATATGTCTCATAAGAAGCTAGCAAGAGAAGCATTGAAAGTGGAAGCAGGGAAAGGGGACGAAACTGAAGCGAATTCTAGAAGATTTAGCTAAAGGGACCAGACTGAGCAATAAATGGTGTCACACATTACTCCAAGGCACTCTCCTAACAACGAAAGCCACCACCAAAACTAGAAAAGTAGTCAGTGATTGTGATGAGCTCAAACACTGAATAGGGGAACAAGAACTAGATTTTAGGAAGAGAATAAAGAAAATACAGCTAAAACAGGATAAGGGAAGCAAGCTTAGAGAATAAAACAACCAATGTTGGACAACAAAACAAGTACAGTTGGAAAAACATAGCACGTTTAGGTAAGAGAATAAACAAGTGCAGTTGGGAAAACCATATAGAAAGTCAAGCTGGAAATATAGAAAGTACTGCTTGAAAGATGAAGCAAGTACAGCTGGGGGAATCAAATAAGAATAGAATAAAGCACTCCCTCATCTATAAGTATTAAGCATTTCATGAATAAGAGGCCTTTTACTGAATTGGAAATTGGTATTCACATCAGAGAGGAGAGAAAAGTGGCATTCCTGCAAGCTTGGGCTGGTCTGTTTATTGGTTGTAACGGAATAGACCTTTTTGCTTTTCTTAATAGGAGTATATTTTCAGATCTGTTCTATTGCATGTTTAATCTCAGCAATTATAAGAAAAATTGTGTCAGGATTTTATGATTAAGTCCAGAATAAGCAGTTTTCTGCAGAACTAAAAATTGGTATTCACACTGGAGATGAGAAAATATTGGGTATCTTCTCAAATGGAGAGTCACCAGCAATCTGTTTATTGTGTGCAAGCAGAATACATTTCTTTTGCTTTTCTTGATAGGAGTTTGTTTTCAGATCTGTTCTATTGTTTGGGTAAACGACATTGTTTCCAAGACAGAAATGTCTTGGGAAATGCATGTTCTCAAAGCCTTTAGAAACACAGAAAAGTCAAAGAAAATCCCTATGTAAAAATAAATATATAACTATTTTTAAAATATATAGATAAAATTGAATTAGCACATCACAAATGGATGAACAGCGTTGTAATTAAATTTCATAAACAATACAATGCTTCATATTAAAGGTCAACGTTATAGACAAGGCTTACATGTGCAAAACTAGGCAACATGGAATACGCTATATGCCTAGTTCCTAATGTTAAAAGTCTTCAAGATCTGCGCCAAAAACTGATAGAAGAGCTGACTTTTGTGCTTTCACAGCACGTGTATGATCATTTTCCTCAATATTAAGTGCAGGCATGGACATACCTAGGGATTTATATAATTTACATCCCAATATTTTGTTTGCTCTTGTGTACTCTATTTTTTTTTTTTTTGCAAAATAAAACACAAAAAATAGAATGCCAAAAAACTACTTCCTCTCTTTTTCTTTTCTTTTTACTTTTTTGAGCCCGAACTGTTTTGCTTCACCAAGTGAGTGTGAACTCATCTGTGCTTCAATCCCTCTTTGTTTCTGAAAAGCATGCCGGTTGTTTTAGATTCTCTGGCTTCATTGATTTAAACCTGTCATTATTCAAGTTATTATTTATTTTGTGCCCTTTTGCCTCATCTTTTTTAAAGTAACTTGATTTTTAATTAAAGTGGGTCATGTGTGTCACATATGGACCTCAAAGGACCCATACCACTCCCTAAAAACCTGGACTTTTCTTTTGGTTCAAAATGCCAACAAACATTAGAAACACCTTAAGAAACATGGGAAACGTCTCTTAGAAATGCCCGGAAACATGATAAGTCAATGATGACTTTGTAGAAGTCTCCGAGGAGTTTCCAAGGTTCCAATACAGGAAACGTGGGCACCTAGAAGTTTCCTCCACTATATGTGCAAAGCAATAATGCAAAATTTATGTATTCACATGAAGGTGGCTTTGAGGTACAATTGGATGACAACGTATAAACAATTTAACTATTACCTATAATCTTCACAGTACAAAGAATCAACTTACTTGTAAAAGGAGAATCTATAAAGCAAAACAATTAATTTTTGTACATGGCCATATGACCTACCACGTACAGTGGAGAAGTATGCAGACATAAAGGACAAAACTCCTCTAAGAAAACTCGTCTTACACATAACACAACTGGCATCATTTGCTTTAAAGTTTAAGTTTATGCTTTTTGAAAGTAAAATGTGATTTCGCACAGCAAAGCTGGTGATAATTGATGCACATAAAAAAATTGGTTCTCAGAAATATGATAATTAAATCTCCCTAACATTTCTGCCATGAATTTTACTCCTGAAAGCAGACATAACAGCAGTAAAATTTTCAGTGCTATTTGACTTCACAACAGAGAAAAATCAATTGAAAACTTGGAATTTGGGACACACAAAACTAAAAAAATGTAGAGAAAAACATCTAATATTACAAGTATTATAAATGATTTAGCATTGGGCATCCATGGGACCAATGAATCAATGATGACAACACATGGGAGTTTGGTACTGGATGTTACCTGTGGTCAACAAGCATGCCAATAATACCATCTCCATCAATAGCGTCCATGGTTGTTCCAACATTCAAAGCAGCAATATAGATTCTACCATCCGTGCATCCAGCATAAAGTGCATATTCACCAGGATCCAATACAACAGCATTAACTGCTGCAGGGAACTTAATGGTTCTAAGAAGAATTCCCAAAGCCAAGCTCCAGATCTGTCTTCAACAGTAAATAAGATTTTAAAAAATGCAGATTACATATGAAGAACATTACCTTTCTGGCATAAATTCCATAACCTAAGAGCAAGTCTATGAAGTGACAATCGTCATCTAAATAAACCACTTGGCTCAATTGAAAAGGGCCTAAACAAGTGAAATCAATAACCAGTATTCCCAAGGTTTAAATCATTGTATCAAGAATATTCCTTTGATACATCCATGCTAGTGGTGTACATTTCCATTGACAGTTGATATTCCTTTGATACATCCATGCTAGTGGTGTACATTTCCATTGACAGTTGCATTACAATGCTAAAAATAGTTTATTTTAACGAACCTATTGTAAAAAACATCCATGTAGATTCCTTTAACAAAATAAACATGACATTAACAGTGAGTGACCTTTTAAGAAACAAGCTAATAAACCTTTGACATTGGTGACATTTGCTAGCAATCATGTGGAACTAGATCCAAACGGAATCATTATCTGTTTATATACTTCGTATATATGATGTCATTGTGTCTATGCACATGGGGAAAAATGCACAAGAGATCAACCCTATCATAAATAAAATGACAAAGTAGAAGGATGAACACAAGGAAAAGCGAACCATAACCAATTGGATTTAACAATCTCACTTTTCCAATAGTCATGTTAATACGAATGTCACATCAAAGTACTCTTCCATATAAAAAACACAACGAAAGTGGAACATAACCAGTTGACTTTAACCATCATACAACTTTTAAAATAGTCTCAATTAATTTAATATTGATATCTCATGGAAGTAGTCATCAATATCTAAATATTAAACATTAATGTCCCATAAAAGTAATCCTCCATAATCTAAGCACTAAAAAAATAGACGGATTCCCATTCGAAACAATCATGCATAAGTGTAAAAATTGGAAAATTAGTTCGTAGATACAAAAAAACCCAACTGCTCTTACAACTAAGAACTAATTATCGAACTACAATAACCTAATAAGATCCCTTTATGAAAGCAAATTAGTCGCCCTTTGATATAAGCAATATTTACCATCAGTAAAGTGGAACAAACTAAAATCATTGTTTGCTTGTTTGTTTCTCAATCAGGATGCCCCATGTATTTGAATGCATAAAAAAATTGTGCAAGAAACTAATCCTGTAATGTTTTATGTAGAAGCACACACATATGCAAAGTAGAGCATGACTAAACAGATTTAGAGTCATAAGATGGTAAACGATTTAGATCCAGGAAACTCTTCAGCCATCATGATAAGACATTATATCCATGTAGTGACCATGGTACTAGCTACATGCTTCCGGACCAAAGTTGAACAAGGTACTCAATAAGATTATCAAACGGACTAAACAACATCAGTCTTAAATCTATTGATAGCTTTTGGACCTTTGGAAAGCTTGACATCCTGCAGGTGTTGCAAATTTAAGAGAAACTATGCATTTTGATTGCTTGGTTTTATTAGTACAGCTGCCATGGAACTTTATAATATAGTAGTTGGTCATACTGATAACTTATTTCAGTGTGTCTCAGCATATACAGCACATCACTGCAGTCAAACAGAGGTAGTCCCTCTCTCCTGTACTAAATGGTCTTCATGGAGAGGATTCAAAGCGTGGTTCCCCTTCTCTCCTATAAGTTTTGGTCTTCATTGAGAGGATTCAAAGCAACTAAAGCACTAGATGATAGTTCTTCTCCACAAAACCAATGTCCATGTGTCTATTTGAAATTTTGAAAAAGAAAATTTCTTTACCCTATTTCAACTTCAGATGAAAGCTGTGAAATACATAGGGGTCAATGTGACCCGTACTAGCAAGGTTAGACGTCCCTAAAATTGGGGATTGCAGGACATCCCGCTGTCCAGGGCTGCTGTCCCAAAGACCCCTCCTCCAAGCACATCGTTCTAGGACGTTCCCTAGATATCATGGGGATAACTACATCCTAGGGACAGTCGGAATGCGTCTTGCCGGTCCTCTCAAGTTACTTTTTATGCGTTCCTCCATCCCAAACGGCCCACCAAGCAACCCCCCAAAGAGAGAGAGAGATAGAGAGAGAGAGAGAGAGCACCCAAGAGCAAGTGTAGTAGCAACAAGAGGCAAGAGAGCAAGTGCCAAGGAGGAGGAGAGCTTCAAGTCTTCAAGTACCAAAACTCTACTTCAAGTCTTTAAGCAAGATATACCAGGTAGATTTCTTCATATTATTTTCAATTTTGAAGCATAGATTGTTTAGGAAGAGTGGGTAAGCTTTGCAAATCTTTCAAGTGGCTTGAAAACATGAGAGGCTAGAGAGAATAGACTCACATTTGCATAGAAGAACCCCATTGGACGCTGGAATTTATATGAGGATCATGCTCCATTGATATGAAGGCATGCCAAGCATCTCCTTTCATGATATGCCAACTCCATTGCTGCTGAGAGGAATTGGTCAACCTATAGCTTCATTCACTTTATCAAGAGGAATAGGCTTAAATCTAGACAAGCATGGAATCTACTTTTAGTGCTTAGTGCCTTACATATCCAAGACAAGAAGATAACTACATATCGAGAGAGTCCTACAACACGGTGGGACATTCACTCCAAGGATGCGAGACAAATTCATAAGGAGGGGGAGAAAGAAGGATTGTTCGGGCTCCCCAAGGATGAGGACCTTAGTTCAGATAGCAATGATGATGAGAGCATCTATTCAAATACTATACATGGTGTCACAAATGAGGATGTTGATGATTAAATTCATTGACTCATTAGACGTTCATTGTTTCACTAATTAGTGCTTCCCTTTCAGTGTTATTGTTTTTGGGCCTTCACATATTGCTTATGGAATTGGAACTTGAACTAATCAATGAAATTTGAATCCTCAGTGCTTATGGTCTCCATTATGTTGTTTGATGGATGTTATATTGTTGGATAGATGCTTGATGTTAATTATGTTATATGCCTATATATTCTACTTCAAAAATCCAATTTTAGGCTTATATATATGTTGTCCAAGTCGTTGACCCAAATTTTGGGCAAAATCCTTGTCATCCCATAGATGTGTCCCAATGTCCCATCGCTTCTTTGTCCCAGAGACGTGGAACATAGGATGGAAGAAATATTGAGGAAGAAGAAGATATCAAGAAGAGAGCAATTAATTATTTCAAATATGTTATATCAAATGTTGAGCAAGACAAGGAGGCTCAAGGTAAGCTTTTGCAAAATATTCCATCAATTATCAGAAAAGGATAATCTGAATGCTTGACAAGTAAGATATCTATAGAGGAGCTAGGAGGCAGTTTTCTCTTTCCACCCTAACAAGGCAACTAGTACCAAAGGATTTCTTGCAATTTTCTTTCAAGAATTTTGGGATCTGGTTAAGAGTGATATGTTGGTCGTGGTTGACGAGGCTAGGTAAAAGAAGGCTACAGTAAGTGAGATCAATGCCACCTTTATCACATTAATTGCCAAGAAAGGCAAGACAAAATAAGACTTTGTAATATGATTTAGAAGATGATGTCAAAAATTATGGCAAATAGAATGAAGAGCATTTTAAATTATGTTAGCTCAAAGGAACAAGATAGTTTTGTTTGTGGCAAACAAATTCTTGATGGTGTTATCATTGTTTAAGTGGCCATACATTCTCTTCATTCCATGAAAAAACCAAGTATGCTTGTAAAAATAGATATGACAAAGCATATTACAGGGTTTGTTGGAGTTTTCTGCATTATATTCTTAGAAAATTTGGTTTTAATCAAGGTTGGCATCAATGGATTAGATGTTGTTATAGCACTCATCCCTTGCTAGATACTTTGAACCATCCCATGGACTACACCAAGGTGACCCACTATCTCTTGTGCATGCGTGACATTTTAAAAAATAAAGAAATCTGTAACTTATATGTAACAATCTGACTTTGTTAGGAAATTTAGAAATTCTTGCTGAGGCACTGGGGAGAGTTTTCTCAAAGGCAAATATGGAAAGAAAAAACAAAGGTATTCAGGCTGCTACAAATGGTCCCTTCGAGTCCCGTGAGGGATAATGTAGCAGTATGTCTTTGGGTTTTTATCCAAACAACCCAAGTTCAAACCCTGGTACAAGGGGACCAGGACCCCTTTTAAAAACCCCTGCTTTACCTTAAAATTTTATCAAATGGCATTAGCTCAACTGGTTAAATTCCTCAACATTCAAGGACGAGACCTAAGTTCAAATCTTGGCAAGCGATATATGGATAATATCCAAGCTTTGTTGTAATACCACTATGTGGTGATGATGTAATACAATGGGGCCCGTTTCAATCCCACATAACCAATTGAAAAAAACAAATGGTCCCTTCAAATCTCATCTCCTATTTGTTAATGATACTTTTCTTTTGATTCATCCTTCAGTTAGAGAGGCCACAAAATCATCATGCTATGATAAGGCTACTGCATAGTTGGTTAATACTATACATAGTTACCATATCTAACATCCCTCCTACCTAGATATTTGTATCTGCATATCAGATATTCATATCTAACATCCCTCCTACCTAGATATTTGTATCTGCATATCAGATATGAATATGGATATGATACTTCTTGGATATCATATCCAAACTTATTAGAATACAAGGATCATATACAGACATTTTAAAATATATGCCCCTAACTACTCCATATCTATTACATCCAAGTATGGCATAAGCATATCTAGAGCTGTCTCCACAACATAAGATTAAATTAAAAATATACAATTTAAAAAAATAAATTAATTTAATTTAAGAAACAATGACAATCATCTTCTTAATTAATGAAAATATTCAAAATTTATGTGTAACCATTTTTGTGTTATATGATTTTTCTTTTAATATATAAATTATATAAGCTTTTTATAATGACTCATCCAATCGTATCCATATTTAGGGAGTCTTGAAAATTTATCGTATCCATATCCAATAACGTATCCATATCAAACGTAAGCTTTATTTTATCCCAGGGAAGCGCTCGTGGTCCTTTGTGGTTAGCGCAAAGCAGAAAACCCTTGAACCCATTTTTGTCCTGAACCTTAAAAGTGGCAAACTCGTTATCCCAAGCGAGCAAGTTGATATGGCAATGGTTCGAGATGCTCTTGATCTGATTGGTCATTACATGGGTACCCAACCAAATCTGGATGAGGTTAGAAAGTAGGCTGCGGCAAAATGGAGGCCAAGTGGCCATATGCCATATGGAAATTGTCGCCATGACAAGGTTTTTTTCATGGCCAAACTGAATTCCAGAGTTCCAAAGAGGATTCGGACAGAATTTTGGGAGGAGGACCATGGTTTTTTGGTCGGCAAGGACTCTTCCTTCGTAGATGGAGCCTGGACTTTGATCCAAAGACCCAAAGCTTCTCCCAGGCGCCAGTTTGGGCTACATTGCCAAGTTTGCCCTTTCAATTCTGGAGTGAGGAGGTGTTAGCTGGCATAGCAAAGGAAATAGGGCTCCTAGTGGCTATTGATCCAACCACCAAAGCCAGATCTTGTATTGTCTATGCAAGGATCTGTGTCAATGTGGATCTAGAGAAGGATTTACCTAAATCAAGCAATTTGATCTCGAAGTTGGGAGTTTGGAACCAACCAATAGAGTATGAGAATGCTCCAATAAAATGTGGAGTGTGCAAAAAATTAGGGCATGTAGCCAACGCTTGCCCTTTGCGCAAAAAAAATTCCCAAAACCAAAAAGTATGACAAAAAAAACAGATTGAAGAAGTGAGCTCCAAACAAGACAAGGAGGAAAGGATTTAGCCAGATGGGACATGTAGATGACACGGGGAAGACTCATCCCATTCGGCTGCCCTCAAGGAGAATCCTACTGCGACGGAGGAGCGGGAGGTATGTTTACAGGAACCCTCTTTAGAGGTTCTTGAAATTCCTATTTCAAACTCTTTTAATCATCTAGAAGTTATTACTCCCAAGTTAGTCCACAACTCTCAATCAGAGGAGGCTAGAGGGGAAACTGTGTAGCCCAATTCCTGTACTAATACACTAGAACAAAACCAAATACCTCTCAAGGAGGCTATTACCCGGATTGAAATAGAAGTTGATAAATTGAGGAGAGGTCCTGAATCAACCCACTCAACCCCAAGTCGTCAAAAAATGAATCAGAAAGAAGGGGGAATTGATGTTGGTATGGAGAAAATTCAAGGTAGGCCACCCAAGTAGAAAATTAGGGAAGGAAAAACAGTGGCTGATATCGCCAATGGAACCCAAATTGTTTTATCCCTAGACAGGAGAGGGCAAAAAACGCCTAGTAGACCCAAAAAAAGAAGCTACTTTCATGGAGGTGCCTGTGGTGTCTTCCTTGCCTGACCCTGGTAATTGTTGAGCAGAGTGTTGTCATTGTTGTCAACACACCATTATTGTTTACACAAAGCCATAAGCAGTGAGCAGGGGTAACTGAAGAGATTGTATGATTGTGAAAATGAGAGCAATCCGTTATTATACAAGAAGCAATTTTCTGGCAGTTATAGTTTTGAAATCCGAGAATGCAGGCGGTAAACATATAGTTACATTGAACTCTGGCAGTTGTTAAGGTATTTTCTTGAAAGAAAGCAGTTATTAAGGTATGTTATGCGTGCAGAAATACAGCAGACTTTGTGCAGATATAGCTGTGGTTTACCAATTTTCCAATGTTGGAATATATATATATATATATATTATTTCTCATATCATTGTTATTTTTCTTTAGAAAATATACAATTTCTATATCACACTTCAAATAAAATCTAGGGTTTTATACGCGTTAAACTTACAGCATATGTATCTCATCCCTAGAGTAGACTTGGATCTGAAACTTTCTGCAGAAATAGTTATGGTTCTTACGGCACATGTATCTCATCCCTAGAGCAGGTTATCAATTATATGCAATAGTAGGACAAGGATCTCTAAATCAATCGTTGGTTGCAAAGCACAAGAATATTTCATCGACTTTCTATAGGGTTGTCAGCAGAACAAAACAGAACATGTGAGCCTGTTGGATTGGATTTTGATGCTGTTTCAGTTGTTCTTCCTCCAAAGAAAAGCAAACTGCCAATTCCAGATGCTGTCCCTCATATATGCTGTTGATGACATCTAAACTGTTTCAGAAAATCATGTGATATGTAAATACAGAGTGAAGAACCAATGGCCTTTTCCAAAGAACTGTATGAACTTGCTTGACTTGCAGAACTTGTTGGCTAAGATAGTTCGGCATGATATAAGGGGAGAACCAATTGAGATTGATGAAGGTTTCCGAATGCTGATTAAGGAGGCTATGTGTCCAAGGGACTCTCGCGACCTAGATTTCTCAGAGTCTGAATATTCTGATGATGATTGCAGGGTGAAGGAATGTGCTGTGTGATTTGATGGAGTATGAGAAGATCATGACACAGTATAGAGAAGTGTAGAGTGACTAGGAGGAAGTGCAGTGAGATTCAATGAATAATAAGCAGAGAGTGATGATAAAAGGTGCAGCAAGGAAGAGAAGAAGAAAGCCACAGATCAGACAGGGTTCTGTGATCAGAGAAGGCATTTTTATGTCAATTTGCTAATCGAATTTTTGAAGACCAAGTGGGTGCTTGGAATAGGGGTTGGTGCTCCTTTCAGTTGGTGCTGATAAAGTGAGGTAGACCGGTGTCTTTCCTTCTAGTGGGTGCTGGTAAAATTGTTGTAAAGCTTTGCTTTGCAGAGGCTGGATTTGGACAGTAGATCCAAGCAGTCATTTTTGTGGATGTAGCCAAAATGGTGAACCACGTTACATACTGAGTTTTGTGCTGAATGCTTTGTGTGTTTGATTTGTTTACTTTGTGCATTGAAGTTTTAAGCTACACTGATTCACCCCCCCCTCTCAATGTCATAGTGTGACCAACAGCAATCACTTCAATAAGGAACACAGGCTGATTACTACAGACCTTAGCAGGGATTTAGGTGGTGAGTCCTCGGTGAATCACATGTTGAAGGCTTTAGAGAATAGCTTTTCAGCTTTAAAGGATCTTAATGAATCCATGAGAAGACTGACCCAATTGCTGGCTCGTAATGTGGATGACGCTATCGAAGATTTTGGGGAAAAAAAAAGAAGATTATGCTATTGAGATCCTAGCATGAGGTGTTGAAGATTGAGAAGAATGTTTGATTCTCTCTTGTGTGGATCCCCTCCTCTGCTGCTTTATAATGTTTTTTGCAATGTTTTGGTCTGCTAGCCGCTTGTTTTGGCTGGCTGGCAGTTTTAGTTTAAGCTGGTTACTAGGGCCTGGATTGGTGCGGAGCGGTTGTATGAGTGTTTCTCTTTGGAGTGATATTGTCTATCCTTATGTAACTTTCTGTTAAAAGGCTTGGGGTCCCTTTCAAAACCCCTTCTTCTACCCTAATCAAAAAAACAAAACGTATCCATATCAAACACTATAATTGTTTCCATGCAGCACACATACTAAAAAATCCAAAGCCTTTTTCATTAACACTACCCTAGATGTACAATAAGTTATTCTGAAGATTTTAGGTTTTGAAATTGGTAAATTTCCATCAACATACATGGGTATTCCCTAGTTCCATAAAAGAAAAAATGAGGAGCTTTGGGACTCAATTTTGGATAGAATGAAATCTTGTTTGGCGAGTTCGAAAGGCAAGTTCCTAACAATGTCTAGAAGGCTACAACGCATATAAACTAAATTGCAATCTATCTCTATATATATGATGTCACTTTCAAGATTGTCAACAAGTATAGCATTTGAATTTGATAAAATTCAAAGAAATTTTCTTTGGAAAAGATGAGGAAAATTTAGGTTTCCTCTTTGTATGTGGGATAGGGTTTGCAAAGGAAATAATATATGGGAGTTAGGCTTACAAAATTGCAGACTTATGAGTTTAGCATTAGGGGCAAAACTTGGTTATAGATTATTCAAATATCCAGAAAAGTGTTGGGAAAAATGTTACTTCAAAAATATACAGATTTTGTTGATGCAATAAAATTGTTCAGGAAACAAACCCTACCTAGAGGCTTTGCAACATAGAAATTAATATTAAATAGTTTGCAATTGATCAAGAAACTTATTACATGGTCGGTCAATGAGGACAATTCTGCAAATTTTTGGCCTGATGCTTGGTTGAAGCCTTATCCTATGATTGTGGATCCAAAACAGCCATTGTTGACTCAAGCATGTTTAGCTTGTAAAGCTCCAAAGGCCAAAACTTATATTACTATGAACAACAACACCATATCATGGATTTCTATTAACAACCTTTCTATTTTCCTATTTTTATGTTGAAGGATTAGTTAGCTTGGAATTTAACAAAAGATGGTGGATACTCAGTCAAATTGGAAAATAAAGCTTTAGAACAATTAGAATTTCCTACTCCCAATGATTTTCCTTGGAATAATGTTTGGTCACTTGAGGCTCTCCCTAAGGCCTCAACATTCCTTTGGTTAGCAGTCCAAAGTATAGTTAGAAAATTTACTGCTATCCTACAATTTCTCGTGAAACTCGCAAGAAAATGCAGGCATCAATATTTTTTTTTAATTTCTCGATAACAAGAAGCACAAAAACTTACCGTTTTCTCTTAAGTTTCTCGACTGCGTATGCACAATTCCAGGAACGGGTTGAAATTGCTTTTGAATAGGCATCTTGCCTCATTTGATCACTTTTTCTTCTTTCCGGCTGTGTGGACATTGTTCTTAGAGGTCAAAACATTGATTCTAAACCAATGTTTGAGATCATATCAAAGATTTTACACCTTCTAAAGGAAATTTTGATCATCTTCTACAAATTTCAGAGGTTTACTTTTTTCCCCAAAAAAAATTAGGGTTTTGTTATGGATTTTTTTTCAAATTTTCTTTTTGTTTGTTTTTTTAAAGCATGTAGGCGAGGCCCTAGTGCAGTAGATTACTTACTTATTTCTCTCTTTTTTCTCCTCCCCTTCAAAAAAGTAGACAGATTCTTCAGGTGAGGTCCCTGGAACCATCACAAGCAGCAATGATCCTCCTTCAACTGCACCCCCAAATCGAAGCCTAGGAAGAGACCTAATGTGGAAGCATGTAATTAAGGGAAACTTGTCAAATCAAGTGTTTTGTAAAGACTGAGACAAGGACATGTGAGGAGGTCCATCACCTCAAATACCATCTACTTGGGCAACTAGAGCATGATATATACCCCTGCCCTAGAGCACCTGAAGGCTTGGTTGTGCAACAAAGACGCCAAAAAACTCAAGCACAAAAGGACAAGAGTTGCAATGGGACATGGAGTAGGTCCTTGGGCCTCTTTTTATGGGGATGATGCCAAACTGGAGGATGTCAATATCGTGGCTGAAGAGTATGTTCTTAGCCCTCGCACCCAACAAGGAAGTACTAGTAGGAGTGGGAGGAGTATGATTGTTGGACAAGTCTCCAACACAAGACAAACCACAACTGAAAATACCGCATAGGGGAGGGACAAGGCGAAGGATGTAAAGACAACCACAATCAATTTTTGGTATTACTACAACATTCCGTTCAATTGTGCAAACAACCCCTATTGGGAAGCCCTAGTGAGGGCATTGAGTGAGGTTGGCAAAGGGATTAAGCCACCTTGGGCAAAAGATTGTAGTGGACCATTGTTGGAGTGTTGTGCCATATATACGTGTGCTCTTGTAAAAGAGCGAAAGAAGACATGAAGGACATGGTGCTACTGTAGGAAATCAAACTACATTGCACTTCCTATTGATGATATAAATAATACACATGGACCTTAGATTAGCCCGTTAGTTACGGAGCTAACAAGCGAGATTAGGAACTGTTACAAACAATATGCTAAAGAATAAATAACCAACTATGCCTAATAATGTAATCAACCAAGCTACGCTAACATCCCCCCTTATTACATTATTTGGGTAATAATATAACTACTAGCTATGTTAACATCCCCCCATACAACAATATTTGGGAAAAGTATATAACTGCCCCAATACAGTGAAGAAGAAGAAGAGAAATGAAAGAAACCAACCGCAAATGAAAAGAAACCAACCGCAATGGTATTGGTTGTCTAATGTCATCGAACATGCTGCAATTTGATCACCGTGATGCTTTACCTTGGCTGTAGCAAACTCTTCTGCACGCTGCAACTGGGGATCTCTCCTCCCGCAAATTACAACAAGGTCTGCAAATGGTGTTCACAGAACTTTTGCTGCGATGCACTCCTTGGCTTCTCGACGTCACAGATCTAGTCTGCAACTTCTCCGTCCACAATGGATAGAAACAACACCAGCGCCATGAATATCTGCAATTCACTGTGCGCTACGATCTCCTGCAATCAATCGCCATCAACTGTTGGTGGTTGGTAGCCTTGACCAATATTTTGCTTCATAGTCCAGGTCAGTCAACCAGGTTTAGGCCACGTCCCCCTCACTTAGGGTTTGTTTAGCTATCAGCCATGTAGATTTAGGGTCCTCTTGTCTGCGGTTCACGTCAAGTCATCGCCCTGTGTCAGGTAGCGGTCTAGTCCTGCGTCAGGGAGCGTCGATCAGTTGTCCAGTTTGGTTACGTATCCGCGTCAGGCCAGTAGCTCTCCGTTGTGTCTAGGCTTGTCAGGGCCCACGTTAACCTTAGCCATCCTACGGATCCACCTAGGCTAGGTCACCTGCGTTAGGTCCCAATCCTGCGTCAAATCGACCAGTCCAGGTCAGGTCCCAATCCTGCGTCAAATCGACCAGTCCAAGTCAGTTAGATCCTAGGTCACGTAGGTAGTAGAACAACACATCCAGCCAAGCCACTAAGAGGAAATTAATGAACCGAGTCAGCAGCTCTCAGGCTACTCTCTCAAGCCGAGAGCGAGAAGCTCTGATACCACGTAGGAAATCAAACTACATTACACTTCCTATTGATGATATAAATAATACACATGGAGCTTAGATTAGCCTGTTAGTTACGGAGCTAACAAGCGAGATTAGGAAATGTTACAAACAATATGCTAAAGAATAAATAACCAACTATGCCTAATAATGTAATCAACCAAGCTACGCTAACAGCTACAGCATTCTTTTTTATGGCAGGACGGATGCAAGAAACTGCATGCTCTTGAACTTCATGGTTGCTTTGGGTGGATCCATGGTCTTCCTAAAATCAATTGATGCCTCACAAGAGGTGAATAATGCACAATTGTTATTCAATTTATTAAAGGAGGTCATGCTAGAAATAGGAGTGGAGAACGTTGTCCAAGTAGCGACAAGCAATCTAACAGCATACGTATCTGCAAATAGACTTCTCAAGGAGAAATACCCCTCTATTTTTTAAAGCCCATGTGTTGGCTTCCCATTACATTGACCTCGTGCTTGGAAAAACGACATGGGTGAAGACCGTGGTGACGAAACCCTTGGTAAGGGTTCTTTTCCTTGTAGATGGTGAAAATTTTGTAATGGGTTATCTATATGAGGCAATGGATAGAGCCAAAGCGGCCACTAAACACTATACGATGGCAAAATGTGCAAGTATGAACCAATTTGCGCATTACTAATAAGAGATGGACGAGGCAACTCCATCAACCTATTCATGCCACGTGATGCTCCTTGAACCCCAAATTCTTTTACACTAGCAGTCTTAGCGGTTATGAAGAGGTCCAGGCAAGGTTCTATACTTGAGCAGAGAGGATAATAGATAAACATGCCAAACATGCCAAACACCACCTCATCCCTACTAAGTTGCAATTTTATAAGGTTGTGGGAGGGAGCTTGTTGGCATCCTCCTTTGCTAATATAGCAAGGTCAACCTTGTGACCAGGTAAAGCATTTAAACTGTTAAAATTTAAGATTTTCTGAATTTTTCTCATAGTTTACATTCTTGTAGTTTAAAAATGTAGATTAATACTTTGAAAATGGTCTTTTTTGTAGATTTATAGTGGGAGGAGTATGATTCCAAAACACCTATTCTGAAGAGGATGACTCTTTGCATCTTGTGTCAACCTTGTAGCGCTTCTAGGTGTGAGCGCAATTGGTCTCTACTTGAGGCTGTACAAACCAAAAAGCGCAACAGTTTGACCCAGAAGCGCCTCAATGAACTTGTGTTTGTACAATACAATCTTCAAATTTGCACCAGACAAGTGGAGGCAATTGAATTGGATGAGCTAAATCCACTATGTGATTGGATTGTTGAGTATTATGGATACCGAGTTTATTGCAAAGGACACTAAGGCACTTGAGGAGGAAGCAAAACATTTAAGAGGATTGGAGGAGATATACCATGACGATATAGTACCAGAGATAAAATTTAACGTTTTCTGAATATTTCTCGTAGTTTACATTCTTGTAGTTTAAAAATGTAGATTAATACTTTGAAAATGGTCTTTTTTGTAGATTTATGGTGGGAGGAGTATGATTCCAAAACACCTATTCTGAAGAGGATGGCTCTTTGCATCTTGTGTCAGCCTTGTAGCGCTTCTAGGTGTGAGCGCAATTGGTCTCTACTTGAGGCTGTACACACCAAAAAGTGCAACAGTTTGACCCAGAAGCGCCTCAATGAACTTGTGTTTGTACAATACAACCTTCGAATTTGCACCAGACAAGTGGAGGCAATTGAATTGGATGAGCTAAATCCACTATGTGATTGGATTGTCGAGTCCTATGGATACCGAGTTTATTGCAAAGGACACTAAGGCACTTGAGGAGGAAGCAAAACATTTAAGAGGATTGGAGGAGATATACCATGACGATACAGTACCTGAGGTGCCTCCAATTCGATCACCTTTTCAAAGCCAAGGCCAACCATTTAGTTCGAGGGGAAGAGGGGAAAACAAAAAGCAGTTTAAAGGCTGATGTTGCATTTCTATGATACATTTGGTTGGATTTTATGATCATGTATTGTAATTGTACTCTTTTTTTATGAATATCTAATATAAAATCAACTTTTTGGACCTGAGGAGCCTCCAATTCGATCACCTATTCAAAGCCAAGGCCAACCATTTAGTTCGAGGGGAGGAGGGGAAAACAAAAGCAGTTTAAAGGCTGCTTTATGCTTTGAAATGTTACATTTCTATGATGCATTTGGTTGGATTTTATGATCATGTACTGTAATTGTAATCTTTTTTATGAATATCTAATATAAAATCAACTTTTTGGACCTAAGGAGCCTCCAATTCGATCACTTCTTCAAAGCCAAGGCCAACCATTTAGTTCGAGGGGAGGAGGGGAAAACAAAAAGCTTGAAATGTTGCATTTCTATGATGCATTTGGTTGGATTTTATGATCATGTACTGTAATAGTACTCTTTTTTATATCTAATATAAAATCAACTTTTTGGATCTCCGATTTTTGTTTTAAATGTTTTTTTTTTTATAATTGAAAAAAAAAATGGTTTTTCTTTTGCCAAGTTTTCCCGAGTTACCAATAAAATCTCCAATGTTTATCGCAAGTTGCAAGTTTTCCAACTATGGTCCAAAGCAAGATTCTCAAAAGCCAAAGTCTACAAAGAAGAGAATATCATGGACCTTTAAGATGTGCCTTGTGTGAGAATGGTCTAGAAACATTATGCCATTTACTTCTTCATTCTCCATTTGCTTAATCATTTGGGGCCGCTTCTTCAAAAATATGAGAACATATTAGGTAGCTCCATAAAAATTGAAAGACCTGATGAAACAAAGCTAAAGCATTATGCATTGTGTGGAGAATTGGTCGTGCCATCATTTCTTGGAATTTATGGCTTGAATGGAATAATAGACTTTTTGAAAACAAATCTCGAAATCATGCCCAAGTTGGAATTATATTATTGCTTGTCCTCCATAATGTTTACAAAGCTAGTGCTCATTATGGGATGTCTCAAATGCCGAAAAAGAGATGCCAACCTCTTGGTTACAGGATTTGAATATATATAGAAGAGTTATTTGTGACAATGGAGCTAATACAAAGGATCTACTTAAATCTATGGTAAAATGGAAATGTCCAAAAGTTGGTTTTATCAAAATTAATTTTGATGGTGTTTCCAAAGGAAAATCAAGAATATCTAGTAGAGGTGGTGTTTTTGAAATAATGAAGGCAAAATTATCCTCACTTACCTAAAATCATATGGAACTTCAACTAACAACTATGTAGAGGCTAAGGCACTTCCTACATGGATCAAAATTGTCATTGAAAAAGGATGGAAATATATTTCAATTGAGGAGGATTCACAAATTATTATTAATGCTATCAAGAAAAATGGATGTGGGATTCCATTAAAAATAGCATTATTTCATATGTCCATCAATTATTGTTAAAGGCAATATCTTGGGAATGTCAGCATATCTATACAGAAGGAAACTGGGTAGCAGATAATTTAGCCAATCATGGTGTTGATCTTTGTCTTGTCAAAATTCAGAATTTTAGAAAGCATTTGACCAAGCGAGATTTTATCTCTTAACAAAAATGATGTCAAGAAGCTGATTGCGGAAAAATAGCAATTTGAACAAGATAAAGGATATGTTTGATAGGAAGGAGAATGAAGAACATCTTTGATAAAAAAGCAAGTTGGATATGGTTTAATCGACCTGACAACAATGTAACGTTTTATTATTTTGATGGAAGTGGCCCTCAATAGAAGCCACCCATAGTTTAAAATAAAAATGCTTTTAGAACTCCACTATCAATATTAAACTATTTTCCAAGAAACCAATATCTATTCAGCGCCAAAATTAGACATTGTTAAGGTGCCATCCATTATCAACTCTCATACACCTCTCACCTTATCATGAGAACCAATTATATACCTCAATCAATAGACTAAATATCCCTTAATGTTATTGGATAAATCTTATATTAAAGACAACTGCTAGCTGATCCAAAGGAATGAACAGTGGGGCATGGCAGCCCTTGCATGATGTTTATACAAAAGAGGCTTGATGATAGAGGGCACAGCTGCTTAACACCAGTAATACTCATCTCATCAAAGAACCCATGGGCTATTCAAAGACAAGCAACCATTGTCTCACATAGCCACATGACGGTTGTTATGAGGAGCTCTAAGATGACCTTGTGGAGTAGTCTCTAGGGTAACAGATGTTTGGGCTTTGTATCAAAAGACTTTTTAAAGTCCACAAAGCAGCACAAAATTTTGCAAGACCTTGCTCAAGCCTCCTCAATAATAGCATAAAGAGTAAAGATATGAACTATGGTCTAAACAATTAGCTTTGAAATAGTCACTCTGAAGTTATTTAGAGAGCTCCATGTCTGGTGTTGTTGCACGTAGAATGGCAAATATGTGCCCAATCATAATGGTGCTGTGATTGTTCAGCTCTAAGTTATCCCCAACTTTAATGATGGAGTAAATAATATTCCAAGACCAAGAGGGCAAGAAACCGCTTGTAAATGACCTTATTTAATAATAATGCAATGAAATGGACTAGAGAGTCAATTGCGCATTTGAGGGACTCAGCCTAAAACCGTTCAAATAAGTTGATTTGTTGGTGCATAAATTCTGATTGTTCAATTGACATTCACTAGAAACAAAAATTAAGAAGACGCAATGGGAAAGGTGACCTGGACAACAGACTAGGCAGGATGTCACATAGAGATGCCATATGCAATCCATGTATATGTGTAAATACCAAATGTTGGGATTTCCTTGAGAGAAAGGCATGACAAAAGACCTTTTAGGAGAATTAAGCATGGCAGCAATGAGTTCACATTTCTTGCATCTGAAGAGACGATACTCTATACAAGTGAATGGTATAGTGGAAAGGTTATATCCCAAAATAAAACAAAGTCTCCTATACAAGGTTTTAGGATCCTTATCATATCAATGATTCATAGGAAAGGTATGCTATACTAGCAAATTGAAATAAATACACAAAAAATAGAAATTGAAATCACACATACACAATTGGGATTATTCATTAACATGGAGAAAGCTTTTGAAGAAAAATAACTCCATATGATAAAATGGAATGTTTTATTATTCTTGTAATAATGGTGATACTAGAGCAGTTGATTTGAAAATGATGCATCTTGAGACCAATAGGTTGTTGAAGTTAATACACAATTGTCCCTTCATGTCTTCCCCTCTCCTTTGCTAAAATCTTGTTCCCATACATTCCAAACTAAAAGATTTCCTTTGAAACCAAACATTTTATTCCAATCTTCGATCTCCAAGATTCATTGGATTTCTTGGAGAGGTAATTGATGTTTATCAATTTCTAGAAAACAATAATGAAACTCTCGAAGGTGAGATTCTGCTGGTCCACAAAGGTAATTCTGCCAGTTGCTCAAGGGAATCCCATCTGAAGCAAGGTGATCGCAACTATTTGCATGGCAATCCCTCTCCTTTGAACCTGAAACTTGCTAACAAATTGAGAGTGAGTCCCACAACATATCCCATATCTTTTTACACCTTCAAAAACCTAAACAAACATGAAATAAGGCAATTAATTATATTATACCTTATTCATTTCACGTTGATTTTAGTTTGCTTGTAAATTGTGACTTTTTGCCAGAATGGACAAGCTAATTTTGTCAATTGTTATGAATCGACGATTTTACAACTCTTGTAAATTCTATTCCAAACTAACCTCTATTGTATCCACTACCTTCCATTATGCACCCAAATCCATGTGACTGGTTTCCACAATAATGATTGGCCATAGTTGATTCTACAAGTATACATTCCCAATTGATCCTTTGCTTGAGTCATCTTTCAAATCTATAGTCTGTGATCCATTGCTGATCATGGTCAGCCAATGCAACAAATGTGAATAGTCGATTCCATCCATTTTTATGACTCGTGCACTTCACGAACCTTTTTTATTCTATTCCAAATGAACCTCTCTATCATATCTAGTGCTTTTCATTATGTGCCAAATCCATTTGATTGCCTTCTAAGACGATTCTACAAGTAATGACTTCCAATTGTTGTCTTTTGCTTATATCAGCTTTCAAATCTATAAGGTCTATGATCAACACCTGATCACAGCCTGCCAAATCCACCTCTTTGGAACCTTGGACACACATATTAGATATTCCTCCCATTAGAACCAATGCTCTCCTCAAAACTCTCTCTTGCTTATGTGTCAAAATGCTAGCATGTAAATGCATGCCTAGATAGCTACCTCATGTTTGCATTAACAAACCTGAGTTGGAGAAATGAACTGACATTCCAAATTGATTGAAACAGAAACAATATGAAAATTTGAAAAAATAAACTGAATAGACTCAAAATCATATCTTAATTTTAAATAAGGAAGTAATCCAGGGTCTAGTAGTGAAGATCTTATCCTCCTTGTCCAAGTTCTGAGACACCTTATAAATTTCAATTTCATCACATAGAATAACCAAATACAGACTAGTTGCTCGGTACTAAATGCTTGCTATCTTGTAGAATGGGATTCCACCCGTGCAGTTGAGGTTCAGTATAACACCGTCTGTTTTCTCCTCCATTTGGAAAGGAAAAATTGAACACTACATAGCAGAAAAATGGCATTATTTCTAATACACTACGAACTTATTGCATTAAATATTTACAAATAAAAATCTATACAGAACCTGCAAAGTCCTGTTCATTTAACTCCAAAGACTAATTTGTGCTTCCAAGCTTCTATAATCTATTAGATATAATGCACATGTAGGAAATTGCATTACCTTGCATGTAAAATCCGAGGAGGAAGATACTATAATTGCATTGCATCCTCCATAGCCACATACAATATCTTTTACAGGCAAGTTATGAGCAGAAAAGTTGTGCAGAGGTTGAAATTGAGTTTCTGCTTGCAAAGCTGCATCTTCATCCAAAGCTCTGATTTCAAAGACAAAATAAATAAGGATGGATAAGCATGGCCTATATTGTGCTTGCTAACAGAAGAAAGTTTAAAGCAATCCCGCATTGATCAACTGAAATCATGAAAAACATTATACAAAAGGAAATCAAATCATACATGAGAAGAGGCCAAGCCCTAACAAATCCATCTTCAGCTCCAGATATTAGAAGAGATTCATCATCAGAGAATACCAAGCAGGTAAGAGCCTTATAATGGGCAGGCCACACCTTTAGAAGTTGTCCACTAGGTACCTGTAATGAAGCAATTCCTGTCATATTGATCATATTTATGCAAAAATTGTGCCTAGAACAGAGATCACAACTTCACCCTTTGTCTCACCCAAGTAGAAAGCAAAAAGCAAAAAAATAATAATAATGCAGCTTTCTTATTTTCATGCATTCGTAGAGAAGCAAACTTTCTTGGTACCCAAGTTGCTATGTACAGACGATCTCAATATACTCATAAGCTCTGCTGAACATATCTAAAATTCCTCAAATGTCAAAACCCAAAGATAAGAATAGCAAACATCGAAACGTATACCTCCCATAAATAGATTCTTCCAGATGAACCTCCACCTACAATGTATGTGCCATCAGTGTTACAAGCAATTGGCCCAATATGCTCTACTGGAAAGCTCCTGATTTCAGCTTGAGGCTGCAAAAACATAGCCCTGCCTCTATTATTACAGAATAGTAATTGTTCACAGATGAATAATAATTGATATTTTGATAGGATTGCCCCTAGTATAAGCCACACATAGCTTTTATATATATATAAGCGATATCAAATTTTTCTGTATTTCCTGGAAACACCGTTTTTCTTCCGTATTTCCTGGAAACACCGTTTTTCTTCCGTATTTCCTGGAAACACCGTTTTTCTTCCGTATTTCAGGTGGACCGTTTGTGACCTTACACAAATTATAAAAATTACGGATAATACTCGTTTTAATTTGCAAATAAAATTTAAGCAAGAAATTATAGGCACTTAAACCATCCCTAATCTGCACAAAAACCCAGAAATTGTGCATACTATAGAGCATACCTTATTCCATTGCCAGTAAAATATAGCGCCGCTTGCAGCACTTGAAGATTTCTGAACCTGGGATGCAGCCACAAACTGAAGGCCAACGGCGGCTAATCCATGGCGAGGCGAAGCGCAGGAACGGAGATGAAGGCGCTCGGCGCCCGTTTCCAAGTCCCAGACAGTGATGCCGGCATCGACAGGCGATGCAACAACCACAACTTCTCCCGAGAACGCCAGTTTAGCCAATGCACTCACGGCCATCACACCTTCCACAAATTCCTATTTCTACCTATTTCCCCTACAGATTTCAAACCTTTTATTAAATAGGTAAGGATCCAAAATCAATCCTCCTGCGTACACCCAAATTAACGAGCAATATCACCTTCCGAGCATCAAATATAATCTGTACTTACAACTAGAACATGTCAATTTGTTCCCAGAAAGCTTTCTGGTGTCATTAATGTATTAATAATTTACAACAATAATTTACAACAAGATGATTTAACTTTTCGAGTGATTCCAACAGGCTTAACAATCGAAACCTGCTGAAAAAAATGTGCATTATTGAAACTGAGCTTCATTTAAATTTTCAATTGCTATGACAGGATTAAATGAAAGATTTAGCCCAAATACATTATTTGAAGTGATACTGTTAAACAACCAAATTGCCAGTAAAAGATTCCATGAAAATTTTAACAAACAAGTCGAAATAGTTCGTTTGAAGAGACAACGAAAGATTTAAAGGAAAATATTTTAAATCGAATTTGAGGAGATTGAGAAGAACACCTTTAGAAAAAAATTGTTTCAGAGGAAGGAATGGTGAAGGAGATCCAAACCCTTTTATAGAGAGAGTTTGAAAGGTTTAAACATCCCCCGCCGAACTCAAACTGCAATGCGGCACTCTCTGCCTTAAATAACGTCTCCATGTTTTTAGATTTTACCTTTCCTTTTTTTAACTTTTACCTCTTTCGTTTTTTCCTTTTACCGCTGCTCCTTTTAAGTGATTTAATTTTAGGTTTTATCGGATGTTTTTTTGTTTTTTTAATAATGAAGTTTAGTGATATATTTCGTAATTAAAATTTTGTTTCCTCATTTAACATATTTTATAATTAAAATTAATTCACTTAATACAATGGTCTTAAATTGTTTTAATTTTTTAATTAAAAAATTTTAAATGGAGGACAAGAGATGCGGCCACGTGCTTTTATTTATTTGTTCTATGGCTCTTTGACATTTAAGGTTCAAGGTTCGTTGTATTCTTGAAGATGAACCCAAAAGCAAACTAGTAAGGGAGAATCATTTAGCATTCTATTTCATTGAAAATGATAAAATTAATAATCAAGTGTTGGTTTTAAAATATTAAAGGATTTATGTGATTGTATTTGTTTATATAGTTTTAAGTTTTTAAAGGGGAGATTCATATTAGAGTATATAAGTTATTAATTATAGTAAGTTTATTGATTATATGGGATGGTGTGATTATTTAATTGTTTGTGATTTATAATGTGAAATCCAATTTTTTTTCTTATTTGAATTTTAAATCTTTTATTTAAAAGTATGTTGGAGGATGTTTTTTAGGGGTATTTAAAGGTTCTAAGTTTATGTAATATGATATGTAAGATAATCTTCATAAAGGTTCTAAGTTTATGTAATATGATATATAAGACAATCTCCATAGTGATGGTAAATTGGTTAAGATCATTATTACGTAAAATAATTTTAGAAAAGCAAAGAAGATTTGTGAAATGGAGATAGATTATGGATGGAATTATAGTAGTTCATGAAGTAATGCATTAAACGACTTTTAAAAAAGAGAACAATGATCCTATAGCTTGTTATAAATAAAGCCTATGATAGGATTAAGTGATTTTTTTGTAGTACTAGAAAAGTTTAGATTTGGGAAAAAATGGGTTGAATGAACTCAGAAGAAAAAAATAAAAAGGAGAGAGCAGAACGTGTTGGCTAACACCAGGAGAAGTGGTAAGGAGCTATTTTCAGAACTCGAGAATCCAGAAGTATTTATACATACTTAAAAAACTCCACTTTTTTAAGAATTATGTTTATAGCAGTAGATTAAATTCTAGTGATAAAAGGTACGTAAAGAAAATTCAGAATACTATTACTATTGATATCACTATAGAAGATGATTTAAATTCTGCTGTAGATAGAAATTTGAATTCTGTTGTAGAAGATACATGTAATAATAATTCAAAGGTAGATAATCCATCAATTTACATTCAAGTTGCCCATACCCATACCATTGTAGGTACTACAACTATAAAATTGAATTCTACAGTAGCAGTGGCCCAGGTTAATGTTCACTTATGGAGAACTAACAGATATAGGCCTTTTGCATTACCAACAAATTTAAATGCCTTACCTAGTAAAGCTCATAAATACCTCCCTAAGTTTTTAGGAAACAATGCAGTAACTGGAGAGGATCATATCAAAAGTTTCTTATATGCAATGGATAGTCTAGAAGTTGAACATGAAGATGTAGGATTAAGATTGTTTCTACAGACTTTAGAAAAAGATGCCAGAGAATGGTTTAATTCCTTTCCTAACAATGATATCCCAGACTTCACCAAAATGGAAGAGGTGTTTCTAAAGAAATATGGTAAAAGGAAAAATGAACAATCATTGTTAACTGAGCTAGCCACTATGAAAAAAAAAGAAAATGAAGTTGTTAGTGACTTTAACACAAGATTTTCAAAGACTAGGAACAAAATCCTTACCAACCTCAGGCCTAGTGATATTTAGTCTATTTGTTTTTATAAAAATGCTTTTCAAGGAGAGTTTAACTATGAATTAAGGCAAGAACAAGCCACTACCATTGATGGTTGTATAGAAAAAGCAATGGATATAGAAATAAATATGTTTGACAGTGGTAAGATGAAGCCCTATTCTCTAGAGGTCAACCTACCTGAGAGAAAACCTAAAATGGTGGTATTTGATATACAAAGAAGAATTGAAATTGATACAATAGAAAAACTAACCATTCAAATAACTGAGATGTTCAATAATGTGAACAACAGGTTAGCAAGAATTGAAATAAATGGAAATAATGGTGAATCTTCACAAACAGAGCGACCACATGTTGACAATCGTCCTCCTTTTAAGAAAAATTATAATAAGAATTAGGGAAATAACAATGGTTTTGAATAAGGAAATAGGAATAGAGGTAATGGAAACAATAACTAGAAAAATAGAGATTCTGATAGAGATCAAAACAATGTTCCTAACCCTATACCATCTGCTAATGTAATAGAAGGGTTTCCCTATTTTTTCTCTACTTGTGATGCACCCCATAACCCTGATGCATGTGAAATTCACCTAAGTGATCAACGTAATGTAGATATGCATGCATAATCAGAAGAGGATATAAGAATTAATGCATGTTGGTCCGTTGAAGATGAATCTAGAAAAAGGTTGTTTGAAGAAGACATGGATAAATATGATTCAAATCATCATCCTAAAATTTTATTAATTGAAGGAACTAAAATCTTGCAGAAATCACATAAATCAAGATATGATAAGATGAATCAAGGGAAATTAATCCCCACTGCTCAAGAGGTTGAGGAATTAGAGGCAACTCATGTTCTGAATTTAAGGAATAGAACAGTCCTTGAAAGGACAGAGAAAGCCTCTATAAGTGAAACAAGAAAATAAACTTTCACCAATAAAAATATCAGTAAAGAGAAAACTGATAGGAACCCTAAAAATATTACTCCTGAAGTAATAGAATTAGAGGAAGAGATTCCCAAAGAAGAAAGTAATAAACCATTGGATATAAAGAAGATAGAATTTGATGTTGGGTCAGAACTCAATAAGCAAAAGGTTAATATCACATTTGGAGAACTTATGAAAGTTCAACAGTATAGAGAACAAGTCTGCAAAGCATTTGGTGTCAGAGTAAAATAGCAAATCATTCATTAAACATATGATGCTTAAATAATACAAAATGGTGTCAGTATTAGTCCAGGGAATCAGGAACTAATCAACTGCAACACACTATTAATAATGGGACGTTCAAATAAACAGATACGCCCAATAATAATGTAATAACTATATGCTAAAATATGAAATATGCTAACATCCTCCCTTATTACATTATTTTGGTAATGATAGAACTACTAGCTATATTAACATCCCCCCTGATTACATCATTTTGCAATACAAAGAGAGCTACGAAAAAATTCAAATTTGACACGTGCAAGTGCCTTAGTGAAAATGTCTGCAACTTGAGCATCGGTGGGAATGTGTTGAAGCTGAATTCGATGCTTCGAAACTTCATCTCGAATGAAATGACATTGTGTGTTAATGTACTTTGTTCTTTCATGATGGACTAGATTCTTGACTAGGTTCAAAACACCCTGATTGTCGCAAAACAAGTGTATTGGAGATTTGGATGGATGACCCATACTTGTCAAAATGCGATGCAACCATATCACTTCGCACACAGCTTCACATGCGACGCGATACTCTGCCTCTATTGATGAAATAGCAACCACCTGTTGCTTCTTGTTGTGCCAAGAGACAGGACCGGATCCAAGATGAAAAATATATCCTGAAGTTGACTTGCGATCATCAAATGATCCGGCATAGTCGAAGTCCGTGTATCCTTGCAAGAAGAATTTGTTGTTCCTCTTGTATTCTAGGCCATATTCCATTGTGCCATGGACATAGTGAAGAACACGTTTTGTTGCTTTCCAATGAGTGGTCTTAGGCTCCTACATGAACCTCGAAAGATAGTTGACAGCAAATACGAGATCTGGCCTAGTATTGGTCAGATATATGAGACTCCCAATCAACCGTCGATAGAGAGTACCATCTACTTGAGGTGAATCATCATATCGCGATAACTGAAGTCCAGTCTCCATCGGAGTTGCCATTGGCTTGCAATCAGTCATGCGATATTTTTCCAACAATGTCTTGGCATATTTTTTTTAAGACACTTTGATGGAGTGCTCCTTCTGGCTGAATTCTAGACCAAGACAGTAATGGAGAAGTCCGAGATCTGACATCTCAAAAGATTGACACAAGTCTCTTTTGACAATAGAGATCATAGTTTTTGAACTCCTTGTAATGAACAGATCATCAACATAGAGTACAAGCAACACTATCTCAGAACCCTGTTTCTTGAAATAGAGGTTTGCATCTGACGAACATCTCTTAAAACCATGTTGTAGGAGGTGATTGTCCATTTTTATATACCAAGCTCGAGGAGCTTGTTTCAGGCCATATAAGGATTTGACCAATTTGCAAACTTTCTGCTATTTGCCTTCCACTGCAAATCCTTCTAGCTGAGTCATATAGACTTCTTGGAGATCACCATTCAGAAAGGCACTTTTGACATCCATCTAATGAACTTTCCACCCAAACTGTGCTGCCATAGCACAAATAACTTGAATTGTTGTCATTCGAGCAGTAGGTGCAAAAGTTTCCTCGTAGTCAATGCCTTCCTTTTGAGCATAGCCCTTTGCAACAAGACGGGCCTTATGCTTATCAATTGTTCCATATGCTTTGTACTTGACTTTATACACCCATTTGCAGCCAATGGGCTTCTTTTCGTGCGACAGATCGACAAGCTTCCAAGTTTTGTTTTTCATCAAAGACTTATACTCTGCATCCATAGCAGCCTTCCACTGAGGCTGACCGAGAGCAACTTGTACTGATGTAGGTTCAAGATTGTCTATGGAAGACATAAACACCTTATCACTATCAATATCCATATCTTTTGTATCTCTCGCTGGATCTACAGAAAGTTCTTCAAAAGATTGACACAGATCATCAACCCCAGTATTCTCTGTTGCAGCTTTCTCCTGTCGAGCCATGCTGCGAGTACGAGGCCTATCCAAATTCAAATCTGGTGGAGTAGATAGCTTAGAGTCTTTGATTGTATTTGTATACCACTTTGGATTTTTCTTCTTAGGTGTTGAAGAAGATCCAGAAGAACCTCCAACCTCTGATGAAGGAGATTTAACAACTCGAGTTTCCACAAGGTCTAGGTATACATCTAATGTGTTTGCTGATGTGAAAGCCTCATCAAAAAATACATCTCTACTAATGTGAATCTTCTTGGTCAAGGGATCAATCAAACGATAACCCTTAGAGTGCTCATCATAGCCAAGAAGAATACACTTCAATGTCTTCTCATCTAACTTCTTCCTTTTCTCTTTTGGTATGTGCATGAAAGCTTTACATCCAAAAATGCGTAGATGAGAAATGGAGGGTTTCCTACCACTCCATGCTTCCAGTGGAGTCATTCCTTGTAGGGCATTTGTGGGTGCCCTATTCAACATATATACTGCTGTGGTGACAGCTTCTGCCCAATATAGTTACTCAAGTCTAGCTCCTGTGAGCATGCAACGAACCATTTCCATGCTGGAACGATTCCTCCTTTCAACAACTCCATTTTGCTGAGGAGTATAAGCAGTAGTTAATTGTCTTGTGATCCCATTTTCTTTCAAGAATGCAAAAAATTCTTTAGAGGTGAACTCCCCCCCTCGATCTGAGCGGAGGGTCTTTATAGAAGTCCCTGACTCCTTCTCAACAGATTTCTTGAATTGCTGAAAGAAGCCAAATTCTTCAGATTTTAGTTGAAGAAAGAATACCCACATATTTCGTGAGTAATCATCCACAAATAATTGAAAATACCTCTTACCCCCACAACTGTTGGGAGTGAAGGGACCGCACAGATCGGTATGAACCAACTCCAGAGGTTTCTTTGCTCTTGTAGAGCTCTTTTCAAAAGGCACTCTATGCTGCCTTCTTGCCAAGCAGTCAGAGCAAACTGGTAAAATGGTAGAAAGGGAAGGAAGACCCTTTACCATCTCATACTTACTTAACTCAAGTAAGTAACCAGAACTCAAATGTCCATATCTCTTGTGCCATAGGGAAGTTGCCTCCTTTGTAGAGACTGTCATGGCAACATGTGGAGTAGAGATAGTATCTAAGGCAAATAAGCCATGCTTATATGAAGCGGTTGCAATGTTCTTACCCCTCCTGGTAATAGAACAACACTTATTGCCTCCCTTAACACTAAAGTTCACAACCATATCTTTGTCCGAATTTGTGTGATTGACAACAAATTGTTTGCCAATCTCGGAACATAGAGAACTTTATCAATCCGACACTTGCCATCGGGAAGAGTGACTCGAAACAAGTGCCTTCTCCTTGAACCTTGCGGGTTTTATCATCAGCAATAGTGACAGGTTTGCCCCCTTTGGCCTCAAAAGACTCAAACCACGATTTGTCACCAGTCATGTGCTTACTGGCTCCAGAATCAACATACCATATAGGATCTATCTGCTTGGACACTATGGTAGTCATGAGAACTTTGTGGGCTCTCTCAGAATCCGTGTCAAATTCTTCAACATCAACATTCACTTGCTATTTTTTCTTTTGTGGTTTGTTCCGGCCTTTCTGTTTTGATTGCTTATTCTTATGCCAACATCTGTTTTTATCATGAAATTCTTTGTCACAAATCTTGCAATATCTCTTTTTTTGTTGAGGTTGTTGAGTTTGTTTCCCTTTTGAATCCTTTTGTAAATTCCCTCCCTTCTGAAAATTACCCTTCGTCTAGTTCTGCCCTTTCCTGTTGATGTAGAGAGCAGTGTTAGAAGAATCATCTCACTGTAGTTGGCATGCCTCCTCCTCTTGAAGCATATTAATCAATTCTACAAAAGTAACTTTTCGTTGTGATACCTGAAGGGAAGTGATCAACACCCGATAAGAATCAGGTAAAGCTCTCAATACAACCGAAGTAAGGAGCTTGTCTTCAATTGGTTCTCCAAAAGAATTCAACTTTGTTTTCAATTTAGAAACTCTACAAAGAAAGAATTCAACTGTCTCACCCTGCTTCATGCTTAGACTGTGTAATTGAGATTGAAGAAATAGAATGGTGGAATCATTCTTTCCCTCATATATAGTATTAAGGGCATCCCATGCCACTTTACTAGTTGCACGATCAACAATATGGGGTTGGACTTCATCGGATCACGACAAGCAAGATGAGCACTTTTACTTTGTCTGTCTAGCTTATCAAAGTCTCTTTGAGCAGTAGATGGAGTCAGTAGCACCAACAACGAGATGAAGGTCCGGTTGTTGCTCCAGATACAACATCCCATAAGTCATCCATTGCTAGGATGGCCTTCATCTTATTTTTCCATGGTGTGTAATTAGGACCTTTCAACAACTGATGAGAATTAGTCATTAGTTTTGCAGACATGATGAAGGTTCCTTATAACACCAATTGGTCCCCATTTCGATATACCTTTTGCTAGGTTGTTATACCGTACTAAATACCCACCCTTATGTGAGGGAAACTATAGGTATTTAGAAAGATCAATAAAAAATCACCCGCCCTTACGTGAGGGAAACTATAGGTAATTTTTAGAGATCATACGATACGTGGTACATAAGCAGTACTGAAAGGGAATAGTCTTGTTCATGGCACTTACCATAGAAAGTCTGCAATCCGCATGCGTGGGGCGTAACTTCCCCTAAACACTTTGGATTTCAAAACTCTCGTTAGGATTTACGCCTAAACACAAGAACTATTAGGGTAATGGATGGAGTAAAAAAAATGCAAAATGGCAAACTTATCTCTCCCCGACGATTTATAGAGAACAAGCTCAGACTTCATTTTGGCAGCTATATTAGGCGACGGATACGATAGCGCAATCATGACAGCTTTACCTGTAAGTGCTGGCTAGAGGTATCACAAATACCGAACGTTGCAGTGCAATAAATTGCATGGATGGGTTTTAATTATTCCGGGGACTTAGGGAGTGAATTTGATTTTAACTTTTAATGTTATAGTGCAAAAAACAAATATGCAACATACAACAAAAAAAATGCCCACAGGAATAACCCACTAGGTGTCGGGCGCAGCTGAAAATGCACCTTTACAATAATGCCAAATTTGCTTTTCAAAAAATTACTCACTTTCCCCCTTTGATTTTTGAAAAAAAATACCCCCCTTCTGTTTATCTTAAAAAAAATAATCTCTCCACAAATGATTTTTCAACAATTATTTTATAACCTTAAGTTAAAAAAAAATATTAATTTTAATTTATATAGTTTTGTAAAAAACCTTTAAAAAGAAATTAAAATCAAATTAAAAAAATTAATTTTAATTTATAAAGGTTAAACTATAGAAAATAAATTAAAATTAAAAAATTAAATTTTTAACTTTAGGAAAACAAAATAATTGAAAAAAAAAATCATCGAAAGAAATTTTTTTTTACCTTTGGGGAAGGGGAGTCGGCGGGACTGGAACCCGCGTCCTGCAGGCTCCCAGAGCCTTACTGCATAGTCCACCACCAGGTGGACTAGCGGGCTGATCCGACAGGATTAGGGGCCCCCTCGGATTTGAGGAGGTCCCGGCAGCCCTACTGCTCTCGGGGAGCGTGCCTCCTCTCCGTTCCTGGTAGCGATAAGTGGCCACAGCTATTGCTGTGGCTGCCGTCGTTGCTGGCAGCAGCTAGCGGGGCCGCAGCTGCGACCTCCGCTGCTGGTGGTGGCGGGGTGGCCTGCATCCATCGTTGCTGTAGCCTGGTCGTGCGTGCAGCGTGCGACCTCGACTGTCGCGACTGTCACGACTGTCACGCGTGTCGCGCCTACAGTGCGACCTCGGGAAGGGGAGGGGGGGCCAACGTCACGTGATGCGCGATGTGGGAGTTAGGGAGAGGGGGCCTCCCAACGTCGCATGGAAGCGCGACATGGTACGGGGGAGGGGAGGGGCCTGGGAAAAACGTCGTGCGATTGCGCGCGATGTTGGGGGGGGCTAGGAAAAAAACACGTCGCGGATGCGCGACGTGTGGGGGGGGGCTAGGAAAAACGTCGCGCGATTGCACGCAACGTTGGGGGGTGGGGGGGCTGGGAAAAATGTCGCGCGATTGCGCGCGACGTTGGGGATCGCGTGGTGGGCTGCGCGATCCTCAATCAGCCCCAAAATTTTTTATTTTTTTCAAAAAAAATGTTGTTCAACAAATTGCAGAGCGTTTCCAAAAAAAAAAAAACAGCAAAAAAATGTTGTGTTTCCAGCCAAAACACTGCGCATTCCAGCAAAAAAAATGTTTCCAGCCAAAAAAAAATTCACAGTCGCACGTCCCAGCAAGCATCTGCAAAAAAAATTTGCAATAGCTCGGATACCATGTCAGAGTAAAACAACAAATCATTCATTAAACATATGATGCTTAAATAATACAAATTGGTGCCAGGATTAGTCCAGGGAATCAAGAACTAATCAACTGCAACACACTATTAATAATGGGACGTTCAAATAAACAGATACGCCCAATAATAATGTAATAACTATATGCTAAAATATGAAATATGCTAACATTTGGATTAGTAGAACAAAAAGAAGACCCAACTTGCCATGCTGCTAGACAAAATCAACATGATACAAGATCATCATCCTCTGTCAGACCCTTCTATGTGTCATTAAGATATAATTCAGATGAAGGGGAAAGATATGTGATTCATAATTGCATGCTAGATAGTGGAGCTTCACATAATATCATGCCTAAGTTGATAGTTGACCAAATGGGATTAATCTGTACTAGAGATTTTGCCCCTGTTTCTGAATAGACAGTAGGCAAATTCCTTGTGTAGGGGTGATAACTGGATTGTTAGTTTTCGTAGATCAACACCCCAAAAAGGGCATTGTCATGGATGTTGCAGTAGTTGACGTTGACCCATTTTTATCACTATTACTCAGCAGACATTAGGTATAACAACTAGGAGGTTCAATACAATTGGACTGGTCCTATGCTACAATCCCAATATCAGATAAGGAGAATATAATTTTGAGAAGGGAACCATTCAAAAAACACTCCGTAGAGTTAATTCAAACAGATGAAACCATGATTAACTTAGTGAACTCTATGGAAGAAAAAGGGATGGGAGTTTATTCAATATGGCACAACCCATTCCTGGTGGAAGTACCAGATGCAAAGAACATGGATCTAGAAGATATAAAAATAGTAGATGCTGAATCAGATAGAGTTTTGACTCAAGAAATGTGGATCATGTCTTTTGATGGAGCTAAATCCCAATCTGGAGCAGGTGCAGGTGTTAATCTGACTGATATAAAAAGAAATTACCTTAGTATTCCTTACAGGTTGCAATTTCCTTGCACAAACAATGTAGCTGAGTACGAAGCCTTACTACTAGGGCTAAGGAAAGTAAAAGAACTAGGAATTAACTACTTGACTGTAACAGGGGATGCAAAGCTTATTATACTATAGATCAAAGGTAAATATCAGACTAAACATCTTAGGCTTAAACAATATAGAAATGCAGTATTGGAAGGAATTGATAATTTTTTAGCTTTCAATATTTCATATATTCCTAGAGAACAAAATCATGTTGCAGATCTTTTAGTTGTAAATGCCTCAGGTCTAGATCACCCAGAGATAACTACAGAATATATGGACAGATTCCCAACTATTTCAGTTTATAAACCTTTTATTCCAGATAACATAGTATATCTACAGGTCTTTCAGGATGACATAGATATTAAAGATTTTATGACTCTACAAAATCAGTATGCAAATATAATTTGTGATGAAAAAGATGAAGAAGAGCTAAAAGATCAAATAGGAGAGCCAGTAGAAGTAATCCAGTTGAAAACTAATAAGATATCCAAAGGATTAGTTTCTCTAG
The DNA here is from genome assembly GCA_028583015.1 of Wollemia nobilis. Lineage (NCBI taxonomy): Eukaryota > Viridiplantae > Streptophyta > Pinopsida > Araucariales > Araucariaceae > Wollemia > Wollemia nobilis. The sequence goes on along the minus strand of JAQPPZ010001593.1, from coordinate 289,653 downwards.
AGAGTCTATTTGATGATTTTGACAAACCCTATAAACCTTTACGAAGAGAAGTGATATCTGAGCATATTAATATTGGTTCAACGAAATAACCCAAAATAGTGAAAGTAGACATGGCTTTACCTGCTAAAGAAAAGGCTGGATATATCAATTTCTTGAAAAAGAAAAAAGAACATTCTGCTTGGACTTATGAAGATCTAAAAACATTCAAATCAGATGTAATGACACACATAATACCCCTAAAAAAATATTCCAAACCATTCAGACATAAAAAAAGGAAATACAATCCAACTCTGCACCCAATAATGCAAAAGGAGGTACAAAAGTTAGTGGATTCCAAAATAATCAGAAAGGTAAGATTTTCTTCATAGATATCCAATTTTATACCAGTCAAAAAAAAGAATGGGGATATCAGACTCTGTGTAGATTTTAGAAATTTAAACAAGAGTTCATTAAAATACAATTACCCCTTACCCAACATGGAACAATTATTGCAAGCAGTAGTTGGTTCAACAAGATTGTCTTTGTTAGATGGATTTTTAGGGTACAATCAAATTCAGATAAATCCAGAAGATAGACATAAGGCAACATTCACTAATATTTAAGGATACCTTTTAGATTAATGAATGCAAGTGCTACTTTTCAAAGAGCAATGGACTTTGCCTTTAAAGAATTAATGTTCAAAATTGTAGTTGTATACTTAGATGATATCACAGTATTTTCTAAGAATCCAGAAGATCGTCTAGAACATTTAACTGCAGTTTTTGCTCAGTGCAAGGAATTTGGAATTTCTTTGAATCCCAAGAAATGCATATTTGGGACTACACAAGGAAAGTTGTTAAGACACATAGTTTCAGAAAAAGGAATAAGCATTGATCTAGACAAAATTAAAGCCATTTCCAAAATTCCCCTCCTAGAAATTTGAAAGGAGTCAGGTCATTCTTTGGCAAGATAAATTTCATCAGAAGATTTGTCCCAAATTTTGTAGAGATGATCAAACCCATAAATGACATGGTTAAGAAAACTGGTGAAATAAAATGGACAGTGGAAAATATGGAAGCATTTAACAAGATCAAAGAAGCCATATCAACCACTTCAGCCCTAAGCTGACCAGATTATGCAAAATATTTTAACATCTATTCTTATGCATTTGAACATTCTATAGTTGCAGTTCTTTCACAGAAAGATGATAAAAACAATGAAATGCCAATAGCCTTCATGAGCTAAGGATTAAAAGGAGCACATATTAAATACACCTTGCTAGAAAAACATGCTTATGCAATCATACAATATTTAGAGCACTTTAAAGGTATATTTGGCTCAAATAAAGTTTACTGTTGTATTCCTTTTATAGCAATAAAGGATATTTTTTCCCAATCAGAGCCATTAGGAAGACCAGTAAGGTGGATGTTAAATCTTCTACAATATGATATTGAATTCAAGATAGTTAAAACTGTCAAAGGGCAGGGTTTAGCAAAATTATTGACCAAAAAAGAAGAAGGGTTTGAAAATGTTCTCGCAATAGATGAGGCATATGATGTCAGAAGAATAAATAATACCAAATGCAAATGGTATGAAGAAATATTATCATACTTACAAACTCTGTCATTCCCTAAAGATATGTCAACAAATAGAATGAGGTCAGTCAAGCTTCAAGCTCAGAAATATTACATACAAGATGGTGTGCTATACTGGAAACACCCTGATGGAATATTATTAGTCTGTTTATACGAAAGCAAAGTCCTAGAAATAATCAATGAATTTCATGATGGTTTATGTGGAGGACATTTTTCTCCAAGAGCTACAGCTAATAAAATAATGAGAGTAGGATATTATTGGCCTTCCATTTTTAAAGACGTATATAAACATGTTAGGAACTGTCATAACTGCCAGGTTTTTGTAGGAAAGAACCATTTGGCTACCATGCCCCTCAAGCCAGTAATCATTGAAGAACCATTCACACAATGGGGTATTGATCTAATTGGGGAGATCAAGCCTAATTCATCTAGCCAACACAAGTGGATCATAACTACAACATATTACTTCACCAAGTGGATAGAAGTTGCACCATTGAGAACATCCAATACTGCAATTGTCATCAAATTCTTGGAAGAAAACATCTAGACCAGGTTTGGGGTTCCTCAAAAGCTAGTTATAGATAATGCACAATATTTTGTTTCATATGAAATGGTAGAATTTTGTGCTAAATATGGAATTGAATTATCCCATTCTGCTAATTATTAACCCCAAGGAAATGGTTTAGCTGAGTCATCAAATAAGAATGTAATAATCGGAATATAAAGATCATTAGGTAAGAACAAAAGGATATGGGAAAGTGAACTTAAATTTTCTTTATGGGCTGATAGGTTGTCTGTTAAAAGAAACACAAGAATAACCCCTATGAGATGGTTTATGGAGAGAAAGCCCTATTACATTCAAAAATAGAAAAATTGGCACTTTCCCTCTTATTGCAAGACCATGAAAACCCCAACCCCATACAAAGAAGGCTTGACCAAATTATCTAATTGGAAGAACAAAAAAGAGAGACCCTTAATAGTGTAAGCAATCGAACAATAATTCCATTGATAACAATTGATTAAATAATACAATCAACACCTTAGTATAGTTCGGAGGTTACGGAACTAACAAGGTACAAAATAGATAGCAGTTGTAACAATGTCAATATTGTTACAACAATACTAGATCTATACTAATAATGTAATAACAACCAAGATACGCTAACATCCCCCCTTATTACATTATTTGGGTAAAAATATAACTACTAGCTATACTAACATCCCCCCTGATTACATCATTTGGCAATACAAAGAGAGCTACGAAACAATTCAAATTTGACATGTGCAAGTGCCTTAGTGAAAATATCTGCAACTTGAGTATTTGTGGGAATGTACTGAAGTTGAATTCGGTGCTTGGGAACTTCGTCTCGAATGAAATGACATTGTGTGTCAATGTGCTTGGTTTTCTCATGATGCACTAGGTTCTTAACAAGGTTCAAAACACCCTGGTTGTCGCAGAACAAATGAATTGGAGATTTTGATGGATGACCCATATTTGTCAGAATGCGATGCAACCATATCACTTCGCACATAGCTTCACATGCAACACGATATTCTGCCTCTGTTGATGAGAGAGCAACTACCTGTTGCTTCTTGCTGTGCCAAGAGACAGGACCGGATCCAAGATGAAATATATATCCTGATGTTGACTTACGATCATCATATGATCTGGCATAGTCAGAGTTCATGTATCCTTGCAAGAATAATTTGTTGTTCTTCTTGTATTCTAGGCCATATTCCATAGTACCACAGACATAGTGAAGAATATGCTTTGTCGCTTTCCAATGAGTGGTCTTAGGCTTCTGCATGAACCTCAAAAGATAGTTGAAAGCAAATATGATATCCGGCCTAGTATTGGTCAGATATATGAGACTCCCGATCAACTGTCGATAGAGAGTACCATCTACCCGAGGTGAATCATCATATCACGATAACTGAATTCCTGTCTCCATCGGAGTTGCCATTGGCTTGCAATCGATCATGCGATATTTTTCCAACAAGTTGTCTTGGCATATTTTTTTTGAGACACTTTGATGTAGTGCTCCTTCCGGCTGACTTCCAGACCAAGACAATAATGGAGAAGTCCGAGATCTGACATCTCAAAATATTGACACAAGTCTCTTTTGACAGTAGAGATCATAGTTTTTGAACTCCCTATAATGAGCAGATCATCAACATAGAGTACAAGCAATACTATTTTAGAACCTTGTTTCTTGAAATAGAGGTTTGCATCTGAAGGACATCTCTCAAATCCATGTTGTAGGAGGTGATTATCCATTTTTATATACCAAGCTCGAGGAGCTTGTTTCAAGCCATATAAGGATTTGACCAATTTGCACACTTTCTACTTTTGGCCTTCTTGTACAAACCCTTCAGGCTGAGTCATGTATACTTCTTCTTGGAGATCACCATTTAGAAAAGCACTTTTGACATCCATTTGGTGAACTTTCCACCCATACTGTGTTGCCATAGCACAAATAACTCGAATTGTGGTCATCCGAGCAGTGGGTGCAAAAGTTTCTTCATAGTCAATGCCTTCCTTTTGCGCATAGCCCTTTGCAACAAGACGGGCCTTATGCTTATCAATTGTCCCATATGCCTTGTACTTGAATTTGTACACCCATTTGCAGCCAATGGGCTTCTTTCCTTGTGGCAGATCAACAAGCTTCCAAGTTTTGTTCTTTTTTATAGACGTGTACTCAGCATCCATAGCATCCTTCCATTGGGGCTTGCTAAGTGCATCTTGTACAAAAACAGGTTCATGTTCATTCATTGAAGACATAAACACCCTGTCATCATCTATATCCATATCCTCTGTGTCTTTATTTGGATCTACAGAAAGTTCCTCAAAATATTGACAAAGATCATCAACCTCAGTAGTCTCTGCTGTTGCTCTTTCCTGTCGAGCCATACTGCGAGTACGAGGTCTATCCAAAGTCAAATCTGGTGGAGTGGATAACTTTGTGTCTCTGATTGTACTTGTATACCATTTTGGATTCTTCTACTATGGTGTTGAAGAAGAGGTAGAAGGACCCCCTGTCTGTGTTGTTGAAGGGAACTCCTCATCCTTCGATTCCACAAGATCTAGGTATACATCAATTTTTTTTTGTGATGTGAAAGCCTCATCAAAAACAACATCTCTCATGACATGAATTTTCTTGGTCAAAGGATCTATCAAACGATAACCTTTAGAGTGCTCATCATAACCAAGAAAAATGCATCTCAATATTTTCTCATCTAGCTTTTTCCTTTTCTCTTTCGGTATGTGCATGAAAGCATGACATCCAAAAATACGAAGATGAGATATGGAGGGTTTGCGGCCACTCCATGCTTCCTATGGAGTCATTCCTTGTAGGGCCTTTGTGGGTGCCCTATTCAACAGATACACTAAGGTGGTGACATCTTCTACCCAATATTGTTGCCCAAGAGTAGCTCCTGTGAGCATACAATGAACCATTTCCATAATAGAATGGTTCCTTCTTTCAACAACTCCATTTTGTCAAGGAGTGTAGGCAGTTGTTAACTGTCTTGAGATTCCATGCTCAGTTAAGAATGCTAAAAATTCTTTAGAGGTAAACTCCCCCCTCGATCGAAGCGGAGGGTTTTAATAGAAGCCCCTGACTCCTTCTCAACAAATTTTTTGAATTGCTGGAAGAAAGCAAAAGCCTCATATTTTAGTCGAAGAAAGAAAACCCACATCTTTCGTGAGTAGTCATCTACAAATAACTAAAAATACCTCTTCCCCCCACAACTGTTGGGTGTGAAAGGACCGCACAGATTGGTGTGAATCAACTCTAGAGGTTTCTGCGCTCTTGTTGAGCTCTTCTCAAAAGGTACTCTATGTTGCTTTCCTGCCAAGTAGTCAGAGCACACTGGCAATGTGGTAGAAAGGGAAGGAAGACCCTTTACCATCTCATACTTACTAAGCTCAAGTAAGTAGCCGGAACTAAGATGCCCGTATCTCTTGTGCCATAGGGAAGTTGCCTCCTTGGTAGAGACCGTCATGGCAACATGGGGAGTAGAGATAGCATCCAAGGCAAATAAGCCATGCTTATATGAAGTTGTTGCAATCTGCTTACCCTTCCTGGTAATTGTACAACACTTCTTGCCATCCTCAACACGAAAGTTGACAACCATATTTTTATCCAGGATTTGTGTGACTGACAACAAATTGTTAGCCAATCCTGGAACATAGAGGACTTTGTCAATATGACACTTGCCATCGGAAAGAGTGACTCGAAACTCGTACCCTCTCCCTGAACCTTGTAGGTTTTGTCATCAACAATAGTGACATGTCTGCCCTCTTTGGCCACAAATGATTCAAACCATGATTTGTCACTAGTCATGTGTTACTAGCTCCAAAATTGACATACCATACATGATCCCTCTCTTTGGAGATTGTGGTAGTCATGAGCACCTTGTGTGCCCATTCAAAATTTGAGTCAGATTCTTCAACAAAAACATTCCCCTTGGGTTGTTTGTTGTTATTTGGTGGTTTGTTTTGGCCTTTTTGCTTATTTTTATGCCAACACCTGTTGGTGTCATGATTGTCCTTTTTACATATTTTGCAATATCTCTTCTTCTGTTGAGGTTGTTTCCATTTTCCTTTTGAATCTTGATGAGAATTTCCTCCCTTCTAAAAATTACCCTTCTTCTATGAACCCTGCCTGGTGGAGTATAGGGTTGTATTAGAAGAATCATCCCTATGAAGTTGGCGTGCCTCTTATTGTTGAAGCAGATTGACCAACTCAATAAAGGTAATGGCTCTCTGTGACACCTGAATGGAGGTGATCAACATATCAAAGGAATCAGGCAAAGCTCTCATTACCATCGAAGTGAGAAGCTTGTCATCGATAATTTCTCCCAAAGAATTTAATTTGCCTTTCAATTCAGATACTCGGCAAAGAAAGAGCTCTATTGTCTCACCCTGTTTCAAACTCAGATTATGAAGTTGTTTTGTAAGATGAAGAATGGTGGAATCATTCTTCCCCTCATAAATAGTGGTAAGGGCATCCCATGCCTCTTTAGCATGCTCTTTGTCAGCTATATGAGGTTGAACTTCATTGGAGACAATAAACAAAATGAGCACCTTTGCTCGATTGTCTTTCTTGTCAAATGTGATCTGATCAGTAGTTGGAGTTGTGGATCCAATCGCTGGTGAAGGTCATGTTGTTGCTCCAGAAACAACATCCCATAAATATTCCATGATAAGGACTGCCTTCATCTTGTTTTTCCATGGTGTATAATTAGGACCTTTCAATAACTGATGAGCATCGATCATTAACTTTGCATAAGAAGCCATAGTGAGGGTTCCTTATATCACCAATTGGTCCCCCTTTCTTTATACCTTAATGCCAGGCCTTTATACTGTACAAAATACCCGCCCTTACGTGAGGGAGACTATAGGTATTTTGAAAAAATCAAAAAAATTACCCGCCCTTACGTGAGGGAAACTGTAGGTAATTTTAAAGATTTTACGATACGTGGAACTTAGGAGGTACTAAAAGGGAATCGTCTTGTTGATGGCACCTACCATAGAAAGTCGTCAATCCTCATGCATGGGGCGTAACTTCCCCTAAACACTGCGGATTTCAGAACTCTCATCAGGATTTACGCCTAAACACAAGAACGATTAGGGTAGTGGATGGAGTAAGAAAAATAGCAAACTTGCAAACTTATATCTCCTCGACGATTGATAGAGAACAAGCTCAGACATCATTTTTGGCAGCTATATTAGGCAGTGGATACAGTAGCACAATCACGACAGCTTTACCTATAAGTGCTGGCCAGAGGTATCACAAATATCGAACGCTGCAGTGCAATAAATTGCACGGATGGGTTTTATGTATTCCGGGGACTTAGGGAGTGTATTTGATGTTAACTTTTAATGAAGTAGTGCAAAGTAAGAAAAAATGCAACATACAACATAAAAGTGCCCACAGAAATAAACCACTAGGTGTCGGGCGCTGCCGAAAATGCACCTTTACAATATTGCCAAAAAATTGCTTTTTCAAAAAAAATACTCTCAATCCCCCCTTGATTTTGGAAAAAATACTTTCCCCCTAAAAAAAATTCCTTTTTTTTAAAGCATTTTTTTAAAACATTTTTTAATAACTAGAGTTAAAAAAAAAAATCATATAGAAAAAAAATTAATTTGTTTTTAATTAAAAATTAATTTTTAAACTATATAAAAATATATATATTTTTAACTTTAGTAAAAAAATATTAAAAAAAATGCTTACCTAGGGAGGGTCGACGAGATTTGAACCCGCAACCTCAGGGAGGGTCGACGAGATTTGAAATGTATGGGCGACGCTTAGGGGTGGCTCCTCCATAGTGGTGGCGGCGACGCTCCGCCCCTTTGGCGGTGATGAAACCTCAGGGGTGGTTCAACAACTTGCCTCAACATCTGGATTGGTATACGCTACAAATACTAGTTGTGGGGAAGCAATAAATAGATTTTGTTGCATCAGGTGAAAAAATGCTCGTTGAGCGTTGTCACGACATCCACAAATTGACTTTCTAGTGCTCATTGATGTTTGCAACTCAATAGCTCCTCAGACACGTAGCAGGTGATGATCGTGTCCACTATGATTGCGTCTCGGTCTTGTTTCATATCACGCAACTCTACCTCCTTTATGCTAAAACACACAAGGTTTCTGCATCCATTTGTCGTCGTGATCTACAGATCTACGATGTGTGTTTGTGCTCGCTGTATGGATCTATACACCACCCTTCAGATTTGGGAATAATCCTGCTGGGCTTCCACGAAATTCAACGAACCATCGCTTGCTTTTCCTGCATGAAACCTGATAAAACTACTATTTTTTTTTGTAGTGCAGTTGCAAATTACGATCACAAATCTTGCGTGTGGCTTTTGCAGGTTAAAGGGAATAATCCCACATGTTCAACGGGCGGAAACAATGAAGGGTTTATAAGGACAAACCCTCACAGAAGACAATGTTTACCTTCAGGTAGACTATACTACCCATGTCATTACTTCAGACAAGCAGTCTTCCCGTCGTGTGGTAAAGTTTTGTCCACGTCTCCTAGGTCTAGGTGTCTAGGATAGTTCGATAGGTCCACATGTTACTTAGGTCAGCGTAGGGGTCCTTCCTACTGTGTCCATGAATTCCATATACATAGTTTGCCCTCGCATCCTCGTCGAGGCCAGGCTAGCGGTCTAGTCACGTAGTCTGAGGGCCCCACCTACCTAAGTGTCTAGGTCTAGGCTCCATGTCTAGGTTATGGTCTTGTCAAATTATGTAGTCTCGTCAGATCTGACAGGGAAAAAGTGGTTGTCATCCCGTCCAATCATAGTCCCGCCATGCCCGTATCGCTCAAGTCTAGTAGTCACGTCTAAGATCCAAGCCTCCAAATAGGTCCTCCCATTTAACCCTTAATAGGTCAGATCAGAGGTCAGGTCAGATCAAAACCAGTCGACTCTTAGGCTACAATCAAGCCGAGAGCAGCTCGGGTGGCTCTGATACCATGTAAGCAATCGAACAATAATTCCATTGATAACAATTGATTAAATAATACGATCAACACCTTAGTATAGTTCGACGGTTACAAAACTAACAAGGTACGAAATAGATAGCAATTGTAACAATGTCAATATTGTTACAACAATACTAGATCTAGACTAATAATGTGATAACAACCAAGCCACTCTAACAAATAAAATGATGGAACAAACTCAAAAAACCATAAAATTATTTAATAAGAAAGCCAAAGGTACTCCTTTTTCTCGAGGAGATATAGTCATCTATTGGGATCCTAAAAATGATAAACATGGTGAAAAAGGTAAATTTGAACCCAATAGCCCATGTTATCTGTTAGAATACATACAAGTTGCAAACCTTGCAGGGAGAAATGATGGCTATCCCTATTAATGGCCAACACCTCAAAATATACAGTCCCAGTTGAAGGAAAACTTTTAACAAAAAACGAAAAAAAATAATAATAGAAAAAAAAATCCAAAAAATAGAGTGATGTATTTTGTTATTTTGTGTATTAGTTAAGCTTCTCTTATGTTCTTGAATAATTTTGAGTTTACTGTACACATGATATCTTAGTTTGATGAGTATATCTAACTATTTATTCCACCAAAAAAAATAATAAAAAAGGGGATTTATTTTATTTTCTGATGAGCTTTAAAAAATTTCAAATATGAGTGTTTATGCATAGTTGTTTGATATGAGATAAAACAGAAATAAAACAAAGTTGATTGAAACATCATGTCAATCCTCACATTACAAATGATACTTAAGGTGACTTCAAAGGTTTGAAGAACTAAGTTATCTTTGAGAGGGCGGTTAAGCTAAAAATCATTACACTCATCCTTTTAGCCAGAAACTAATCCTCAACTCAGGCATACTCGTTGCACAAATTGCTTATATATCCAAGTACTTATCTCACGAGAAAGAAAAGTAAAAAATAAAGTTAAATTGAGTCACTGCCTGAGATATCTTGGAAAACCTCTACTGGGGCTATAGATGCTTGACTGGCAGTAGGGTAAAACCAAGGTGGGATTAGAAGCAACTCCATCGAGGCTATAGACGCCTGACTGGCAGTGGAGCCCTACAGAATGGTGAAAATATTTAAGAGTAAAATCACATATTAGGCTTGACTATTTTTCTCAGATATGGAAAATTTATGAAAGATTTAGAAATAAAAAATAATGCACAAACAGACACATGGGCCAAAATATGATGAAGCAAACGGTTGTGAAATGTTTTTTTGTGTAATCATATCTTATGACTTAGCTAAAACAAGCATTACAATATATCAAAAAACTCATATGTTTCTAAAATTCTAACCCTTGTTTCCAAATTGAATGAAAACGGATCTACAGTTTTCCATACTCTAATTGCTTTGATATCATGTTGTTTATACAATTTTTCAGTATATATATAAAAAAAAAAAAAAGAGAAAGAAAAAGTTTCTTTTATGTATTTCAAGCTTTACTTAGCAGTAAAAAATTTTGATTTTTGTTCATTTTTTTTACAAATAAAACCTAGAGATTCTATGGTTCTCAAGTACCTCATGTTTTCAACACATTGTCCCAGTCAGAGCCTATGTTGGAGCCAAATTTGACTCAAAATTTGAAACCCCCAAATTTAAATTTTTGGTTTCAATCAAAATGATAATAATACTGGTCACTTCTTCAATTGGTGTGAGTATCTTAATTTTTCATTGGTTGGTTTGATGAAGTCTAACCTTGGTTGTTAATAATGTGTGTCCCTTTAATAAAGCTCCATGGTCTTCAATAAAGGATATGGCAGGATATTATTAATCAAATGTTTAAAAGCTTAACTCTGAACCTTATAAAAAAATTTCCCTTAGGCTTAAAATAAAATGATAAATCTTTAAGTTCTAAGGTGTGCTAAAATTAGGAGAATAATTCAACATCGTGGTCTAAGACCCAAAAAATTTAAATCTAAAAATGAAGAGCTTACTTAAAATCTCAAAGCCACGTATCCCATTTAAATTAACAAACAAGAACCTAAGATCTAACCTGAGGGTCGTGCTCGATCCAAGTTTAATCGGACGATTGCACTTTGATAAATTGATCAAAGGTTAAGTCAAAAGTCAAATATTCCATTAAAGTTATAACCTAAGGTCATAAGTGATTAAAATCAGTGCAACTTTGTAAATCTGGACGAATGCGCTTGAGATAAGCTTAATCTGACGGTTGCGCATTCTCCAAAGAGTCAAAGCATTAAACGAGTCAACTCGAGCTTAAGCTTCAAGATAAAAATCTAACTAGTCTGTCGGATCGGATGATAGCGCTCAAATTTACTCAAGATCAACAATAGTGCTTGTTTTAATTAAATCACGTGTTAAAATGCTATGGTAAAACGATTGAAGGGTATGCACCCCCTTTGGAATAACCATCGAGCTAATTTGGAAAATTGGACGACAGCGTTCGATCCAAATCTAATCCAACGGTTGCGCGCCCATACAAGATGCATTAAAAAGGTAAAAGCCCTAAGAGATTAATTAAAATATTAAACAGGGTTAACAAGGATATAACACATTGGCTAATCTCCTCTTTTTCGACTTAATCAAGGTTAAACATTATGAACCCCTTGGAAACTAACCTACAGGTTGATTAAAATCTACACCCGCGATAATAGTTATCGAAGATCCAACGACCGCACCAAAATTATGGATGGTAAGATGACAGATTAAGACAAAGGTAAAATTAATTACGTATTAGTGAGGGTGTAATACATTTCTAATTACCCCCCCCTTCGGCTTAAACCAAGTCTAATCAAATATGATAATACACCCTTTTCGATTATTTAATATGCACCTTGTAGGAGATCTACGACGGCGCTCGAACGAGCCCAAATATCAACGAACGCGAAGGTCTATGACGACGACAAAATATCAAAAGCAAAACAAAGGTATAAAGCGATTCAAAGATCCGACGACAACGCTCATCACTGCTCAAATCCAATGGTGCGCGTTGGTAAAAGTGATCAAGGTTTAATCTAAAGGTTTTCTTTTGGTTAATTAAATACTTTATAATCTGCCCCTTCTATCTTATGTTAAACCTAGCACGTGGTCGAAAAATACAACGGTCGCACCTCCACCATGGTATGATCTAACGGTAATCGCAAGAAAAGGTAAACGTATTATATGATACTTATGCTTAATACGAGTTGTTAGGGTAAAAAATCATGGGGTTAACATTGGATAATCATGATTAAATAAGGACTAATACACCGTGTTATTTCAAACGTTTATATATGAACAGGTATACTAACAATCATGCAGGTCCCAAGACATCAACAATTGCGCTAGTTCTTTTCAAGATCTAACGGTAACGTGTGAATCAAAATATTAAGGGATGAATCAACCATCGGGATCTAACGACAGTGCATCATCTAGAGCAAGAACATCCGACGATAGCGCTTAATCACGATTGACTCAAGGAAGCTAAGAGCATCTAGATGATAACAACAGACACTCACACCAAAGACCGAATATCACGAAGATCCTGAGGGTGATTGCTGCCTGAGTGAAGTATAATCAATTCCAAATATTTAGTTATCATTCGGGTTCGATGTGGTGCGAGGTTCAAAGCGAAAACCACTCCCATTACACATCTCAATTTCACATCAGATAAAAAGGGTTCTAGCGACAAATAGCTGAAGTCTTGATGATTACAAACACACAAATCAAAAGGGCCCAAGGCACGTAGGATGAAAGACATTACCCGTCATAAATGCTCAACTCCAGAAAAAAGAGGCGTTGGAAAATTTTCTTTGGCTAATTTTAAACAATAGTTGGTGGTGTCGTATTGATGACAAAACGTGCGAAATTATCAAATCCATTTTGCCACCCTGTATATGAGCCCACAAACACAGTCAAGGCTACTACCTTGGCGAGCTAAGAGCAGAATTTGATACACAAAAAATATAGAGAGAATATTTTCAAGCTTCGAAGTCACAAAAGAACCCGACCTGCTACAGTGAGATCAATGGCGTCGTGGGGAGACGTTTTCATACCAGAAGAAACTAGGGAGGCTATAAGATTCATCACAGATAGGTCACCATACTCTATGATCTCTGGACCGCCTATTATCGGTAGCACCATGTATGAATTTGCTCAGAAGTGTGGAGCTGATAAAAGATCTACCCCAATGCAACAATACGAGATTGACAATGCATGTATCAATAGTTTTTCTCGTGTGATGGAGAACGTCGACCGGACCCCATGGATAATGGTCGATTTATTTCACAAAGCACAGAGGCTACATTAGGTTTTCCTAGGAACAACAGATGGAATAGTAACCTTAGGAAGCTGGTATGTCTGAAAGTTCACTTCTCCTCAAATTTGATGGCATGGCTGGCGATGGCGTATGACGAAAGAACAAGGACATTTCGAGACAATAAAAATCGACAGTGTTCAACATTAAATTCGAGTACATCCATGAAGTTTTCAAATTGACATAATATACCACCTTTCTGGTAGACAAGGTAATTGAACACCAATCTCGAATGTTTACAGATATGGAAGTTTTTAAAAACTTGTTTGATACACATGAGAAAATAGAGAAAGAATTTCCAATTAGGAAGAATGCTTTTAAGCCATGGGTCCAAGATTTATGTGATATGATAAACATAGTTTTGGGAGTATAGGATCTCAGTAGAATAACAAAAAGGGTTTTATATTTAGCTGCACAATATAACACTCCAATTTACGCCTGGGAATTGGAATTAAGTATCCAGATGCATAAAGAAATGGTAGAATTATGAAAAGCAGTTTTTGAATAGAGGCAAGAGATGCCCCGTTTTTCACAATATTCAATTTTTATCCATCTATTAGTGGGTCAATTGGGAGAGGAAGCTTGTAAAAGAGTAAGAGCCATTGATAGTCCCTATGTTCAGAACAACTTTTGGAGAATACACGAAAGACAAACTCACATGGGCTGGTTTTGTGATCGTTTCATGGTAGAAATTCATTGGGCTCTAACAGGATTAGTCCTTGAGAGGTTAGGGCCAGGGGTAAGAGCCTTTATCAAAGAGAAGGAAATTGGGGATTTTTTCTTCACAGAAGGTTTTATTTATATCAGATTATATGGGGCTAAAATTCCCCCTAAGCTGCTACCTAGGTACTGCCCATTATCCCTAGCAACTATGGAATTTTGCAGGCAAGTGGTCGAAGAGGCTAAAATGAGGTTGGTGAAGAAACATGGTAAGGTCCCCTGGCTCGATGTTCCCTGTCGCTTTGGAGATTTTATATTTGTTGGCTACCCCTCCTTGCTCAAAGGAATGTTTGAGTTGGATAACAGGGGATTCGATGAGGTGACTTGGATATTTTATGACCCAAAAGGAACATACAACAAAATGATGATGAAAAGAGAATACGCCCGAATACTACACCGTGAAGATGCTTTTGAAGAAAGCTTATTAGAGGCTATGGAAAAGGGATTGGATTTGCAAAAAGTATGGGATGATTTCCCTCCCAAAATGAGGGGCAACACACAGGTTTGTGAAGCCTATGATTACCCCACAGAGTTAAGAAGGCTTCAAGAAGGTTCAGTAGATGCTATGGCACCTATTATACCAGAAGCAGGCGAAGAGATCAAAGAAGACCCCTTGTTGGAGTTGATAGAAGAACAGAGTATTGATATAATGGAAGTCACTATCAAAACTATAGATATAGTAGAGCAACAGGTTAGGCCTTCCGAAAGTGCTCACCTCAGAATAGAAGCAACGCCAAGCACTTCCCAGGAAGCTTCCAAAAACTAGAGTACAAAAAAAGGGAAGGAGATTGTGACAATACCTACTCAAGAGTCTTCCCTCTCAAAACAAGCCATAGTTCCTATTTTTGACAGAGTTCTAGCCGTAACAAGTGTAAATAAATTGGCACCCATGGCTATCCCTGCCACTATAAAAATAAAAGGACAAGAGATTAAAATCCCATCAGTAATACAAATGAATAGCAGGAGAACTGGTGGACTTGTTGGTCTATTCAGAAGTCATCTACTGAGAAATCAAATGGAGATAACTCCTATAGAAAAGAAGAAGCCCAGATTATCTCTACCCTCTATGAAGTTTGTTTTGGAAAGAACATATAAGCATACTACTTTCACTGTTGCAGACAAACAAGAGTTACAGTTAGTAGTAGGGATGGGAAATATAGAAGAGCAGTTTACATAAGGGTCACAATCAGAAGCAACTGCATCAGATATAGCAGAAATACTTCTTCATGCTCTGTAAGACCCACTAGTCTTCAGAGTCAATGAAGAAATAGGGGGCTCATCGGTACTAGGTAAAGAAGGTGAAGTGGCCAAAGTTATCAAAGCAATGCAAAATCAAGCCATAGATCAATTAATGGGAACAATTACAGAGCTAAGAAAACAATTAGAGGAGGGGAAGGAAAAGACAGAGCTAAAGGTATTAATAAATAAGCAATAGGAAGAATTAAACCGAAGAGATGCCTCAAGTACCCAGCCCCCTTCGGTGGTAAAAATTCAAGATCATGCTTATTATCTTAATACAATGAAGAAAAATATGTCAATGAAGATAAGAGCTCATGCCAAGGGCTTTACTGAAATGTTCAGATAAATAAGGGTAATTCAAATAACTGCTCAAGAAATTCTCACCTTGATGCAAGAAAGAGAAGAAGATTTTGGAATCATTCACCCTACCCTGGATTTTATAGGAGACCATTTTGAAGAGTTACAAGGACAAGAAATAATAACACATGATGGTAGCAAGATTCATATTAATTTTGAGTTCTTTAAAGCAACCCTGTTTGGAGCAAACAGGGGGAGATGGATCAATTCTGTGACTGAAATGAATGACCTAATAAAAGATGCTACAGGGAAATTGGCAGACATTGGCCTATCCTTAGACCAATGCTTAGAGGCCTCAGACATAGAAGAGGTATTCAAAGATACCATTGATAGATTTGAGTGTGAACCGGGTGATGAGGAAACAATTATTAGGTAAACTACACTTATGGTGAATGTTGTGGAGATGTTACTTTTTTCAATATGAAAGGAATAGGCCTATTATTGCTGCATAGAAAATTAGAATTTTGTAGGAAATGGATATGTTGAGGATTGCAGCCACATTTGATACGAGAGTTTGGAGATTGATTGATGAGTATATAAAATGGTTGCAGCAAAGTCAAAAGGGGAAAAGGGTTAATACCTACAGTCAACAACATGAAGCGAGTTCATCACAACAGAAACTTGCACTTGCAGAAAAAGTTCTTGAAACAGTAAAGGAGGCAGTTCAAGAGAAGGAGGTCCAAAAAGAAACAATTGAAGAGGAAAAAATTGAAGGAATAGAGGTAGGTTCACCCAAAACCACCATCATCGGTTAAATTGAATCACTAAATTGAATCACTATTTGAAAAAGTCAAAGGAAAGAGCATAACCAAGATAGTAAAGGCAGTGGAAGCCAGCTGTACCAATTTTTGAAATTGTAATCAGATGCTGATAGGTGTAAGGTCAGAAATAAACCAAGAATAACAGAATCAAAAACCAAAAGCTATAAAAGGAAGCAAACATGTTCATATTTTGGATCAAGCAATTAGAGAATAGCATTTTTGCTAAGAGGTATTCTTGAGTGCCTAATTAGTTGTGTTGTGTTCCCTTATGGAGTTATGGTAGTCCAACCCCTCTAGAGCTGTGGAACCCCTTAAATTTACAGACCCTAACTCTTTTGCTTGCTTGAGAGGAGTTGAAGAGGATGAAATGGGAGACACAACTGAAGTTGTAGAATTTGTGGAGGATATGCAATGGGTGAATTATGATGGGGTGCAACAAAAGAGTCTAAAACTTCTAGAAGTGGATGTAGAGGTTAACCCTATTGACATGAGTCTTACAAATTGGGTCAGGCAAGATGAAGCTAAAAAAGTGTTAAAGGAAGATAAGAATATCCTAAATAAGATAGAGGTGAAGTATGTAGCTCCAATATGGGAGGATTCTGGTTCAAAGGAGGTTTCGATGATGCCCTCAAGGGTGACTAGGAATCAAGCTAATAAAACTACCTTGGATGTTGGCAAGGAACACACTGTAGGTAGACCCCCTTTAACAGAGGTTAGGAAGAGGGAAACAACAATAGAGATAGCTAGAGGATCACAAACCATCATCAATATGGATGAGAGAGAGAAGAAATTAGCTAAATCTAGAAAATAAAGGTTTTGTCATGGAATCTACAAGGTCTCAACGAGACTAGAAAACATAGATCAATACAAACGTTGAGAAAAGATAATCACCTATACATTTTGCTATTACAAGAGACAAAGGTGGTAGAAGTAAACTTAGCAATTTTTAAAGACAAGATTTGGAGAGGAGCAGACTTTGTTGCTCAACCCTTAATGAGCTCCTCAGGAGGAATGATGTGTATTTGGGACCCAAATAAATTGGAAGGCCAAAAAATATCTCAAATGACATATTTTGTGCTATCCACTTCTTTTCAAAGGAGGATAATTCCCACTGGATCATTACAAATGTCTATGCATCCACTACTATGGCTGGAAAACAAAGGTTATGGAGGGAATCGAGTGAAATCAAACATGTCTTTGTAGGCATCCTATGGATCATTACAGAGGACTTCAACACCCCTTTGTATCCATATGATAAGAGGGGAGACGTTGAAGGATATTCATAGAGTATGAATGAGTTTGGTGATTTTATAAATTCAAATGCTTTGATGGACTTGGAACTTAGACAAGCAAAGTTTACTTGGACTAATAGGCAACTAAGGAATCAATTGATTTAGATCATAATGGAAAGGGTGTTGATTTATCAGGAGAGCGTAGTATTGTTTGGGGACACTCCGCTCACGACCCTCCCAAAAACTAGCTCAAACCATAATCCTTTGATTTGGAAAATAACAAATAGGAGAAGGCTCTTTGCTACCCCTTTTTGGTTTGAAAATATGTGGATCCTTCATTCTAATTTAGAGAGCAAGATTCAATCTTGGTGGCAGCAAGATTTTTTTGGGGATAGATTGACTCAAGTAGAAAAGAAACTAATATTTGTTAAGCGAAACTTAAAACTGTGTAATAAAGATGTGTTTGGAGACATTATGGTTAAAAAGGCAACTTTACAACAATAGCTCATGGAGTTAGAAAACTCTTTGCATTTGGGAGAGTATTCGGAGGAAGTTCAAACTAGATAAAATGATCTTCTATGTGATTGGCACAATACTTTGGCGTGTGAGGAGGCTTTCTGGTGGCATAAATCAAAAGCTTTGTGGTTAGAGGAAGGGGACATGAATACAAGGTTTTTCTATGTTTCAACTCTCAGGCACATAAGTTTTAATAAAATCCAAGAGATCAAGGTTGTTGATGGTTTTTCTACAAGGGATCCTTTCCAAAATAGAGGGGAAGCTATTTGATTTTTCCAAGACATGTTAGGAGTGGATTTGGAGCTGGATGAAGAGGCGATGAACTTGTTGTTAGGCCATTTTCCCTTAAATATTACAAATCGGATAAATTACTATCTCCTCAACCCCTTTACGAACAAGGAAATTAAAGAGGCGGTCTTCTCCATGAAGGGAGATAAATCTCCTGGTCCATATGGGTTTCCAACACTCTTCTATCACAAGTTTTGGTACATCATTGGTAATGAGGTCACCTTGGCAATTAAAGAGTTTGAAACCTCTAAAAGGATCCCTTCTGATGTGAACTGTACGTTCTTAGACCTCATATCGAATATTGCAAGTGCTAAATATTTTGCATATTATCATCCAATTAGCGTGTGTAATACTCTCTACAAAATAGTGTCCAAAGTCCTTGCAAACCGACTAAAGATGGCTCTCCCTTTTGTCATTGACAAACACCAAAGGGGTTTTGTTCAAGGATGATAGATTCTTGATGGGATCATTTCGATCCATGATATCCTGCACTATGTCTCTAAATCAAAAAAGGAAGGTATGTTTCTTAAATTGGATATGAATAAAGCATATGACAGAGTTAAATAAAAAAAGAAAGGTATGTTTCTTAAATTGGATATGAATAAAGCGTATGACAAATTTTCTTGGGATTTCCTTATCAAAGTGCTCCAACATTTTTTGTTTTCATGAGGATTGGATCTCTATGATGAAAAACTACATCTCCATAGTGATGATGTCCATCTTAGTTAATGGGTCTATAGTGGGTTATTTTCCTAGAAAGAGGGGGTTAACAAGGGGACCCCCTATCCCCTTATCTATTTATAATTTTTTTTTGGTAAGTTAGATTTTATATACAAAAGTGGGTTTTTTGAGAGGATCCCAAAACCTTATAACAGTAAATGTCGTAGCATGCAACAACAAAAAAAAGCCCATTGGGCTACATTACCCACCAAACCCAGATTCATTAAGCTTCATACAGAAAATCCAACAACAGTAACACAGAGACTAAAGGCCGATGGTAACCCTAAAGAAAGACAACAAACCAAAATCCATCACAACCAAAGATACCAAAAAACAAACGCCAGGCATGACTGCACATGAAATTAGGCCTTCTCGGGATCCTCCTGGTCGTCCTGGCCCTCGTGGCCCTTGCTGCTAAGTTGCTTCAGGATCCTAATCATTGCGTTTGTTGAGCTAGCGATGTTGGCCGCCATGTCCAGGAGAAGCTGGTGAGACATCACCTCTGCCTCACTTTTGGTTTCAGAACTGATGTGCTGCGACGGGGTAGACTTCTCCACCTTGGGCTTCTTCAGACGCTTGGATGATCTAGGAGGAGGAGGAGTTTCCATGTGTTGCCCACGCTTGCTAGGGCGAATTCGGATGGAACCTTTGCAGGGAGACTCTTTGATAGGGTTGGGCGGACTGGTCCGAGCAGGACTAGGAGACTGATCTTCAGGGATGAAGAAGGGACTTACCAGTGGTTGGGAAGCCAGAGGTGGCACTGGTTGGGGAGGAGGATGATTGGCAATGACATGGTGGTAAATTACAGCCATAAGCCCCTGGTGGATGGGTTTGAGGTGGGTCTTCTTGCACTTTTTGATAGAGATGGTGAGGGAGTACACAAGGTAGTCGGGGATACAGACTTGCTTGGCGTCCCTAAGGTGATTGACGAAGCTAATGTGAAAACTTCTCAGAGGCTTGTCGGGATCATCACACATGATATACTACATCATGAGGATCATAGCTAAGTTCCAGGGTTCGGGGAGGGTAGTGCGAAGCAGGGCCAACTTGTCCCAACCCAGATTTTTGCCTTTCTCAGGAAACTGCTCTAGTTCCTCCTCCCAATTATGCTTATCTCTCCTTATGTTGCGCCCAATCGCCTGCAGTCCCGTGATTTCACACATAAGCTCCAGAGTCACTTTGAAGTGAATCCCACGGACATGAACCTCCCCTCTATGCCACGTCTCAATGAAGGCATTGGTGATATCTTCTTTAGCTCCCTGAAACTTTTGGAGGAAAGGGACCAGTCCCTTGGCTTTCATGAAGGTTAGGGCATCATTGCAAAGGGAAAGCTCAGCGAGGCTCAATATAGGGGGCTGCCATGGATGACAGAGGGAAGGGGATAGAGCTCTGCACAAACCTTAGGACAATCCTCTAGCAAGAAAATAGACAAGCCGATAGAGGAAAAAATTGATTGAGACAAGATGACCAACCTTGGGGGGCCTAGGTTAATATAGGCATCATGATGGGGGGGAGCAAAAATGTCACTAGGGCTTCACCGATTGCATGTAAAATCATCATCATCGAGAATGGTATTATTGCTGGCAGGGTGGCGAAAGATGTGGCCGAGGTGGATAGACCAACTCCATGAATGCCACGCGTGAACTTGGTGCCAAGCTGCCTCAAAATCGTTGGGCTTTATATTATCGAGGGAAGAAAATGAGGACGGGCCCCTATGGTGGTCAGTGATGATGGGACTAAGCCCAATCAACTCCTCTCCTTGGGTATGACTATGATGATTAGCCATCTATGATGTGTTGGCAATCGCCCCTAAGTCACCTCTATGGTTTCCAAGACTGACGAGCCTTCTAACAAACCCACTGGGATGGTCCTCGAGGGCCATCGTAATCTACCCACCACTGGAATAATCAAACATGTTTCCTGTCATGAAGATCCAAGCGATAATGGTGTGGACACGTGGGCTAGACACTCCACTATATTTTTGCCTCTTGCGGGGAGCTGACGGGGCATTATCCCTCCTCATGATTGGAAGCCTCTTCATTGTCCTGATTGGTCACCTCCTCGACGTCAGCAGGGAAGTCATGTCTCCAAACCACTAAACGATTGGAAAGGAGTCCTTTGTTTGCCATGTGGTCTGCCAGAGTATTGCCTTCTCTATATGTATGCTGAACATGGGTGGGGTTCCTCCGCTGGAGTAGTTTCCTTGCCTCATTGATGGTATTACTCACCCTCCAGGCAGGGACTTTGGAATTCTTCATGTAGTTGATGATGTTCATGGAGTCCCCTTCGACGATGGCCGGTCTGGGATCCTCTGAGAGGAGGTTGAGCCCTCTCCATAGAGCTCTAGCCTTGGTGACATGGTTAGTCTAGATTCCCAAGCTTTCACAAAAGGCTAGAATAAGCTTGTCGTTCTGGTCCCGGATCGCTCCTCCGGCTCCAACCGGTCCCGGATTACCTCTTGACACCCCATCAAAGTTGAGCTTTATCCACCCTTCAGGAGGACGCTTCCACTTTACTTTCTTTCTTATGAGGTTGGGGGCAGGCTGCTTCCCTCGCCCACAGGGGATATTCAGGGTCCTAAAGATGGCATCTTCATTGATCTGCTAAGGGCTAGAAAGGCATGGGATAATATTGGCATTTTCTATGGTGAAAGATATGGTTCTGGAAGCTACAGAGGGAGGATCCCTGGAGGAATTGCCAAAGACTCTACTATTACGCTCTAGCTCTACCATATGAAATTATGAAGACTAATATTCCATGGGAAATGGAGCCTAGGATTGCAAAAAGGGTTAGTCCACTGAGTGAAGACATCCTTGATGGACCTAGGGAGGGTCCACTGAATCTGAAAGGAGGAGAGGATGATGCCTAGAACAGAAAAGGAGAAATCATAGTGCAAAAACAAGTGGTCTGTGGACTCCCAGTTTGCCTCGTAAAGGTAGCACCTATTGGGAATAGAGAAGCCACGTTTGTGGAGATTATCAATAGTGAGGGCTCTATTTTGAAAAGCTATCCATGAAAAGAAATTTACCTTTGGGATCAGGAGTTTCCTCCAAACCAGGTTGTAGGGAAAGCCCGATTCTTGGCAGTGGCTCTGAATGTCGTAGGCTGACTTGACTGAAAACTCATTGCTATCTGAGCCTCTCCAAATGGGCCTATCTGGGCCTCTTCTAGTAGGGATGGTAGTCGACTGGAGCACGAAGGAAAGGATGTCAGTTGCCTCCTCTAGGTTGTTGGCATCGATGGTCTTCCAATGGGGGGAGCCATTCTGCCAGGTAATGAAATCAGCCACCTTCTGCCCCACATTAGCATCCATCATGGTCTTGAGATCTGCCAGCTCAGGTCGTTCTATCAAAGGTTCCTCCTAGACCCACCTATCCCTCCAAAATTCTATGCTTCTACCATCCCTAAGGATCCACCTCAACCCATCTTGGATCAGCTGATGGGTCTGAGTGATGGATTTCCAAAAGGCCGATCCAACGGTGGGGATCCCTTCATCTAGAACAGAGTGGTTAGTTAGATATTTCCTTTTGACTATTTGAATCCACTCAGCCGGGTCGTTGGTGAGGATCCTCCAAGTGTGTTTTGCTACTAGAGCCATGTTCATCTTAGCCATCCTCCTGAAGCCTAGACCTCCTTGTTTCTTGCTTCTGCATACAATATCCCATGCTACTAAGGGGATCCTTGTCTTGTCGTCATTGCCTGACCATAGAAAGCTTCTCTGCATCTATTCTATCTTGCGACACACAGTCATGGGGATCCTGAAGACTGACATGAAGTAAATCAGAATTCCTTGGAGGTAAGCCATGGTGAGGGTAGCTTTGGCTGCTTGGGATAAAAATTTGCCCTTCCAGGCTGTCAACTTTTTTTGGATTCTTTCAAGCACATTGTTCCACATGCCCTCCTTGGGTCTACCATAGAAAAGAGGAAGGCCAAGATAGGAGGACGGGAGGGCATCAATAGAGCATCCTAATATTCTTGCGATCTTGACTTGCCGATCCATGGGGGTGTTGAGGAAGTAGATCTTGCTTTTGATGTAGTTGACTTTTTGACCTACAACTTTTTCATAAAGGGAGAGAATGTGCTTGATGGATTTGGCCTGGGCCATAGAGGCTTGGGTGGATAGGATGGTATCATCCACAAATTGCTGATGAGTGACTGCCCCTGTACTAGAGGCTGCTAGAATGCCTATCACCTTCCTCCGCAATTGGGCTTCCTTGAAAGCTCTGCCCAAAGCCTCAGCTAGGATGATGAAAAGAATGGGGGACAACGGGTCACCTTGGCGGAGGCCTCTGACACTCGAGAAGAACCCCGTAGGGGATCCGTTGACTAGGATGGAGAACCAGGGAGAGGAAGAGCAGCCATGAATGAGATCAACCCATAAGGGATGGAAGTCGAACTTAAGGAGGACATCACGGAGGAAGTCCCAATCAACCCTATCAAAGGCTTTGTTCATGTCAAGTTTGATGAAAAGGGCAACCTTCTTGGCCAAGGAGGCTGAGTGTAAGGTCTCATGAATAGTGATAACTCCATCCAAGATGTTCCTACCTTTCACTGAGCTACCTTGATAGGGATCAATGATGAGGGGGAGGATGGGCTTCATTCTGTTGGCCATAGCCTTGGTGAGAATTTTGTAGAGGACATTGCAGAGGCTAATGGGTCTATAATCTGATAGGGTTCTGCAGATTGGGGACTTTGGGATGAGAGCTATGAATGTTGAGTTGATGCTCCAGGAATGACCTTAGAATATTGAAGCTCTGATAGCCTTGTAGACATCGACCCCAATGATATCCCAAAAGGTTTGATAGAAATAGGGAGGAAACCCATCGGGCCCAGGGGCTTTATCGGGTTGCATGGAGAAGAGGGCCTCTTTGATTTCTTTTGAGGTGAAGGGTCTGATTAACATGAGGTTGGCATCCTGGGGGACAACAACTAGGATATTGGCAAGGAGTTCAAATTTGGCTTGATTATCACTCTCTGGATGGCTGCCAAGGAGGTTCTAGAAAAAGGAGACCGCTTCTGACCTTATCTCGACAATATCCCTGGTGGTGGATCCGTCACTGCAGGTGACCTCTCAGATTTTGTTGGATCCTTTGTGTCTCATGGTGGATGCATGAAAGAACTTGGTGTTTGAGTCACCCTCTTTAACCCAGAGGTCCTGGGATTTTTGTCTCCAAAAGGTTTCCTCCCTGGCAAGGATATTGTGGTATTCTTCCAGGAGTTTCCTTTCATCATCTCTGGTGGTGTTGCTGTGATCCCCTGCCTCGATCTATCTTTCTATCTCCTGGAGTCTTCCTGTGATGGATTTTTTGTTGGCAAAAATATTTCCAAAGACCTCTCTGTTCCACACTTTCAGTTTTTCTTTGACCATTTTGAGTTTCTGGGCTATTTGCATGGTGGGGGATCCCGAGAAAGTTTGCTGCCACCAGGAGGTGACCTCAGCTCTGAGATCCTTATGGTGAATCCACATGGATTCGAACCTGAAGGGGGTCTTGAAAGTAGGTGACTTGCCTGCTTCAAGGATGAGGGGGCTGTGATCTGAGCCAATCCTCAAGAGGGCAAGAAGGGAGGCATCCCCGAAAGTGGGGATAGCTTCTTGAGAAATGAGGAATCTGTCGAGCTTCACCTGAATGAGCCCACTGCCAATTCTTCTGTTGCTCCAAGTGAACCTGGACCCTTTGAGTTGGATATCAAGGAGTTCATTGAGGTTGATAAAGTCCCTGAAGTCCTCCATGCTTCTGCTTGGGGTATCGAGACCTCCTCTCTTTTTGGATGGGTACAAAGGGCTATTGAAATCTCCTCCAATAATCCACGACATGGTGTTGAAGGTAATCCTCATCTGGCTAATGGTTTTCCACAGTTCTGCTCTCTCGATGGGAGAGTTTGGGGCATAAATGTTGGTCAGGATCCAGGATTGGTTGGTTGCCTTGGAGTGGAACAGGATGTTGAGGATTCTGCTAGAGGAAGACAACAACCTTCCTTCAACTAGGGTTGGGTCCCATAGGCACATGAGACCTCCCGAGGATCCTTGGGTGGGGCTGAACAGGGTTTCCCCTTTGTTCCAGATGATGTTAGCCGATTTTTGGGAGGAAGTTTCATCATTTTTGGTTTCTTGGATGATGAAGATAGAAGGGTTGATTTCTTTTCTGATGTTAGCAACCAGACGCTGCTTGGCTACTCCGTTTAGGCCTCTCACATTCCAGGAGAGGATTTTCATTTCAAATGCTTTTGGTTTTTCCTGCCTCCCTTCGCCTGCTGAAGGGGAGGTTTGGATCCTCGCGGGTCATCTTTCTGGAGGTCGGGATCCTCGGAGAAGAGAGTCAGCTGGGTCCCATTGGCGATGTCCTCTGTTGTTTCTTTGTTTCTCTGGTCATTGCTTGACGACCTTCCTCTTTTCTTCTCACTGCCAAAATCGATGGCCTACTTTTTGCTTCTGGTGTTTTTGGGACTAACTTTCCTAGCTGGAAAGGGGTAGAGCTGGAGGCTTCCTTCTTCTTCAAGAATAGGGGAGTGAGAACCCTCACCCCTGATTGACTGAGAGGGAGAATTCCTATTGGCAGCAAGATACTCATCTATGTAGGGGTTAGGGGTGATGATGGGAGTGAGAGAATGTACCTAAGTTA
Organism: Wollemia nobilis; assembly: GCA_028583015.1. Classification (NCBI taxonomy): domain Eukaryota; kingdom Viridiplantae; phylum Streptophyta; class Pinopsida; order Araucariales; family Araucariaceae; genus Wollemia; species Wollemia nobilis. The sequence goes on along the minus strand of JAQPPZ010001593.1, from coordinate 263,844 downwards.
TAGGATCCTCTAAGCAAGGTTCTTCTATTACCATTGCGCTCGATGGGGGCCTAGGCTCCTCCTGAGTTGACTGAGATCCTCCCTCATTACCTTGCTCCTCCTAGGTTGGTGGCACTCCTCCGTAGTTCCCTTGGTGTGGGATAGGATATTGATGAGGGGGCTGGGGGTTGCGGCCTGGTGCTGGAGGGTGTTGCCTCCCCTGCTACGAGATTCCCTATCTTTGATTTGCTCATTTGATCGGTCCTTTAGGGCCTTGGTTCTGCGCCTTCAGAGTAAGACATTGAAAATCTAGGTGACCTTGGATGTTGCATTGAGTACAGAATGTGGGTTTATTCTCATACTCGATTGGTTGTCATTTTATGAGGGTTACCCCCCCATAAAGATTCACATGGGTGGGGAGTTTTGTTTCGAGATTGGCGTTAACATAGATGTGAGCTTGGACCATCTAGGATCGGACCTTGGTGGAGGAGTCGACAATGATCAGCTCATCGATGGTTCTGGATATCCCTCTGAGGACATCCCCATGCCAGCACTGGAAGGGGAGATTCGACAATCTGACCCATATCGGGGCGACGTTTATATTTTGGGTTTTAGGGTTAAAGTCCTCACCCCATTTACGGAGGAAGAGGCTCCTACGCCCTAGGAACCATGGTCCCCCAGAGAGGATGTTGCAGAAATCCTCCTTAGTATTTAGCCTGATGGCAAAAAAGCCTCTAGAGAGGGCAATGATCTCCATATTGTCACTGGTTCTCCACTTGGAGTACGCCCATTTTTGGATGGTCTCCATGTCCGGGTGCCCTCCAATGAACTTGCCAACCAGGGTAAACTTTTCCAGCTCAAGGTAGTTGTCCATTAGGTCTTCAGGGATGACCAGATCGGCTCCTGTAGGGATCAGCTCCTGGGTTGGGGCTTTGGCCAGGGGTTCACGGCTGACAGCATCAACGTAGGTTCCCTTTAGGGTTTTGGCCGCATTGGTTGTCCCGCTAGTGGGACCCCATTTGTCGGGGGGATCCTTCCTATGACCGAACGACCCATCCATCGAGACCTTTCCTATCAGATTGGGGGTCCCCTCTACCTCGAAACCTCCACCATCATGACTGCCATTGCTGGTTCCTCCTACGCCCTGCTCTGTCCTTATAATCTCCATCTACCCACTCTCTGCTCTCCATTCTCCCGCTCTCTTGCTCTCCATAACCATCGTCATTTCCTCTCCCTAGATCAAAGTATGGAGAAAGCATTTTTGAAAGATATATAAGCATTGCTATTATGCAATATTTGGAAATATTTGAGTAGGTTCAGGAAGTAGCACTGAGGTAGATTTGAGCAAGTATTGTGAGAAGACTTGAAGCAACATTGAGGCAGATTTGAGCAAGTCTTGTGAGAAGACTTGAAGCAACACTAAGATAGATTTGAGCAAGTCTTGTGAGAAGACTTTAAGCAGCATTGAGGTAGATTTGAGCAAGTCTTGTGATAAGACTTGAAGCAGTATCGAGGTAGATTTGAGAAAGTCTTGTGAGAAGACTTGAAACAACATTGAGATAGATTTATAAGAAGAGTTGGAGCAATTTTGTGCTAGCCTTGTAGTGAGGTTTGGTACATATTTAAGGCAAATATTTATGAGCAGAGTTGGAGAATATTTGTGCTAGCCTTGTAATGAGGTTTGGTGTACATTTGAGGCAAATATTTATGAGTAAAGTTGGATAAGATTTGTACTAGCCTTGTGACGAGGTTTGGTGTAGATTTGATATAGAGTTAAGATTAGGATTTGGAGTAGACCCAAGCAAAGGGGATAGAGTTATCCTATGGAGAGAGATCCACAAACCAGAGTAGAGGGAATAGAGTTCTCCTGTGGAGAGAGATCCACAAACCAGAGCAAGAGGGGATAGAGTTCTCTTATGGAGAGAAATCCACAAACCAGAGCAAGAGGGGATATAATTATCCTATGGAGAGAGATATACAAACCAAAGCAAGAGGGGATAGAGTTCTCCTATAGAGAGATATCCACAAACTAGAGCAAGAGGGGATAGAGTTATCTTATGGAGATAGATCCAAAAACCAAAGCAATAGGGGATAGAGTTCTCTTATGGAGAGAGATCCACAAACCATAGCAAGAGGGGATAGATTTCTCCTATGGAGAGAGATCCAAAAACTAGAGAAAAGGGGATAGAGTTCTCCTATGGAGAGAGATCCACAAAATAGAGTATTGAGGATTGAGATATCCTTTGGACAGAGGTCCACAAACATTGTAATAGGTAATTGATTCCTAAGAGATTTTTTGAGAAAATTTAGAAGAAATATTTTCTCTGTGGATGTAACCCACATTGGGTGAACCACATTAAATTTGTGTCTCTCATGTGTGTGATGATTTATGCATTGATTTGAAACTGCTATTGATATTGCAATTGATAACATTGGATAATATTGTTTGGGAAAGAAAATAAAAAATTGATCTTATACTGTTCACCCCCCCTCTCAGTATAAGCTTGTGGTCTTCACATCTTTCTATATCTATATTATGGAAAAAAATTCCATATAATGTATTGAGAAAATAGTTTGGATCACCATAGGAAACATTGCTAATAAAGCTTGTATATAGATTTTGAGAAATATTATTGTAAGTATTTTACATGTTATTACATGATTGATTTTGGCCATTTACATTCATATTTGATGTTATTTTGAATTTTATTATAAATTATATTGGACAACATATATTTTGATTGCTCTTATATTTAATTTTATAATTGATTAATTATATTGGGACCTAAGATAAAGTGGCTAAAATATTTTAGGATCTAAGAAAATTTGGCTTAAAATCCAATAGTAGTATCAGAGCCACTATCATAATTTGAGCTATTGTGAGTAGTCTCTATTATTATTATTAACCATCAAAGAAAACCTTCGATGTGATTGCTGCAAATTTTGAATTTGCAGATAGATTGATTATTTGATATTTGATAAGGTCCTTAGCCAAAATTTATTTGCTTTAAAGGAAGTGAAAAATTGGAATATATTGAAGGGACAAATAAAAGTCACCCTAATTTGAATCAATGAAGACAGGTACTCAGCCTTCATAGTAGCCACAAATAGAGGAGACATAGAAGGTATTAGGCCAACTTCCACTCTAGAACTGGTCTCTTTTCAACAGTTTGTGGATGATACTCTAATTTCAATAAGATCATCTCTTCCACAAGCAAGACATATTAAGATGATTTTACATTTATATGAGCTTGCAGTAGGCCAAAAGGTAAATTTTAATAAAAGCAACTTTTTTTTCCTAAATACCTCTAGAGCTCTCCAACTACAGATATCAAGAATCTTCAATTGTGGCATAGGTGATTTACCACCAACCTATGTAGGGATGCATTTATTCCGTGGGAGTATGAAGGAAGCCTTGTGGGATCCAGTTATTGAATGCGTTACAAAGAAATTGTCTTCCTGGAAAGGCTCTCTTCTTAGTCAGGCAGGAAAGGCTTAGCTTGTGAAATCATGCCTTCAAAGTATAGCTATTTACTTCATGTCAATTTTTAAAATGCCAGTATCGATCTACAAAAATATTAAATAGATCCAAGGGATTTTTCTGTGGTTTTGGGCTGAGGAAAAGAAGAGGATATATTTACTTGCTTGAACAAAGTTTGTACCTCTAAATAATATGGGGTATTGGGACTAAGAACTCTTCCAAAAATGAACAAATATCTAATGGGAGATTTGGGTTGGAAGTTCGCAAAGGAAGAAGACACTCCTCGGGTCAAAATTGTAAAAGCTAAGTATTTACATAATTCTTCCTTCCTGGAAAACCTCAACCCCCCTAAGGGGTCTAGTTTATAGAATAGCCTTCAATAGGTAATACCTTTGATCCAACAGGGCTATAGATGGCAGATTGAAGATGGTGCTAATGTGAGATTTTGGTAGGATACTTGGCTTTTTAACTCTTCCCTTTGTGAGATCCCAAGCTTTGCAAACTTAAGAACAATCCAGACTCCTATTTATGGATTGTTGGTTCGGGATTATATTGTGGAAGAAAATGGTATCAAGAAGTGGAAGCGACTTTATGCTGAGAACATCAATGAGGACTTGCATCCACACCTGGAAAGTCTTAATAGATGCCTTAATGCCTACATCCTTGGCCATTGGTGACATAATGATATATATTTTTGGATGAAACGAAGAGTGGAGATTATTATGTGAAGTCTGGTTATAACTTGGTTGAAGGTGTAGGGGTAGTGCGGCCCCATGTAAAGGTTTGGGATAAATATCTCATCCCTAAGATTACTATTGTTTAGTGGCTGGTTATGCATAATAAAATTATGACCCATGATAATGTGAAAAAATATGGTTTCTCCTTACCAAATAGATGTGTTTTGTGTGAAAAAGGAGGAAAGCATTGATCATCTACTTCTTAAGTGCTCCTTTACCAAATATTTGTTTGATCAGCTCTATAGTGAATTCCAAGTTCAGTGGGTTTTCCATAGAACTATCTCATATTGAACTTGCAATGGAAGCCTCCTTTTAAAGGTAGAAGAATCAAGAAGTTGTGGCTTCTAAGCCTTCCACATATCTGGTGGAGATTTTGGAATGAAAGAAACCATAAAATCTTCGAGGACTTGAAGATGGACTCGGAAATGATTTGGAATTGAGCAAGAAGTCTTATGATGGAGAATTTTAGCACTATTCGTTTCAAGGAGGATGAGAATCAGAGCTGGAAAGATAGATATTGGAATGTTGGAGAGTTAGAGAGAAATTACCAATACCCTGAGTTAATCCTAGAACTCATGCAAAGTGGATACCACCACTGGTTGGATGGTTCAAATTAAATTTTTATGGGGTCTCGAAAGGTAATCCCAGGATGGTAGGAGCTGGAGGGGTGATCCAGAATCATTTGGGTAAGGTAATCAAAGCCTTTGTTGAACCACTGGGTGAACAGACAAGTCATTTTACTAAAGCAAGAGCAACTTATGTAGGAATTTATTTGGCTATCAATTGTAATCTATATAAGCTCATAGTTGAAGGAGACTCACAAAATATTATGACCATTTTAAATAAAGAACAACCAACTGCTTGGACTATTGATTTAATGATGGTGGAAGCTCGAGTGTTTTTGGAAGACTTGAGAATGTGTCTATCAATAATATTTATAGATAAGCCAATAGGGTAGTAAATGGTCTTTCTAACAAAGGAGTTATGGCAGATGCCAACAAGGAATAGGGGAGTGATATCCTAGTGCACATAAATAATTTAGTTGATAATGATAATGCCACAAGAATTGACAATTGGGATCAGTAGGAAGAGGCTATCAAGAAAGCTAAGAGTATATGATATTTAGATATGTAAGGTGTATGTTGGATTTCTAGTTTTGGATGTGGTTAGTGAAGTGTGTTTGTTGTTACACGGTTGGTATAGGCTTTATGCTAGTGGAAAATCCTTCTTGGTGAAATGGTCAGTGATTAGCCATATATGTTGATATAAAAGGTTAGCATTCCTTTCAAAAATGCACTTTTCCAACTTAACAAAAAAAAGTCATGATTTGTCAAGGTTGGGAGACTCAAGTACAATCTCTTTTTCTTTAGAAAAAAAAAACTTAAAATCTTTTATATTTTTTGAGTTTAAAAATACCTCTATATCATTCATGTTTTCATGTTAGTATTCACTTGATTTCTAGGCATTGGTAATGTTGATTGCCATAATCAAATAATGATTAAAATTTACTTTAATGTTTTCCATTGATAATATTTTTTGTATTTTATAAGAGTAATGTGTTTTAATATACACTATTATTACAATTTTATGGTTGCACTTATGCTTAAATAAGAAAACTAGCAAACTAGATCTGGTAAAGTGGACTATGATAACACAAAGTTTTGAAATATTACTCTACTAAGATGTAGTGCATAGATATTAGAGGTGGAGTTTTGGTATTGTGAAAACTATTTTAGGAAAATATCAAGAAGAATAATGTTGAATTTTAGACTTTTTCTATTTATAAAGAAAATTAAAGAAGATTCAAAAAATGAAAATCAAGAATTTAGACTTCTTGTGAAAAAGATATAAGTATCTAGCTATAGCAACTCAATCAAGATGAGAATAAAATATGCTTAGAAACATTCAAGCTCTAAAGGAGAGAGTTGTGATTTGTTAAGGGTGGGGGACCTGAGTACAACTTTTTTTTCTCCAACAAAAAAACATGTATTTATTAAATGATATAAGTTTAAATAGTTAAAAAACATGGCCTTTCAATATGGAGACTCAAGCTTTCATATTTAAATTATAAGCTTTTAATGTTTTCAAGGCCAAAATAATGTTTTGGATAATAAGGTAAAGTATTTTTAACATCCATAAGGCCATATATAATATGGGATGATTCTTATGGAGGATATTTCTTACATAATATACAGTTATTCAACAATGTTCTTGTTATAGAAGCATGGTGGACAACCCTACCCCTTGCAAGATTTGAACCTTGGACCTCTTATTTAGAATTTTAAAGTCTTTATTATTAAGCCCAATCAAGTTGTATCGAGTTTATGTGAAAAATCAAAGTTGAGTCATCATATTTTTTAAGAACTAATCTTCTACTATTATTATTTTTAATTGCTCCAACTTATTTATTATTAATTTTTAAATAATTCAAACATAAAATCCATTGTCAATATATCAACATAATCATACCATTTATTATTGTAGTGAAGATTCACTACAGTGTGGTAAAATCCTATCTCCAAAGGTAATTTTGAGTATAAGTATCGACCTAAAGCCTAAATGAAGGGGACCAACTCATCTACTACTTACTGATATGGAACCCAAAATGAAACTAATTATTCATTAGTGGTAGTAGAATATATATGATTACAAAGAACTCACATAGGTTAAGTGGTTGCAACAATTTTCCAAATATGGCCAACCACTTAACTAACAGATAATAATCTGCTAAACTAGGATGACAACAAACTGCTAGAAGACAAAGGACATCTCTAACATCTAACTAAACATCCAAAAAACTTAACAACCTACTTCCAACATGGGCATACTATTCCTCACATGAATACAAAGTGCAAGAAATAGGAAATAATAAAATAATAATAACTTAGGCTTATAATTAAGACTAAGGTACAATCATATCCTCAACACTCCTCCCAACCATAGAAGCATTGGACCCCAATGCTCTCAATAAATGTGGAAATTCATGGGCCATCTTATGGTGAGGAATCCAACGAGCCATGTGTGGAAAGTGACCATGACGGATGACAAGGTAAGAAGTGTAAGAACCCTGTCGAGTATGATGAGACTTCATCTCAAAAACTCTATCTAAAATGAGCGAAAGTTGATGATCAAGTTCTAATACTGATGTAAGGCTGATGATAGGTTTATCTACCAAAGGAGGGTCCTTAAATGGTGTCTCTAGAAAGCATCACTTATTCAAAGGAAGCCAAAATCTATCTCCAACCTAAGATGAGTGAGGACTATGATGCTTGCGCACCACGCTCTGCTGCTCCTGTGGAGTCTCCTGCAAGTCTTGTGCTATCTTGCCTTGAAGGCTCTGTCGATGCTAAATTAAGGAAGTGAATTTAGCTTTCTCCTCCATGTGTGCAATTGTGTAAGAGGGGAAAGCCAAAGGTAACTTCTGTGGAGCAAGTGGTTGTGTGTACATAGGTGTACCCGAAATGATGCCAATAGAATGAATGGAATCTTTCTCATGAGTGAAAGTGATGGGTTCCTTAACCACGAGCTCTTGTGATTATTTATTTTGTGGAAGTGAAGTTTCTTCTTTATCATGTGCCTTTGATGGTGCTTGTTTTTTCTCTTGTGTGGGACTTATGCAAATAGGAGCCAAAATTAGTGCTTGACTTAATGGCTTACGAACTTGCTTACAACTTAGCATCAAATTTGATGTGGGTGTAGTGCTTTGTATCAAATATATTTTATCATGCAACTCCAAGGTGTATGTGTTTATTTTAGCATAATACACTACATTCCTATCATATTTATGGGGTTTACTTAGCAATAGTCCACAACAATCCATCTCAGTAACATCACATCTTATTTTATCCACAAAATTATCATCAAAAGCAAAAGTCAATGTGCAAGTGTGTATGATGTTAGATGTGGAGTCTACATCATTCCACCCAAGTGCATAGGACTGGTGATGTGGCTTTATGAGTAGCTTCAACTTCTCGATAACGGACTTCGTGATGAGGTTCTTTTGTGATATGTTATCTATGATACAATCCACATAGAAATCATGCATAAGGTCGGCTCAAGTGACAAACAAATGGTCATGACCGTATTGAGCAAAAATATTCAACATAAGGGTAACTTTGTTTAGTTTACCCTTTAAAGCAAGATATTCTTCTTCCATACTCGTAGTCACAATGGGACCATCATATAGTTCCTCATTTGTAGGTTGTACAATTAGGGACTTTTTCTTATTTACTTTTTTGAAAGTATAACATTTAGCTTTTGTATGACCTTACTTTTTACAAAAATCATAATACATTTTTGAGGAAGAAAAATATTTAGAGTGAGAGAAAGAAGAATGTTCTTTAGGAGAATTGGGAGGAGAAGAAGAATGAGGGGAAGAATGAGAAGTGTTCTTCACATTTTATTGATGTTGATTTGTGTCTTTGGAACTACTGTCCTATCGAGATCTTTGAAAGGCACCAACTTTTTACTCTGCAAGAATGGCATGTTTGAATATCACATCTAAAGTAAGGAAATCATTGAATTTGATTTCCCTAAAAATATGATCTTGCAATCCATGAGTGAACTATTTAATAAAATCCTCTTTTTAATATTTCACACCAAGAAGTACCCTTAGCCTATTAAATTGGAAAATGTAGTCAGTAACAAACATACTATACTCTAGTAATTTGGTGGAAAAAAATATGTTTTTCAAAATTTGTATCAATTCTTTCCAAGTCATGGTAGCATTATGGCTTTGTCTTTATACAATTAAGACTTTCTCTAAGCTTGTGATTTTTACTGTAGCAAAGGCAACATGGTCATCTTCAACAATTTCAGAAAAGGTGAACCAAGTTTGCATATCTAAAATACATGTAGACAAGACATCAGAATCCCTTGATTCGTCATACAATTTGACCTCACATTTTGCTTTGTTGGAATGATTGTGATGAATTTTCTATCACCATGAGTTAATTGCACAAAAATATCTTTTACCTTATCTATAAAAATATCTATGGCAACAGTAAGGTTTTCTATGTTTGATTTAAGGTCATTAGCCATGTGCTTACGTGTATATGTCAGACTAGGAGGATTACAAAATATTTTGCAAGAACTATCTAGGATTTAGAAAAAAATTTGATGGTTTTCCTAATGTAGAATGTGCCTATTTACAAAATTTCCCTTACAATGGGTTACTATAGTGTTTGTTACAAAATTAAATCAATTTTGCAATCACAAAAAAATAGCACTGAAATTGAGATATTAGCCCTTACAATTGCAAAATTCTGCTTTTTGGAGGTAGTAATAATAAAATTTGCAAAAAATTATTGAAAAATTTACAAAAATTGAAGAAAATTGATTAAATCACCTTCTTTTATTGTTTTGGTGCCAAACTTGAATTTTGAAGTTGCAAAATGGCAACAAAAATTATTGTCCATGAAAAAAAAATGTTTTTAAGGTGCAGTTAACTACGCGCAGGGCCGATCTACTACCCGTGTGAAATTCGAATTCCAAATTCCAACGTTCACTTTTTTGAACTCTAAGTTGAGTCGATCAACTATCGCACTCAGGGTCAACTATCGCACTTCGAAATTCGAATGCCCACAATTAGTGCAATTTTCACAACCACAAGTAATAAAGCTACCAACTGGCTAGTGGCCTCATAGACCGTGTTCCCACAATTGGTGTAGGCTTGTGTGAACACATGCCTTATGTGAGCATCGAAATATGCTCACGATACCTTTAGGGCGCGTTTGCACTTATAAAGCATGTGCTTCCTATAACACACACTATGTGGGACCAAAGTCTTATAGTGAAATGATTTAAACTCCCTACTTCCTACCGGAGAGATTAGTGATCGACCAAAATTTGCTACTACGACCTAAAACATGATGATCATCAAAACCCTACCATGAGGTCGAAAACCTCCAAAGTTCTGTCGAAACTGTCAATGCGCTCAAAAACCACCAAATTCATCAAAAATTAGTTTGAGATCTACCAAAAAGTGGTCCAACCATCGAGAATGGTAAATTTGGTCAAAAATTTGATTATTACGTCGAAAATTTATGAAAATTCTCAAAAGTCGTAGAACTGCCATAGGGACCATCAGATAAAATCATTGAGAACCAAGGAGGTCATCAAAAGTCTATCAAAACACTAGAAAATGACTTGTTTGCTCATGTCAAAATCTTACAACCATCAGAAGACTTATACGGTCCTGCCAAAATCTTGCAACCACCGAAAGACCTGTCTACTATTGCTAGAATCTTACAACCACTAGAAGATCATGATTTTTGTGGCAAAAAATTTGAATCATGACATGAATGAAATGGCACTGAAGATCATAGATGGGCGTCAAAGAAGTTTTACGAATGTTTTACGTCAGTCAACAAAAGTTTATCAAGAACACAAAACCCATATCTACGTCGTCAGATGAATACCCACCATGTGTCCAAAGGAGATTGCTCACATTTTAGGTTTAGATACTCGTTGTTGATTGTTCTATGTTTAGATATTAGAACACTATATTTTTTGACCAAAATTTTGTTCATTTTTTGTGTTCTATTGGTTGTGATGGATACCTTTGTCTTCGACCCAATTCGCCTTCTTTTTGGTACGCACGTCGGTGAGGAGGGATGGTGACTTATTATGCATTGGGATCTATGGATGCTGAGAGGGAGATCAACTCTCTCTTATGTTGCGGCCAAAATTGTGTTGCCAAGGGGTGACCAAGCCGATGTTGGGTCAATCGTGGGGTATTTTCTAACATTAGTATAAATTTCTCAATCGTAGAGCATGGATGTGCTTGAGAGATATAGGGGAGGAGGTAGGAGGTGGGGTGGAGTAATAAGAGTATTGGTAGTAGTGGATGGGAGGGAGGGGCAAAGGTTGCCTGATACTCTATCGATCGGTAGGCAATTGGTCGATGGGGATGGTCAATCGGTCAAGAGCTGGCCAATTAGCGAATTGTTTTTTGGGAAAATGTTTGGAGAAGGGGGAATAAAAAAACAAGGGGTAAAAAAATTTCTTTATAAGACCCTCTTACGTCTTTAAAATTTTCAACAAGCTTTAAAAGCTTGAAATATCCCTTTCTTCTCAACCCTAGTGTGTTCTCGGCATGGAGTGTTGATATTTCCTCTTTGGCCATAGATGCCTCAAATCTACAACTACCTCTCAAATATTTGATCTCACTGATCTTCGAAGTAGATAGTTTTTATTCAAACAAGAAAATTTTCTTGCCCTCACAAGGCAAGTAGGTTTACCCTTTGGTTTTCTGCAAGGGGTATAGGGTGTAGGGGTAAATTCTACCCTCTACCACCTCATGAGCTTCACAAAACTGATGTTGTAGCTGGCCTCAATCCATTTTTACACAACATCTACTTAGGATTTGATGTACTAGCTATAAAACTCAACTAGACACCTAGCAAAGAAGTGGTAAACTTGCCCTCTTTCTTGCAAAATTTTTATCCTTCGGCTTTGATTACCATTGATATGGAACCCAAAATGAAGCTAATTATTCATTAGTGGTAGTAGAATATATAAGCTTACAAATAACTCACGTAGGTTAAGTGGTTGCAACAATTTGCTAAACATGGCCAACCACTTAACTAACATATAACAATCTGCTAAACTAGGATGACAACTAACTACTAGAAGACAAAGGACATCTCTAATAGCTAACTAAAAATCCAAACAACTTAACAACCTATTTCCAACATGGGCATACTATGCCTCACTTGAATAGAAAGTGCAAAAAATAGGAAATAATAAAAAAATAATAACTTAGGATTTTAATTAAGCCTAAGGTACAATCATATCCTCAACACTTACAATGCAACCAAAGCCAAAATATCATCCAAGATGCAACCAGGAGGTACAACCATTGTCGATTGATCCTATACCTAAAACTCCCTTCACCACAAGCCTTAGATAAACCATCAAATCAAAATCAAGCAATAACCTAAAAGCCTTTTTAGTGATAGTTAAAGTAGATCCCAAAAATATTTGGAACCCTTGAGCCTTTCTGATGATGGCTAAAGGGGAACCATTTTTGTCCAGACCATGCTTTGATCGAAGCTCATGGCTTTTTCTCATATTTAGAGAGAAAATTCCTTGATACCAGTCCATTCCCATAGTCAAGGGGGGCCCTTAATCCCAAGTATCATTCCAAATTAATACCACTAGTCAATCCTAAGGACTAAGGCCCTTTCCTTGGTCAAAGGGAAGGAGGATCCAAGGAGGCCAAGTGTAGAGGTAGTAAGGCAAGTCTCCCCATTTCCCAAGGTATAACTTGATACTTGAAGGATAGAGAAGAACATAGTAGCCCAAAAGGTTTCCAACTGTAAAGTTCCTCCTAAACCTTATGGTTTATCAACTCCATAATAGCCTCCTTACAATATCTGGTGGAAGAGGAGTCATCAAAAGTAAAGTAGCTAAAAAGGTGGTGACCATCATTGAAGGACATATTCACCAATGGAAGTTACCAAGAACATGGATGAACCGATATTTGAGCATCAAAATTCATAGACCAACCTAAAGTGGCCTGATGCGAGGGAAGGGATGATGATCTCATTTTAGTCTTGACACTCCACAACTGGACATGGTTCCCTAGGTGGTTGTTGAAGCATTAAAGTAGCAATAAGGACGATAGCCCAATGGGTAGCGCACACCCACCACATTGATGACGGATTGTCATGAGGGTCGAATCGTGGTTATGAAACTCTAGAGCCTCCAGATCATTTATTGTTGATGTTGACTAGCTTGGGCAAAATTTTGAAATCAAAATTTGAAATCTTACATGTATTTTGGGAGAATCCTTCCTCTAATTCTTATAAATACCTCTTCTTCTCATTGTAACCATCGAAAGCCCTCCATCCTTTATAGGGAGTTGCTTTCCTTCGTTTTAATTTGTATCTTGATCTAAATCGAGCCTTGTGTTGCTCGTCGGGAAATTTTTGAACCTCTTTCATATGCATGTATGTAACTCAGGGTTCACATTAATAAGTTATGACTCTTTTATAATCTCTATCTTAGTTATTATTTAAGTGTTATGTTTCTATTGCATGATCTGAGGGGGGCTTGTGTTCCTTATGCACTATCAACCTGTCACACATGTGTTCATTCAAATCCATCAAGACATTGAGGGGTCTTATTATGTTTTCTTTGGTGATTTTCCACCCATAGGATAGGCTAGACAAATTTATTTTCTTGCACTTTATCATTTTACATTTATGCAATTTGCTTTATCGCACTTTTATTGTCTTCCTTTATTATTCCTTCTCTTCTGTAGGTTAGCATAGCAATAGAATGATGTGTGCCAAAGAAGACATCTAAAATAAAGGAATCAGTCTTGGCTAAAAAATCATAAAGTTCATCTAGTAGGGGCCACGTCCCATGCTCCCTCGATTTTCCTAGGATTGGTGCCCTTGCACAAGGCATAGGGCACCAAATGCACTTGCTTGATAGAGGTGGTAGATGCCAAAGCCACAACCACAGGGGGAACATGATGCCTATGGAGTTCAAGGGGGTCACTCCTGACCTCCCAATAGTTTATATTGACACACCTAATGGGACTTGAATTTGAGAACATTCATCCCTTGATTAAGAATTTCCCAATAGTTTATATTGACACACCTAATGGGACTTGAATTTTAGAACATTCATCCCTTGATTAAGAAGTTAGACCATGGTTTCGATGAAGGCCATGATCATATGCTTTCTAAAGCACTCTATGGATTCACGTGGTGACTCTATTGATAAAGAAAAATCCAAAAGAAGCCATCATACTCAAACTAAGGTTGTGGTAGGAACCCTCATATGGCTAGAAACATCCTCCACATGGCAAGTCCACTACAATAAGAATAATTTAAAGAGGTTTTTGAGAAGAGCGCAAAGCCTCTACTTCCTATCCAACCAATCGAATGAATGAATCAAAGAAATGAATGGTTAGAAATATTTTGACATGGAAGAATTAGGGTCCCTTGGTGGTCTCGATACCCCTTCATTATTGGGATCTGATCCCCATAGAAGATTTGGATTCCTTATTGAAATTCACTAGAGAAAGTACAATCACCATGTTGGAGCACTTGTAACACATGGCTACAGACCATGACGTGCACAATGCAATGAGTCTGGATGTAGCCCTTAGGCTACTAGTGGTGTATTTCAAAGGGAAGGCTTGGAGGTGGTATATCTCCCTACCCATGAAATTAATAAGGGATTGGGAATAGTTGGCTACCCAACTACTCGATCATTTCAAGGAGGGACCTTTGCTACTTGATTACCTGATCAACACTAGGTAAAATTTTGGTGAAACAGTGGAGGACTTCAATACCTAGTTCCATGAAACTTATCTCAGAGCTTTACATCCAAGGATTGCCATAATAATCAAAGCCCAAGGGGGAAATTATTTCCTTGTTGCCTATCAGATCACCCTTGAAGTAGAATATCTCATTATGATGGGTGAATTTTTTCCAAGCCTTCCAAAAACCACCTATCCTTTGACTCTAATCTAGATCCCTTCCTTGTTGCTTTCAAAGTACAATCTCCCCACTCTTTACCAATGGCAGTTATCTCGAAGAAGACTTGATAGAGTGATGCTACCTAGTTCCCAAAGCCTACTTTGAACACCAAAAACAAAAGGAAGAACCATTAAAACAAATGCAATCAGATCCCTAACAAGGAACTAGAATCAAATCCAATAAAGGTCTTCAAGGAAGTAGATCAACTAAGGAAGAGGAGACACCAACTACCATAGAAGCATCAAAAAGGCAACTGCCTAATCTATCAGAGAATCCTGGCACCAAAAATCAAGTTTCTCTAAAAAGCCTTGGGTCACAACTGAAAACCCTAGGAGAGAAGAACCAACAACAAAGAGGAGGGAAGACAACAAAATATATGTGAGCAAGAATGGAACCTTTCTACACAACCCTAAGGTATGGAGGGAAACTGAACCAATGGTGCCAATTAGGTGCAATATATATCTCCTCCATGCTTAGAGCAATGGCTTAGGTGTTGAGGACAACCCAATGCTTGGCTAGGATAGAAGAAAACCAGGTAGGTGAGGGACTTAGCCTGGTAATTGACCTCCAATTGCAGTAGCACTACAACTTCCTCTAAAGCCCTCATAAAGCATCAAAAGAAGACTAAAGAGCTAAGCCAACTATAAAAGATCTGCAAGATGGAGTAAAATATAGGACCTACGCCCAAAAGGCAACTTGCAATAAAGATGAAATGGGGACCATCTCTAAATTTTTAGATGAGGAAGAAAGAATGACACAACCTCACTGGAGAAGGAACTCAACCTACAAAAATAAAAGATGCAATATGGAATCCTAGGAGGCTGATCTAGTGATATTTTTTATTGAACTAGCATGGGATGAATTCTTGATGCCAAGAAAAACCTATCAATCCCAACGGGTCTTTATAAATAAAAAAATAATTATTGTCTTTTCCTAGATCTACCAAGAATATGAAAGACACAATCGAATTCAGATGTGCAACAAAGGAATTAAAGTCATACAAAGTCGAAGGACTGGGTAGTTGGGATCAAGGCATGTCTAACAGCTCCTCAAGGTCAATTAAGGTCCATTCTGATCAGTTTAAGTATGAGTGCCATACCAGAGCAGAGAGAAGCTTAGAAGATGATGATTTTTCCCAAATCCTAGGCATGAGAGAATGAGTCTTCGTGTGACCATCTGACACCAACTAATTAAAAGAGTGAATATGAGTCTGAGGAGCCCTCAAAGCGAATTGGCATATAAAACAAGACACACCTCATCATGACCTCAATAGAGTATTGAGCAAGGTGATCTCCAATATATTTCTCTTCAAACATATATCATTATTGATAAAGCCTCAGGATTTGTCAAGTTCAGATTCTACGCTCAATGGACAAGACACATTTTTTTGGATTTCTTAACTCTTACTAGTAGTTCTCCTATGAGTCACAAAAATTGTAGTGAAGATTAACTACAATGGGTAAATCCTATCCCCAAAGGAAATTTTGAGAAAAAGTGTTGATCTAAAGCCAAAATGAAGGGGACCAACCCCTTTACTACTTACGATGCAACCAAAGACAAAATATCATCCAAGATGCAACCAAGGAGGTAAAATCATCATTGATTGATCCTATACCTAGAACTCCCTTCACTACAAGCCTCGGCCCAACCATCAAACCAAAATCAAGAAATAACTTGAGATCCTTTTAGGTGGTCGCTAAAACATATCTCAGAAATATTTGGAATCCTTGAGCCTTTCTTATGATGGCTAAAAGGGAATCACTTTTGTTGGGATCATGCTTTGACTGAATCTCATAACTTTCTCTCATCTTCAGAGAGCAAATTCCCTGAGACTAGTCTCTTCCCTTAACTGATGGGTCCTCTTAGTCCCAAGTATCATCCCAAATTAATACCACTAGTGAATCATGAGGCCTAAGACCTTTTCCTTGGTCAAAGAGAAGGAGGATATAAGGAAGCCAAGTGCAGAGATGACAAGGCAAGACTCCCCCTTTCTCAAGGGAGAACTTGATACTTGATGTTCATGGAAGAACAAAATCCTAAAAGATTTCTAGCTATGAAGTTCCCCCTAAACCTTATGGTTTATCGACTCCATAATAGCCTCCTCGTGATACATGGTGGAAGAGGAGTCCTTACAAGCAAAACAACTTAGAAGGTGGTGATCGTCATCTCCATAAGTGCATTGAAGGACATCTTCACCAAGGGAAGTTTCCAAGAGCATGGATGAACCGATATTTGAGCACCAAAATTCACTAGACCAACCTAGAGAAACTGAACATGACGAAAGGGATGATGACCCAATTTTGGTCCCAATACTCCACAATTAGATAAGGTTCCCTAGGAATCTGTTGAAGCATTAATGCAACAATAGTGAGGATAGCCCAATGGGTAGTGCAAACCCATGACATTAATTATGGATGGTCGCAAGGGTATAATGATGCTTATAGGCCTCTAGAGCCTCTAGATCATTCATTGTTGATGTCGACTAGCCTAGGCAAAATTATTCAAATTTTTAAATATTGCATGTATTTTATGGGGAATCCTTCCCCTACTTCTTATAAATACCTCTCTTATTCTCACTATAATCATTGAAAATCTTCTGTCATTTAGAGGGAGTTGATTTCCTTCATTCTCCTCTGTGACTCAACCTAGATCGAGCCTTGATTCATCCATTAGGTAGTTTTTGAACTTATTTCCTTTACATGTATGTAACTCGGGGTTCATGTTAATAAGAATATGTGACTATTTTACAATATATATCTTGGTTCTTGCATGGGTGTTCTATTTTTGCTACATGATCTTGGGAGGCCTATGTTCCTTATGCATTATCGACCTATCATGAATTTGTTCATTCAAACTTATTGAGGTGTCAAGGGGTCTTATTCTATTTTCTTTAGTGCATCACCACCTGTAGGTTAGGCTATATAAGTTTATTTTCTTACATTTTACTACATTTATTTGCTTTCCTATAATTTTATTCCCTACACTTTTATCGTCTTCCTTCCTTTTCCCTTTCCCTCATAGGTTAGTGTAGTTGTACAACAAACAAAACCAAAGAAGACATCCAAAAGCATGAAACCGAACTTGGGTAAAATGCCCCAAAGGTCGTCTAGTGGGGGCCATGTCCCACTCTCCCCCAGACTTCCTATGACTAGTGTCCTTGCATGAGGCTTAGGGCATCAAACACACCTTCTCAATAGAGGCAACATACATTGAAGCCACAATCATGAGGGGTGTTGCAATGCCTGGGGAGTGCAAGGGTCACTCATGACCCCCCAACAATTTTTCAATTGGTTATATGGGATTGAAATGGGTCCCACCCATACTACATCATCACCACATAGTGGTATTGCAACATATTTTAGATATTATCCATATATCTATTGGCAAGATTTGAACCTTGGTCTCATCTTCAAATATTGAGGAATTTAACTGATTGAGCTAATTCCACTTGATCCTGACCCCCAACAACTATTATAAGTTTTGCATTCCAAATAAAGTGTTTCTTTATTTCCATTATCCTTGAAGTGCAATAGGTATATATTTTATCTTCCCATTTATTTTTAGGTTCTCTTCCATTTGCCTATCTCACATTTGAGTTGATGTGAGCTAGTACTTAATGGGGTTATAAACATATTTCTCTCTATTTGATATTTACATATATACAAGCTTCTTGGTGATGCTTATATGTAGGGTCAAAATCATCAAGGTAGTCCTTCTTTCTAGTTCTTTTTGTCCACATTGTTGCCTTGAAGTTTTTCCTTACATAAACATTTATATCCTTATTCTTGTTTTGGCATCTATTAAATCAAATACCCCACTTTTTATCCATTTAACATTGTGTTTCATCTTTACAGGGAATTTTATATTCTTGTTGTTGATTGGGTATTGTATTAAATCAACACTCAACATATTCGTCCATTTGATAGTTTGCTTTGTCCAATTGTTATTTTTTATTAACTCATCTCTCATTATAACATTAGCCACATATCTACATCCGATTGTTTAATCTTTATCAAACATCTTGCAAGAAAAATTATTGTGGCTACCTTTATAGAAAAACTACTTATTTCTTCTAGTAGTAATTCATATGGAATTGAAGCTTTTATTTTGAATTTGCATGGAGCCAAATAGTTTTTTTTAATAGGTCATGAAGCCAAATAGTTTTGAATTTCATACGAATTTTATTTATTTATTGTGATCAATACTTCTTATACACATTTGTCATGGGGTTTGAACTCAAGTCTCATCACCAATAACACAAGTGGTGTCCTTGTCGGTAGACCACACACATAAATGAATTTTATTTATTTTTTATTTGCTTGAGAGTAAGGGATTTTGCTTGGGTCCCCCACTATTGAAAAATTACAACTCTATCCTTTAAAGCTTGAGAGTTTACAAACATATTCAAATCTCATCTCAATTGAGATGCTATAACTAGATACCTATTATTTTTTTATTAAAAAGTCTAATTTTTTTGTATTCATTTTTTGGGTCTTCTTCAATTTTTGTTGTAAATACAAATATTCAACATCCTTTTTCTTGATATTTTCCAATCTTGTTCATCCATCCATCTAAGTGAAATCTTGATTAGTGGTGGTCCTTGATTAATTGAATTAATAAATAATTGTTTTTTTATGAGAAAAAAAGGGTTGTATTCAAGTTCCCTACCCTTGAAAAATCATAAATTTCTCTTATAGAGCTTGAGAGTTTACAAACATATTCAATTATCATCTCAATTGAGATGCTATAGTTAGATACCTACATCTTTTTTCAAAAAAAAAATCTGAATTCTTGATATTCATTTTATGGATCTTCTTCAATTTTATTTGTAAATACAAATATCCAACATCCTTCTTCTTGACATTTTCCAATCTTGTTCATCCATCCATCCAAGTGAAATATTTATTAGTGGTGGTCTTCGATGATGCCAAGTTGCCATTGTGCCACTTGAATATCTATAACTGCTCCGTTGGCTTCATGCTTCTGTTGCTCTACTATGATATTTTGAATAATTAGTCCTAGTGTTCTATGATGCTATTGCACCCATTTGAAATCCAAAACCACTATGCTTTTTTGCCAAACACTGCCATACTTGATGCCTTTATGACTCCATGTAGATCTATAATATTGATACCTTAAGCCATGTGTTGGGCAAAATATTAGTGAATTTCCTACGTTCAAATCATTACCTCCATTTAATTTGTCAACCCGGGGTAGCTCGTAGATTTATGAGTAGCCATGCACAATATATGCTTATAATTTATCCTTAATAGATGAGTCCATTAGATTCTTGGTTTGGGGGGTGTTTATGTTTGTTGATGTTTCAATTCTTAGTTCCCAACCAACAACCTATCCTACGTCTATGAAAGTAAGACAAAATACATATAAAAAAACCTAAACTGTTACTTTACTGGAAATCACAGAAAATAGGGGAAATAACAAAGAAATAAATTAATCTATAGAAAAGAAATAACATAAAATAGGGGAAAGGAAGGGAAGAACTCTATTGTAAGTGGGCCCATGCTTCCAGTAGGTTCTATCTGCGTTAAATCTTCATCAGATGCTTAGACAATTTAACAGGAAAATAACACAGAAGAATTTTTTTTATTCACAACTATAGCAAGAGAATTTTACAAGAAAAGTCTGGGGTGTCATCTTTAGGGGTGGCTTGCATATTTATAATATATGCGACCAAATCTTGTTACAATTTCCAAACCAAATAAAAAATATGATTATATTTTACAACTACTTGCATGAATGAAGGGATCGAGCAAAATATTGAGCCTGGTGAGATAATTCAATGTCTTATAATTTTAGAATACGTATGATATTAGCATCGCCTGATTTACATGAATATTTCACATAGTAGCTAAAAAAAAGTCGACTAGCCACCTTTGCCATTGTCCCTTGTTCAAATTAAACGCTGGAATTCTCTTTATGTTGGTTACTGATCTTTTCGCTCTGTTCTACCGACCACAAAGTCATGTTGTAATTTGGCTTTAATGGAAATCAGGTGCCTCATCTGAAGAAGTCAGGAAGTAGGCATCGATACGGGAGTCAGGTGCCTAATGAAAAGCAAACACCTAACAAGAACAGGTGCCTAACGAGAAGCAGGCGCCTAATGGGAATTAGACACCTAATGGAAAGCAGGCGCCTAATAGTTAAGTGTTGAACAAAAGTCAGGTGCTCAAAGGAAATCAGACGCCTAACTTCATACTTCACATCATAGTTGTTTTACCTTCTTGAATTTGCAAATGCCAGGTCCGGATGGGACCTCGATGAAAACATGCCAAAATGCAACAATATCCACTAAATCTACACAAAATACACTTAAAGACAAATATTAGATAACATGCAAAATAAACTGTTAACTATATATATAATTTCTATAAAATATTTATATCTATAATAATAAGTGTCGCACATTATAGGGAAAAGAGTACAAAAAATGAGCAATTTTGAGGCTCATCATCCCCCCATGCTTAAGGGGTGGCACATACCTGTACCACTTTGTACTGGTAATTACCAATTTTATTTACAACATCCCAGTAAGCCCTGTTGGTTTGTATTATTTTATTTTTAGCGGCCTTTGTTTTTTTCTTGTCCCAAGGCTTTCACCCCTTTGGTGCCTTGGGAGCGGTTGTCTCCTGACCTTGTTATTTCTGGCATTTACTATGCCGGACTGGCTGACTTGGCCTTGCTCTTTTCTTGCGTAGTTCCCCTGGTCTAGGCCACCTTGCCTTTTTCAATATTCAAATAATAACTAGAGAAACTGGTGGCATCCTTCTGGAATGCAGGCTCAACCATTTTCTAGAACTCATGGTAAAGGGATAACTATTCACCCATAGGTACTGCATTTTCATTACCAAATGTGATGTTGAAATTTTTAGCAACCCTAGTTATGGGTAAATCGGTCCCTATTGGGTCAAATTTTGGTTCAGTCTCAACCTCTATTTTTACCACCGGAGGGGTTCAACTACTTGATGCTTGCTTTGTAGGTGGCACAAGTCCTAGAAATCCTATTTTCATGAAGTATGCCTTCATCCTTGAAGGTTGACCATATACTGATCCATATAAGCTACAAAACTGCTCAGGTTGGGAAACTAGAATTCTTTTGGGAGGCTGCTTGGATTGCTTTTTGGCCTCTTTTTTGATTCTTTGAGTGCTCTTTTGGAGGCCTTCTTCCAAATATTTTTATCTTCTTTTATTTCCTCTTTGAGCTGCTCAATTTTTTCCTTTCTTGCAAAAAACAATTTCTTTGTTGCCTCCCATTCCTCATCAAAATCTAGTTCTGACTCCCCATCTTATTTGATACCCAACTCTTCTAGTTCTGCAACTCTTGCTCTAATTCTAGGTCTTCACTAAGATGCCCTTACAACTTTTTGCTTTGACCTTAGCTTGATGTGCTGTATATCAGGGTATGTTGGTGCTGCTGCTACTCCCTATTTTTAAGCAGATGCAAGTGGTTGAGCCTCTTCTTTTGGTGCAACAAATTGCTGCTCGTCTGGGACTACTTCTTCCTCCTGAGGTTTTTCAACCCCTACATCAACTAGAGAATACGATGGCTCTTCCTCCTTACCACAAAATTGAGGCTCTTCAAACTCCACCTTCTTCTCGTCTTCATTTGATTTTTTTACAGATTATGTTGAGGTCTAAGGTTTCTCAACCTCAACCTCATCTTCATGAATTACTTGTTCTGCATAATGAGATGAGGAACAGGGCTTCTCTACTTCCATTGCAACATCCTCTCCCTGTTCTATTTATATATCAGTAGGGGACACCTCTATTGCTCCATCAATCTACACCACTACATCTATTTTGGTCGACTGTTCGGCTCCCACTGCTCTGTCCTACAGTTGCAATTACCCTTATAATTGCCGAATTGTCTGATATAATTCATGCATCTTCAATGCAGTTTCCTTTTGGGACTTTTGAAATAGAGTCTGTTCTTATTTAAACTTGGCTTCCCAAGTGAAAGCATATTCTCTTAAAATCTGTAGTTGTTACTGCAAATCCTGCACCTGGTCTTCTGGTGGTGAATCCTCCATTGAAACCTTTTATTGAGGAGTTGGTCCCTTGGAAATATCTTGCAAAATCTAGGCCAAGTACTCCTCCCTATTAAGCTCATTAATTGCTGCTTCATCATATGATGAGCTCGATACCATCCTAGATGCCAATATCTTTCTACTCTTGGTTATTGTAAACATTGGCCTAAAAGTAGGGCTTGGCAGCTCCTGCCTTGCCCCTTTGTCAATATGAGGGCCAGTGGGGGATGGAGATCGTCCTAATTCCTCTTCAAATCGAGGAGAAATAGGGGATGTAGCTTGTCCCACTTCCCATGCAATATTTGTAGGTTGGGATGTAGGCGCCATCTCCTTTGGTTCTTTTGCCTCCTGTACCGATTGTTTAGTCTGTATCGACACCTCTTCCTCTTCTTGTGCCCTAGGAACTTCATTGTTGCCCTCTGTCTCCTCAATTGTCAGATTCCTTTGTGACTCTACATGTCGTACCAGGGCAAAAATCAGGCTATGGTGAGCTAGGACAGAGGTTGTACCTGCCTGGTATCGCCTTACCTCATATTTGAGGGCATATGCAAGGTAGTGCGAGATGTTGATTTTATCCCCATGTAGTATGTAATTGAGAAAACAAAAGTGATTTGCATTCAGTGTAGAGTACCTTCCAGAACATGTGAAGAATCACATGATTTGTTTAAAAACCATCCTCTAGAGCTCGATAATGTGTTGTTTAGGCAAACCAGAACACGTTAGGTGCTTGTATGGTACCCAAAAGAATCTTTACACATAGAGAGAAAGGTTATCCTCCTTGTATGTGCATTCCCTTGTTAGAGGGAGACCCGTAACCTCGATGATGTAGTCCTCAGTGACTAGAATTTCTAGTCCTTGCATGTGCATGAACCCATACTTCATTGATGTTGCGAAATCATTTACCACTATCATATCCTAGCCTTGACTGACCAGTTAACAATATGCCATCCATTCTATAGCGTCAAACTACATTTGAACGTTTGCAAAAATGCCTGAGCAGTTGGTAGGCTCGCTCTTCTTGAGGTCGTGATTCTTCGATTTTCCCCCATGTTTTTCCTTTGATTCACAGTTCACTTAGCAACGATTTTGATTTTTCCTCAAACTACTATTGCACTTCACTTCTCTGGTTTTTATTCCTCTGAAGGTAGCTTTACAGTAGTTGGTAAGCAATTTTTAAAATAACCACTTTCCTGCATGCAGGCCATTAATCATCATAATCAATAGTGATTATGGTTATTTATGGGAAATTTCCTTCGAGCATTGTTAGAAATTTGAGTTAATTTGAGGCATTTTATGTTGTCATTAATGTCACATGGATCATTGATGTCACATTGAGTTTTGGTGGCAAAAGCACTTCATAGATAATCATCTATGATATTTTGGAGAGCATGGATATATACAGGGTTTTTATGAAAACTAAGGCAGGCAAAATAAAATGTTTTATTTAAAATCATGGTGGGCTTATGTGGAAAGGAATTTCTTAAAAGCCAAGGTGGAATTTTGTTTCATCAAAAAAGGACCTCCGGTGATGAAGATATTAAAGTTTAAAGTTTAAGTTTAAATTAATGGAGGGTCGACCTATGTGAAATTAATGGAGGTTGGCACATATATATATGTAAAGGTTTCAATTTATTTCGAAAAGTGGGCATATTATATATCGTCAAAAAACTTATTTTGAGGGCTATTTGACTAACTTATTTACAAGGAGAAATAAGGTATGTGTAAAGAGATATTTCTAATTTTGCAAAGGGGTTCCAAAAGTGAAGTTTGCCTTGTTCTTTTTCAAGAGGATTAATTCTTTCATGAGGTGACAAGGTATGCAATGTTTTGATTTATTTTATTTTATGATATAAGTGGTTTTGGGAGTGAAAAGGTAATGCAATGTTTTGATTTATTTTATTTTATGGTACAAGTGGTTTTAGGAGAGATAAGGAAGTTGTGCAATTAAAGGCCTTGGTGATGATTATTGAAAAGGGGAGTAATGTTGATTATTTTGTGATCTACTAACCCTTGTGAAGATTGGCAAAAGAATTTTTGTGATTGTGGCAGATTTACAAAGAGGTTTTTTCATATTCATAAAAGGTATGGGCACATTATCCTATTTATTGTTTATGGTGGTTGATTTTTGAAATATCATTGGAGGGAAAATGATTGCTTGTGGTTTCATTTTTGAAAGTGGTTGGTTGAATGCTTCAAGGTTTTCTAAATTTAGAGTTGTGTCTAAACCTTGTTTGATAAGAATAGTTGTTGAAGCCCATTGGTTGTGAAAGAACTTGAGTTCAAAAAGAACATGAGTATCATTGTTATGTGAGATTTGTGGTTGAGCATTGTTGGAAATATTTGAGTTGGTTGATACATACTTGGACTAGGGTTGTGTGAGAAAGAGTTGTTCCTTGTGATGATTGGTTGAGTTGAATTGATTGAGCCTAGTCAAGTGATGTGTGAAGTTATTGTTCAATGAAACAAACTATTCCATCATTCTATGTTGAGTTGAGATTAAGGTTAGAACATATTGAGTCTCTAACAATTCTCTTTATGCTTCTATGAGTTGATTTGAGTTGAGTTGAGATTGATTTGGGTTGAGAGTGAGTTTAGAACATATTGAGTCTCTAAAAATTCTCTTTATGATTCTATGAGTTGATTTGAGTTGAGTTGAGTTGAGATTGAGATTAGAACATATTGAGTCTCTAACAATTCTCTTTATGCTTCTATGAATTTAATTTGAGTTGATATTGCCATTCATTGTTGAGTTCATTTTGAGTGCTACTTGAGCATGATTGATTGAGCCTTTGAGAAGGCCTTTGGGACAGATTTGAGGATAGTGTTGGGACAGATTTGAGGACAGTGTTTGGACAAGTTCTTAGTGAGCTTGTTAGAGAAGATTTGGGCAAGTTCTTGGTGAGCTTGCTAGAGCAGATTTGGGCAAGTTCTTGGTGAGCTTGCTAGAGCAGATTTGGGCAAGTTCTTGGTGAGCTTGCTAGCGCAAATTTGACAAGTTCTGTGTGAGCTTGTTAAGCAGGTTCTATGTGAGCCTATTGAGTAGGTTCTTAGTGAGCCTATTGACAGAGCTTTGGAGGTGATAGAGTACAAAGGACAAAGTATCAGTGGATAGATATCCATCAACCATCATAGTTGAAGACAAATATGAGTGAGGAGTCTTCAAGTGGAGAGAGGTCCACCAATTAGTGCAACAAAGAGACAAAGTCTTCTAGAAGATCACATAGCCAGAGCAGAAGGGGAAAGAGCTCTCCTGTGGAATAGATCCACAAAATTGATATTAGGGGATTAGCATATTCTTTGGATAGAGATCCATAAATATTGTAATTGGGAGTGATTCCCAGAGATATTGATTGAGAAAGTTTTAGTAAATGATTTTCTTCGTGGAGTAGCCCACATTTGGTGAACCACGTAAATTGTGGTGTCTCTATTGTGTATGGTTTATGTGCATTTCTTTGATTACTGCTATTGATACTGCTATCTTTACACAAAATAATATTGATTTGGAAGAAAAAGTAAGAAGTGGTCTTATATTGTTCACCCCCCTCTCAGTATAAGCTTGTGTTCTTCAAGCATGTGCTTGATTGTGCGGATATGATAACCATAAACATTTGACCAATCAGAGTCATGCCACATAGCACCATGCCAAGTGGGTTTGTTCGAGTGGTTAAGGCAATAATGGGGGGTTGTGTTGGCACTTTTCCATAAATACACATGCTCATGAAAAAAATATAGACAAAAAACAAAAAATTTAATCATGCACCTAAATTCATTTCGTGGGTGTACATGCACAAATATTCGTGGTGCGTTGCAATTGGCTGGTGTTTGATGATTGGAAAAACTACAATGGATAATAATGGCCATGGTTCTCCTTTGGTGAATTCTTTTCCACATGATTGGTCTTCGATAGTTGCAATGTGATTTTCTCAAGAAATCCTACAAAATTTAAAAACAAAAATTAGAAAAAACATGCCTCCATGGGATGACACATCCCCACCTTCGTTTGTGATAGATTTGACTTTACACATGAGTTGGGTGCTAATATAGTTCGAGCCACTTTCCAATGTTGACTTTTATTTTTTACAAGGCAGAAAACGGCCAAAAAATGGAAATCAAGCGCCTTTTCCATGTGGAAATTAGGCGCCTTCTTTTTCAAATTATGGCACGCAAGTACCTTGAAAACTGAAAACAGGCACCTTGGGAATCGGGCGCTATGTTTTGACATGGGAAGCAGGCGCCTTTGAAATCGGGTGCTTATTCTTAACATGGGAAGCAAACACCTTTTGAAAATCATGTGCCCTACTTTAAAAACAAACTTTATACAAACGTTTCTTTTATATAGTATGCTTAGAAGAGTTGGTGTCGATTTCTTGAAAACTGGGAGTCGGGTGCCATCTTGGAGAAACCAGGAATCAGGCATCGATCTACCGAAAGACGGGACATAGGCACCAATTTCTTAACATACTAGGAGTCAAGCAATGTGTACCGCATAACGGGAATCAAGCACCTTCCACCATAAAATGGGAATTAGATGCCTTCCATCGTAAAATGAGAATCAAGCACCTCCTGTTGTAAAACGGGAATCAGACACCTTTTCTCATCATAACGAAAAACAAGACGCTTCTATTTATTCAATGGGTGCTAAATTTTCCTTGAATATGCATTGTAAGGTTGATCAGGCCCTTCAGTGCTTCTGATTGAAAAATAGGAACAAAATCAGCATTCGCCCCTAAACCAATAGTTGAGTGTTTTATTGTCCATAAAGACCAATCCAAACACTCTTATGCAGATTCAGGTTTAGTATTCCCCTCTCTAAGTGAGGACTAACTACTCCTATTGAAAGAAAATCTCCTAGAAAGTAGGGAAGATGCAGTTTCATGGATCTTGTGCTTGTTAGGCCTAGGTTTCCCAGGCTGCCTAACAGTTGCACTCAGGGCATTGTTCTTGCAAAACAAAAATACAACTAAAAAAACGAAAAAATTTAAAGAATAATTGTCTTTGGTGCTATGTGGACTACGTCCACATCTTACTGATTCAAGATAAAATCAGAATCAACTAGGGTCTCCCCCATGCCTAATCTAGACTCAATCATGAATGCTTCAGACATATGGTACGGACACAGGGGGTGGCCATTGACTATTAAGGTAATGTTGTTGCCATCAATTGTTTTGATCCTCACAACCCCATTGTTAATGACTTCAGTCACTTCATATGGCCCCATCCAATGCTACATGAGCTTGCATTTCCTTTCCTAGAACCGGGAATCATATAATAATGCCCATTCTCCTACTTTAAGTTGCTTTGGCTTGGTGTGGCGGTCATGCCACTTGGTCCTTTGTTTCAGAATGATATCTATTTTCTACAAAGCATCAAGGCGATATTCATCCAACTGATTGAGTTGTTGAATTTGTTTTTTTTGTGCATCATTTAGGTTTATATTTAATTCTACAGTAGTCCTAAGTGTTTTGACCTCGAATTCTATAGGCATCATGGCACTTTTCCCATAAACTAACTAGAATGGTGTAAATCCGGTTGCAGTCTTCTAGGTGGTCCTATAGGCCCACACTGCTTTTGGTAATATGGTAGCCCAATCCTTTTTGTGTTGCTGCATTATATTTGTCAAAATATTTTCCAATTCTCGATTGGTTACCTCAACTTGCCCATTTTCTTGTGGATGGTAGGGGTGGTCTTTTTATGCCTAATTTTGTACTATTGCATGAGCTCCTGGATCATCCTTGAAGTAAACTGAGGTTCTTGATCAGTTGTGATCTCCCTTGGAACCCCAAATCTTGTAAAAATGGATGAATACAAGAAATTTGCTACAGTTTTCTCCTTTGAATCATGCAAAGGCCTGCACTTCAACCCATTTAGTCACATAGTTAGTACAAACTAGGATATACCTCTTTCCTCCTGACTGTGGATTAATGGGTCCTACAAAGTCCATTCCCCATTTATCAAATGGCTCTATGTGAACATGTGGTTGAAGTGGCATCTCATCTTTGAGAGTAGGTCTACCCATCCTTTGACATTGGTCACATTGGCTCACATGCTTGGTTGCATCTTTAAATAGTGAAGGCCAGTAATAACCAACCTGCAACACTTTATATGCAATCCTTTTTCTTGCAAAATGGCCACCACAAGGTTCATCATGGCAAGCCTTTAGTATTTCAATTATTTCATTCCCAAAAACACATCTTATCATGAGTTGATCAGGTCCTATTTTGAACAAGCACCCATCAATCCATGAGAAATCTGCACTTTTCTCAATTAAGGTCTATTTTTCACAAGGTGAAAGTGCAAGGGATACTTTACCAGTGGCTAAATAATTAGCCATATCTACGTACCAAGGTATATGATCATTTAGAGCAAACAAATGCTCATCTGGAAATTGGTCTTCTGTAGTTGCATAGTCTGGAGGTGTCAATCTGGACAAGAAATCAGCTACCACATTGTCCTTTCTTGGCTTGTCCACTATTGTCACATCAAATTCCTGCAAGAGCAACAACCATCTGATAATTCTGCCACTAATCCCAGGTTTGTTTGTCAAGTATCTGATCGTTGAGTGGTCAATGTGTACAAAAACTTGATAACCTATAATATAATGATGAAATTTATTAAGAGCATGTATTACTACAAGAAACTCCTTCTTTGTGACAGTATAATTGAATTCAGCACCTATGAGGTTTTTACTAACATAATAGATGGCATAAAAATCATCACCATATTTCTATCCCAGTACTGAGCCTATTGCATTGTTAGATGCATCAGCATATATGTGAAAAGGTATGGTCCAATTTGGACCTCTCAGCACTGGAGCAGTAATTAGTTTTTCCTTTAAGGTGTTGAATGCTTTTTCACATTCTTCAGTCCAAACAAACTCTGTATCCTTAGTTAACAATGTGGTAAGAGGTTTAGCAGTTTTGCTAAAGTCTGATATAAACCTCCTATAGTAACCGATTGATCCTAGGAAACTGTGGATGTCTTTCTCTGTTTTGGGAGGGTAAGGTTTGGATGACTTCAATTTTTTTCCTGTCTAATTTGATCCCATCTGCAGAAACATGATGTCCTAAAACTATCCCCTCCTGCATCAGCATATAACATTTTTCATTGCTTGGGGACATATTAGTTTCCTCACACCGTTTAAGTGTCTTTTCCAGATTTTCTGTGGCGATTTCAAAAGTTTCTCTGTATACAGTGAAATCATTCATGTATACTTCCACAGTCTCTCCAATCATGTCAAAATAAATGCTAAGAACTGCCCTCTAGAAAGTGGCAGGTGCATTGCATAGGCCAAATGGTAAAACTCGGTAAGCAAATGTCCCCCATGGACAAGTGAAGGTGGTTTTGTCTTGATCCTCTTCCCCTATCTGAATTTGATTGTATCCACTGAACCCATCCAGGAAAGAAAAGTATTTCTTGCCTGCTAAGGTATCAAGGACCTGGTCTATGAAGGGTAAAGGGAAGTGGTCTTTCTTGGTTGCCTTATTGAGCAACCTATAATCAACATAAATTCTCCACTTTCCATTTTTCTTGGGCACCACCACTAATGGTGATACCCACTCACTATCTGAGATGGGGTAGATGAATCCAACTATGAGGAGTTTTTGTAACTTTGTTTTAACAATTTCTTTCATAGCTGGGTTCATTCTCCTCTGTGGTTGTCTTATTGGTCTAACCTGGTCTTCCAGATATATTCTATGAGTATAGGTCTCAGGAGCTATTCCTTTCATGTCAGAATACTCCCAAGCAAAGGCAACTTGGTGTTTTTCCAATGTTTGTTTCAGTTTGGTTTGTTGTTCAGCTGTCAATTGGCTATCTATGTTCAACATTCTACCAGGTGCAACTTCTATTTGCTAAATATGGTGGTCTTTTCCTCCCACTAATGGCAACTCAGGAGGAGGACAGGAGGGTTCTCCCTGAAAAAAGTGAGATATCAACCTATCCTCATCACTTTCATCTTCCAACTCATCAAGTGCTATGACAGGTTGGATCATGGATAGAACACCAATGTTTTGACTTTCATTCTCAGGTTCTCCCAACAAATCTACAAACTGTGTAGGTGGATGTATGATTAATTTCTTTATGTTTTGACCATCTGAAATGGTCATCTGCCCATCTCTACAACTTATGTAAGCATCAACTATTGCCAGCCAAGGTCTACCTAAGATTAGTGGGTATCCACCTAGTCCAAACTTAGATTGTAGCACTAGGAAATCTTTGGATACTCCCATGCATCCACTATAACAATAATATCTTCCAACATTCCCTCAGGGAGCACTGTAGACCTGTCTGCTAACTGCAGCACAATTTTAGTGGGCTTTAGATTAGTCAATTTCAGTTTTTACATGGTTTCCTGGGGCATGATATTGATGGCAGCCCCCAAATCTACTAGTGTATTAGGTAAAACACAGCCCTCTATTTCTAGAGTTAACACAGGGCTTCTTGGATCTAAATACTTTTGGTTGTAGGTATTTCCTAACATCAGGTAGGCTAACTAACCTACCAAACTGATTGGTTTAGCTGGTTTCCTCCCTGGTTTCTTGAGGCACAACTCTCTTATGGCCTTGCCATAGATAGGTATATCCCTGATGGCCTGAAAGAGAGGGATTGTAATCATCAAGTTTTTTAAACTAGAGAGAATATCAAACTCTGTTTGTATTGGTTTCTTGGGTTCCTGCAACCTTTGTGGAAAATATGGAACCCCTTATTTGTTATGTACAAGTGTTGATTCTTCTTCTACTTCCTCTATAAGGGGTGATTCCCCTTTTCCTATTTCTATTGGTTCCTCTTCTTCTACAATAGGAGTGAATTCTACACCTAATTGATTTTCCTAACCATAACTGGATAGGATCACAATCTACCTTTAATATTATACATAGGGTACATCTCATTTTCCATCTGATAGGTTGGTTGCTATTTATTGTTTGGATTTGATGTAGGTTGTGCTGGTAACTGAGGAGTCCTTGAAGCAGGAGGAGCAGGCAGACTTGGTTGTAGTGGAGTTGGAGTAGGATGTTGTGGATACTGATTCCAAGCATTCTGATTTCTCCACTACTACCCAGGTCTACGGTATTGCATCCCAAGGTAAGGGTTGTAAGGACTTGCTCCTTGGGGATATGGATTCCAAGGTTGTTGCCCCCACCAACCCATATTGGGTGGTTGGGCTTGACCTTGGTTTTGGTAATTGCTGCCCCCATAAGATGGCATTCCTGATTGCATATTATTACCCATAGGAGACTGTTGCCAGTTCCTCCTATTACCCATGAAGTATGCCTCTGCTACTTCAGGTTCCTCTTTAGATTTCATTAATTGTGGACACAACTTCATTTTATGATCATTTTTACAAACAACACATACTCAAACTTTGTTTTCCGAGCACTCATTTCTGGGGTGTTTGCCTCTGCATTTAGGACAGAAGTAGGCCAATGTTGCCTCATTCTCCTGCTTCTTTTTCTGAAGTAGAAGGGTATCCATTTGAAGAGCCAGAGATGATAACATCTCGCTCTTGAGGTCCTCTAGCATGTTGCCTATTTCTATTTTAGTGACAGTGGTTGACTGCTTAACATTTCTAGGGGTCAACTTACCTTTTCTTCTTGAAAATTTTTGACACAAACACCGAATATATTCCATTTGGTGTTGGTAAATATCCCCCCCAGAGATCATGTTTAAGGCTTCCAGGGATTCATTTGTTAGTCCTTTCAGAAAAATGTTTCTCAATGACCTATCTCCTAGTTTTGAATGGGGTGATCTTTGCAAATTGAAGCTAAATCTATCCCAGTATTCTTCCACATATTCCCCTTCCTTTTGTGTCATGTCTAGGACTTCTTCTCTTGCATCTCGTGCTCTCCCAAAATCTTGATATTGCTCTAAGAAAAGTCTTTTCAACTGTTTCCAGGTAGTTATCCATTTATCCCCCAAGCTGATGAACCAGCGCAAAGCTGAATCATCAAGGGTGGAAGGGAATAATTTTAGTTTTTGAGCATATGTGGTGTAATCCACATATCTGCATAAAACATCAAATTTAAATAGAAATAGATCTGGATCTTCTGTGGGAAGTCCTCTAAAGGTTGGAAGGTGGGCAAGGTTGGAAGGTGGGCAGGAGAGATGTGTTTCATCTTGTGATTCTCCTCCTACCTCTCCTATTGGAAAACTAAAACTAGTGGATGGTTCCTCTGGATTTTCTACCATTTTGTCCTCTAATGGAGTTTCTACACCTGCTACGTTTAGAGCAGTTGTCAATGCTTCTAGTTTATTTCTTTTATCCTTCAAAGGATGGATAAGTCAGTATTTGAGATTGTTCCATCTAATACTGCTTGCCAACGTTGGGTATTCAGTAGATCTTCCTCATATTAGACTCTACTTATCTCTGATATTGCTCTAAGATTCTGTTGAATTGTTTCAAAAGGATCATGTGCAAATAGTGGGTGTTATCGCCAATGCATAGGTGGATATTGTGATGGTGAGAGTTCAGTCTTAGGTTCAGATTCTATTGAAGCAAAAGGATTATGAGAAACAACTTCTTTGTTTTTGACAAAATGACCGTCTGGTCCCCTATTCTTAGGTGGACTCATACAAAGTTTTTAGATGAAGGTTATGGAGAAAGCTACCTAAACTACTGTATCTATGCTTCCTTCAGAACAAGAAATTACAATGGCTACTCCCCGGCAATGGAGCCAAAATTTTGGGCAAAACATTAGTGAATTTCCTACGTTCAAATCATTGCCTCCATTTAATTTGTCAACCCAGGGTAGCTCGTAGACTTGTGAGCGTGCATAATATATGCTTATAATTTCTCCTTCAGAGATGAGTCCCTTAGATTCTTGGTTTGGGGGTGTTTATGTTCGTTGAAGTTTTAATTCTTAATTCCCAACCAACAACCTATCCTACGTCTATTAAAGCAGGACAGAATGCATACAAAAATTAAACTGCTACTTTGCTGGAAATCACAAAAAATGGGGGAAATAATAGAGAAATAAATTAATCTAAAAAAAATAAATAAAAATAAAGCAGGGGAAAGGAAGGGAAGAATTCTATTGTAAGTGGGCCCACGCTTCCAACAGGTTCTACCAGCGTTAAATCTTCACTAGATGCTTAGACGATTTAACAGGATAATGACACTGAAGAAATTTTTTATTCATAACTGCAGTAAGAATTTTACAAGAAGAATGTTTGGGCATCGTCTTTAGGGGTGGCCTGCATATTTATAAGATATGCGGCCACACCTTGTTACAATTTCCAAAACAAATCGAAAATATGATTCTATTTTACAATTGCCTGCATGAATGAAGGGATCGAGCAAAATATCGAGCTTGGTGAGCTAATTCAGCGTATTCTATTTTTAGAATATGTCTGATATTAGCATCACCCGATTTACATAAATCTTTCACGTAGTAGCTAGAAAAAAGACGACTAGTCACCTTTGACGTTGTCCCTTGTTCTAATTCAATGCTGAAATTCTCTTTATGTTTGTTACTAATATTTTCACTCTGTTCTACCAACCACAGAGTCGTGCTATAATTTGGCTTTAGTGGAAATCAGGCACCTCGTATAAAGAAGTCGGGAAGCAGGCACCAATATAGGAGTCAGGTGCCTAACAAAAAGTAGGTGCTTAATAGGAACAAGCACCTAACAGGAAGCAAACGCCTAATGAGAAGAAAACACCTAATGGGAAATAGGCATCTCATAGTTAAGTGTCGAACGAAAGTTGAGCTCTCAAAGGGAATCGGGCGCTTGACTTCATACTTCACATCATTGTTTTGCCTTCTTGAATTTGCAAATGCCAGGTCCGGATGGGACCTCGACGAAAACATGCCAAAATGCAACAATATCCACTAAATCTACACAAAATACACTTAAAGACAAATATTAGATAACATGCAAAATAAAATATTAACTATATATATAATTTCCATAAAACATTTATATCTACAAGAATAAGTGTCACATGTTATAGGGAAAATAGTACAAAAATGAGCAATTCTGAGGCTCATCACTATGCCTCCAAGATTGTTATCGCTCAAGGTGGTGTGGATGCTGATATGCTACAACCTTAACCTAACATTCTATTTTCTTTGATTCTTCAATAATTTATTTTTTATTTTTAATTCTAACTCACAATCTTCTCTCTTATGCCCTTATTTTGGTGTGTCCTTATGCACTTTCAACAAGGCTTCCTTGTACTTTGTTGTTGCTTCTTCCACGGACTCTATTTCTACTGCTACTATAAATTCAACTTTTGAGTCTTTTGTTGGTTCTTCAACTTGTTCTGTTGTCATAACTGCTTCTTACTTCTCCTTAGATCCTTGCTTCTTAAGATTTTTCTTTTGAATGCAACCATGAACATGGACATTGTCATCTGCATTTTTTCTTTGGTTATATATTCATTTCTTTCAATTCCATCTATTTTATTTATTCTTCATATCCTTTGGTGGTGACCTTCAAACTAGCTATCTTTTTATATGGGTCCCATTGACTCAAGAATGCATTCTTCATTTTGTCCTAAGTGAAATTATAATTCCTTTCATTTTTAAAATTTTCCCACCAAACATATGAAGAACACAAGCTTATACTGAGAGGGGGGTGAACAGTATAAGACCAACTTTTACTTTTCTTTCTCAAACAATATTATCCAATATATCAATGGCAATATCAACAATAGTAATCAAAGCAATGCACAAATCATCACACACAATAGAGACACCAATTTAACGTGGTTCACCCAATGTGGGCTACTCCACGGAGAAAATATTTCACTAAAATTTTCTCAACAAATCTCTTGGGAATCCTTCCCTATTACAATGTTTATGGACCTCTGTCCAAAGGAGACACCAATCCCCTAATCAAGTTTATGGACACCAATCCATAGGAGACACCAATCCCCTCTACTGGTTCGTGGATCTCTATCCATAGGAGAACTCCTTCTCCTCTGCTCTGGCTGGTGATCTTCTAGAAGACTACTACCTCCACTGCACTGGCTTGTGGATCTCTCTCCTAAATAAGACCTCTATCCTCACTACCCTAGCTAATGGATCTCTATCCACTAGAGACTACTATCCTCTACTCTATCACCTCCAAAGCTTGCTCTCAGCTCTACTCAATATCTATCTCAAATCTACACTAAACACTATCCTCGGTCTAGCACAAATTTGCTCACAAGTCTATCTCTAGTCTGGCACAAATCTACCCTCAAATCTACACCAAAATCTATCCTCAAATCTATCCTCAAGCCTTAACACAAATCTTGATCAAATCACAAATCAACTCTGCTAGATCTACCCCAAGCCTTAACACAAAGCTTGAACAAATCAATCAATCAATTCTGCTCTCAAGTCTTCTCAAAGACTTATCTCAAATCTATCCATAAGTCCTCTCAAGAACTTGCTCAATCTGCTCTCAAGTCTTCACTAAGACTTACCTCAAATCTAAAGTCTACTAGAATTTATTCTCAACAAGTCTTCACCAAGACTTACCTCAAATCTTTCTACAAGTCTTCACCAAGACTTACCTCAAATCTCTTCAACAAGTCTTCACCAAGACTTATTTCAATCATTAAGCTCTTCACAAATTATAATTTTTTAAGCTTTCACAAAAGCTTCTTTCCTTAAGTCCCTCTAGGACTTACTCAATTAGCTTTCACAAAAGCTTACTCAAAAAATTACAATACTTGCATACAAAACTCAACTTAATCTATTTCAGAAAACCTCTTCAATCACACAAACAAGTTTCACTCAGAATCTTGTTTAACCATAGAAACATATAGAGAATGATCAAAGACTCAATATGTTTCACACTCACTAGTTTTGTACCAAAAACACTCTATCACTTTCAAACTCTCTTTCAAATCAATTCAGAAATAAAGTATAATTTGTTTCACAAAACTTGAACTATCACTCCAATGCTTTCAATCAATAATGCTCATCCAACTTCACTCAAACATTTACTCAATGAAACACAACTTGCTTACAAACCCTAACCAAGTGTTTCACTATACTTCCAACAACTCACACTATGGGTCTCAAACCTTGACTCAAGATGATTCCAATGTCACATAACAATGATACTCATGTTCTTTCAACAAACCCTAGCTCAAGATAGTTCTCAATCTCACATAACAATGATACTCATGTTCTTTCACAAACCCTACCACACATAACTACTTCAACATCCACAAATCATGCATATGAAAACTCACTCAAACATTTCCAACAATGCTTATCAAACAATCCTTTTCACTCCAACTTTGCATTTCACAACATTCAATCCAACAATATTTCACTCATAAGGAAGATGTGCCCATACCTTTTGTTTTTATGGAGATATATCTTCAAAACCTGTCTTAATCACAATCAAATCCTCTTTGCCAATTTCAAGGTTAGATAGCAACAACCTATCTCAAAATCTCCACACAAATATTCTCCTCAATAGTTATTTCACCATACAAAAATATCAAGTCTCAAGTACACCTTATAATCTCCAAAATTCTCAAAATATAATTAGCAAAGATTCCAATTACTCACTTTCACAATAATTCACTTCAGAATTTTAATGCATAGAATAATCAAAATTACTTTATTATATCTCCCTACTCAAAAATGCATTTTCAAAATAATTAACACCACTATTCAAAAATATTCCAATGTACTTTTCAAACCAAAATTTAAATCATTCAACACTTTCAACCATGGCAAAAATAATATTTATTTCAACCACCTTATAACTCCTCAAGGCGCATACCATCAACTTTAGACCAAGCGCAAATTAAAAATTTAAAATTTAAATACCTTTTGTGCATGCTACCTCGGTGGGATTCGATCCCCTATCGTCCATAGCCCCTAGCCATGGCCTAACTACCATGTGAGCTAGGTACTCACTTGAGATATAAAAGCACCTCGTGTGCTTTATTCCTCCGCTTGGTGCCAAAACCAAAAAAAAAACTTTCCTCTTTGTACTCGAGACTCGAATGTGGGACCTCCGCTCACCCAACACCTTACACAACGATGCCTTGCCACTAGCCCAACCACGTGGTTGGTGATAAGGCTTTAAGCCTTAGTCGATTTAACCTCCATGTGTTTTTTCCACTTTAAAAATTAAAAACCTCTTGCCTTATGCGCTCACGAATTCACATCAAACCTTAGCCAATATTCACACATGCATTAATTCGGAGACTTACCTTAATGTTGCAAGTCTTATGGTATAAATACCATTCATATTTTTCTTCGAACGTCGGTGGGGATATTTATTAAAATTTTTGTGCCCAACCCTAACTTAGGGTTTAATTAATTTATTTTATAAATTAATTTATAATATAAATATTATAAATAATTTATAAATAACCTTAGGCATTATTTTTAAACCTTAATATTATAATAATAAATATTATAATATTATTTCCTTTGGGCCTAGGTATTTTTTTTCACCCTTAGACCTTATCTTACCACCTTTAATATTATAATATTATTTCCTTTAGGCCTAGGTATCTCCTTCCTTCAGGGTATTTAACCAACCTTTTGACCAATCATGTGATGCTTTTAAACCAAATATCTTGGGCTTAAAATATAAATATTTTAACCCTCCTTTTTCCAAATCCTTGCACTGATCATTGACACTGACTCTTGACATCAATGACAACACAACTACTCAAAATTTCCAACAATCTCCCCTTTTGTCATTGATGGCAACCCTTTTTCTTTAACCATTCCTTTTTCCTTTTTCCAAATTTGCTCCCCTTGACTGAATGCTCTTCCCCTTTGTCATCAATGGCAAAGGGCCACCTTTGGGGCTAAATATAAGACTCTTAGCTCAGCCCCCTCCCCACCTCCTCTCCTTGAGGTGGTTAATTTTGGGGTGGGAGTATCTCTACTCCCATCATACATTGCTCTTTCTTTGTCCACCTTCTTCCTCAACTGATCCTTCTGATTCCTCTGAATATTCCTGTTCTTGCTTGTCTCTGGAAATTTTGTTCTACACCACTTAGCCATATGCCCAACATTATTGCACTTATAACACTTAATTTTGTGGTTCCTTGAAGGTGCAAATATCTTGAAGTTCCTCTTGGTGAAGCCATATCCATTCCTATCATGAACCCTACAATTAACTGCCTTATGACCAAACTGATTACAAGAGTAACAATACCCTTGAAAGAGATGCCCATTTCTAAAATTCCTTTTAGTGAAACCATATCCCTATCTTTCATGTGTCCTGCACTGCATAGCCTTGTGTCCAAACCTGTGACATGAGAAGCAACATCCATTGAAGAAACCTTGCCTTGACCCCATTGGTCTCTTAGTCTCTTCTTCCCTGTGATGTTTCCTGTTCCATCTATTCCTTATTTGTGCATTGTTCCTTTCCTTGTTGAACTTTCTATTTTCCAACTTATCCTCAGAAGTCTCACTTTCTCTTTCACTCTCTTCTTCTGAAGCTTCTTCTTCTTTGGAGCTTGATATTGACTCCTCTCCTTGTTCTCTATGTTCCTCTTCAAAACCAAGTCCTGTCTTGTTTGATGAAGATCTTTGTACCTTGATAATCTTATCCAAGGTCTTTGAGCTTCTCCCAAACCTGTGTAGCTTGTCTTTAGACTCTTTTACTTCCTTCCTTAGTGAAGCTACCTCATGCTCTAATATTTCACATTCTAAGACCTTTACCTCTAACTTCTCTTTAAATCTCCTTGTCTTAGCTATTGAGTTGGTTAGATCTTCTATAAGCTTTCCTTTCTCTTCATCACATTCTTGAAATTGAAGCTTGAGTTTTGAGTTCTGCTTTCTTACCTTTCTTAATTCCTTAAGAGCAAAAATAAGCTCACCTTCAAGATCAACTTCTCCTTCCTCTTCATTTTCTTATTCTTTGTCTTTAAGATCATCTTCATTCCTTTCTGATTTATCTTCAATAGGAGCACTTCCTTCTTCTTCTATTTCCATAAGAAGACTTTCTTCTTCTAGATCTTCAAGAGCATCTTCATATTCATCTTCACTAAAATTGAACCCATTCCTTGTACAATGATCTTCAAGATGACCAAAGTTTCCACACCTAAAACACTTGAGAATTATTGGTTCCCTTTTTACCTTTTTCTTAACATCTTCTTTTTCTACTATCAGAAATATAATTTCTTCTTCTTCATTATCTGAGGACCTTCCATCACTATCACTTGAACTCTTGCCTGTCTTATCTACATAGAAACTCTTCTTATACCTTTGGAAAAACTTCTTTCCTTGCTTGCCTTGTCCATCCTTACTTTTCTTTTGATACCTGTATTTTCCTGCTTCCCTGTTCTTATGATCCTGTTTCTCTTCACCATTGCTATTTCTAGCTTCTGGACAATCAGATGCATAGTGACCATATTTACCATAATTGAAACACTTAACTATTTTTGTACCTTTATGCTTTCTTGTGTCCTTGTTCCTTCTACCATAGTTTGCTTCTTCATCACTGGATGACTCATTACTTGAATCTGACTTCTTATCCTTTGTCTTCTTTGTAACTTTGAAGGTTGCTTCTTTCTGGGGGATAGGATCCTTTCCTATTCTCATCTCAAAAGTTGTGAGAGTTCCATGTAACTCATCCCTTGTCAAAGTTTCAATATCTTTTGTTTCTTCTATGGCTGAAACCTTTTCACTATACCTCTTAGGGAGTGACCTTAAAATATTTTGACAAACATCTGTTTCTTCAACTTTAAACCCAAGTCCTTGCATGGAGTTAACAACCTCATCCACATGAAGTAAGTATGTAGCAATGTCTTCCTCATCCTTCATCTTTAGGTCTTCAAATGTTTTCTTGTGATTTTGCAATTTTGCCATCTTGACCTTTTTGTCTCCCTCATATGTTTTCTTCAACTTTTCCCAAATCTCTTTTGCTGATGTGCAATGCATAACTTTTACAAACTCTGATTCACGTAAACCACTTAAGATTCCATTCATTGCCTTTGAATTATTCAGTTGTAGGAGCTTACCATCTTTATCTATAGGTGGAGTAGCTGGCGGTGTGTATCCATCCTCAACTACTTGCCATATCTCATTTCCTTGTGCCATTAGGTAAATCTTCATTCTTACACTCCAAAATGCATAATTGTTCCCATCGAACAATGGTGCCTTATTTCCTGAAGATCCACTCTAAGAATCCATCTGTGTTCCTGTAAGATTTTCCTTCAAGTTGTTAAACTCTTTCGAAGGAACCCGCTCTATACCAATTGAAGAACACAAGCTTATACTGAGAGGGGGTGAACAGTATAAGACCAACTTTTACTTTTCTTTCTCAAATAATATTATCCAATATATCAATGGCAATATCAATAATAGTAATCAAATTAATGCACAAATCATCACACACAATAGAGACACCAATTTAATGTGGTTCACCCAATGTGGGCTACTCCACTGAGAAAATATTTCACTAAAATTTTCTCAACAAATCTCTTGGGAATCCTTCCCTATTACAATGTTTATGGACCTCTATCCAAAGGAGACACCAATCCCCTAATCAAGTTTATGGACACTAATCCATAGGAGACACCAATCCCCTCTATTGGTTTATGGATCTCTATCCATAGGAGAACTCCTTCTCCTCTGCTCTAGTTGGTGATCTTCTAGAAGACTACTACCTCCATTACATTGGCTTGTGGATCTCTCTCCATTGAAGACCTCTTTCCTCACTTAGAATACCTCTATCCTCACTACCCTGGCTAATGGATCTCTATCCACTAGAGACTACTATCCTCTGCTCTATCACCTCCAAAGCTTACTCTTAGCTCTACTCAATCTCTATCTCAAATCTACACTAAACACTATCCTCGATCTAGCACAAATTTGCTCACAAGTTTATCTCTAGTCTAGCATAAATATACCCTCAAATATGCACCAAAATCTATTCTCAAATCTATCCTCAAGACTTAACACAAAGCTTTATCAAATCATAAATCAACTCTACTTAGATCTGCCTCAAGCCTTAACAAAGCTTGAACAAATCAATCAATCAATTCTGCTCTCAAGTCTTCTCAAATACTTATCTCAAATATATCCATAAGTCCTCTCAAGAACTTGCTCAATCTGCTCTACAAGTCTTCACCAAGACTTACCTCAAATCTGCTCAACAAGTCTTCTAATCTCTCAACAAGTCTTCACCTAGAACTTGTCCAAATATGCTCAACAAGTCTTCACCAAGACTTACCTCAAATCTCTCAATAAGTCCTACTAGAGACTTGTTAAATCTCTCAACAAGTCTTCACCTAGACTTGTCTCAGATTTACTTACAAGCTTTCACAAAAGCTTACCAAATTTGTCCTTAAGCTTTCACAAAAGCTTACTCAATTCTTAACTCCCCTCTAGGACTTACTCAAATCTCCCAAGCTTTCAAAGCTTCACAAAAGCTTACTCAAACAACTACAAAACTTGCATACAAAACTCAACTTAATCTCTTTCAGAAAACCTCTTCAATCACACAAACAAGTTTCACTCAGAATCTTGTTTAACCATAGAAACATATAGATAATGGTCAAAGACTCAATATGTTTCACACTCACTAGGTTTTGTACCCAACAAAACACTTTATCACTTTCAAACTCTCTTTCAAATCAATTCAAAAATAAAGTATAATTTGTTTCACAAAACTTGAACTATCACTCCAATGCTTTCAATCAATAATGCTCATCCAACATCACTCAAACATTTACTCAATGAAACACAACTTGCTTACAAACCCTAACCAAGTGTTTCACTATACTTCCAACCACTCACACTATGGGTCTCAAACCTTGACTCAAGATGATTCCAATGTCACATAACAATGATACTCATGTTCTTTCAACAAACCCTAGCTCAAGATAGTTCTCAATATCACATAACAATGATACTCATGTTCTTTCACAAACCCTAGCTCAAGATAGTTCTCAATCTCACATAACAATGATACTCATGTTCTTTCAACATTCACAAATCATGCATATGAAAACTCACTCAAACATTTCCAACAATCCTTTTCACTCCAACTTTGCATTTCACAACATTCAATCCAACAATATTTCACTCATAAGGAAGATGTGCCCATACCTTTTGTTTTGATGGAGATATATCTTCAAAACCTGTCTTAATCACAATCAAATCCTCTTTGCCAATTTCAAGGTTAGATAGCAACAACCTATCTCAAAATCTCCACACAAATATTCTCCTCAATAGTTATTTCACCATACAAAAATATCAAGTCTCAAGTACACCTTATAATCTCCAAACTTCTCAAAATATAATTAGCAAAGATTCAAATAACTCACTTTCACAATAATTCACTTCAGAATTTTAATGCATAGAATAATCAAAATTACTTCCTTATATCTCCCTACTCAAAAATGCATTATCAAAATAATTAACACCACTATTCAAAAATATTCCAATGCACTTTTCAAACCAAAATTTAAATCATTCAACACTTTCAACCATGGCAAAAATAATATTTATTTCAACCACCTTATATCTCCTCAAGGCGCATACCATCAACTTTAGACCAAGCACAAATTATACAAATTAAAAATTTAAATACCTTTTGCGCATGTTGCCTCGGTGGGATTCGATCCCCTGTCATGCTGCCGCCAATACCCTAGCCATGGCCTAACTACCATGTGAGCTAGGCGCTCACTTGAGATACAAAAGCGCCTCGTGCACTTTGTTCCTCCCACT
This sequence comes from Wollemia nobilis, assembly GCA_028583015.1. NCBI lineage: Eukaryota > Viridiplantae > Streptophyta > Pinopsida > Araucariales > Araucariaceae > Wollemia > Wollemia nobilis. Next base: position 220,452 of record JAQPPZ010001593.1, on the reverse strand, counting down.
TGGCACCAAAACCAAAAACAAAAACTTTGCCCCTTCTTCTGCCATCGAGACTCGAACACGAGACCTCCGCTCACCCAACACCCTACACAACCATGCCTTGCCACTAGCCCAACCACGTGGTTGGTGATAAGGCTTTAAGCCTTAGTCAATTTAACCTCCACGTGTTTCTATCGCTTTTAAAAATTAAAAACCTCTTGCCTTATGCGCTCACGAATTCGCATCAAACCTTAGCCAATATTCACACATGCATTAATTCGGAGACTTGCCTTAATGTTGCAAGTCTTATGGTATAAATACCATATGCCATTTTCTTCGAACGTCGATGGGGGATATTTATTTAAATGTTTTTGTGCCCAACCCTAACTTAGGGTTTAATTAATTTATTTTATAAATTAATTTATAATATAAATATTATAAATAATTTATAAATAACCTTAGGCATTATTTTTAAACCTTAATATTATAATAATAAATATTATAATATTATTTCCTTTGGGCCTAGGTATTTTCTTTTTATTATTTTTTACATTTCACCCTTAGACCTTATCTGACCACCTTTAATATTATAATAATAAATATTATAATATTATTTCCTTTGGGCCTAGGGATCTCCTTCCTTCAGGGTATTTAGCCAACCTTTTGACCAATCATGTGACGCTTTTAAACCAAATCTCTTGGGCTTAAAATATAAATATTTTAACCCTCCTTTTGCCAAATCCTTGCACTGGTCATTGACACCGACTCTTGACATCAATGACAACACAACTACTCAAAATTTCCAACAACATAAGCTTCCTCTCTTAAAATTTTTATAAGTTAAATTTTCCAGAAATGGTCCTTAGAATATAGAGATCTAAACTTCATCAACCACTCTCGAGCATCAATGTCATCCTTTCCAGTGAAAATTGCTAACTCTATGATCTTAACCCAAAAAGTTTCCTAAAGTACTTAGGGGTTTAGAAAAAAACTAGAGTTAAAAAAAAAAAAATCTCCTTTGTTCCTTGCTATCAAAAAATAATTCTATAAATTTTCTTCAAAAACAAACTAAATTGCAACTAATTTGCTTACCCTGCTTGATAGATATCCATAATTTTACAATTTGAAAAACCCTCACTATTCTTATCATGGACAGTTGACTTCATAGGGTCGTATCTCCCTCATTATTGCTTGAATTCCTTCATATAACCAATATTTTTAAAGCTCTTCAAATTCCATAAATATTGGTAAAATATTCAATTGAATCGAACAACCCCTCGCAAAGATATGAGTCCTGAAAGATGAGATATTTTTCTAAAAAATGTTGTCCATATATATATAAACTAGAGAAATTTATAAAAAGTACATCCTCTCCTTTTAACAAAAAATTGCATTTGAGTTATATGGTATTATTTAATTAAAAAATTGTATTAGTTCAAATGGTTAAAAATGTGGGCTACAAAAAAAACCAAGTATAAATCTTATCAGGCGATATAATGTCGCTATATGGTTCATTGAAATATTTTGATAATATGCAATGATGCAATAGAGGCTAGACAATTTCAGTCCCATATACCCAATTAAAATATTGATCAGAATATTTTAATGTTATTCAAATTTGATTGTTGAGTATTTATGTGGATCAAGTTGATTTGCAAAATCAAGTCATTTTAAAAATAGTATTATGAATATGATATAACTAAAGCAAAGGAATTGTATAAAGGAGATTTATGGGTGAGAAGAAGAGATGAATGGTATGAAAAGTAACTAAATGACATGAGGTCAATCAATTAAATTCCTTAAATTTTAAGAAGGAAACTGAGGTTTGAATCTTGCCAAGTAATATATGCATAATTACTAAGTTGTTGTAATGTATTATGTGGTTATGATGCAACATGAGTGGGGCTTATCTTAATTCCATATAACAAATTAAAAATATATATAAAAATGTATGATAAGTAGTTAATTTTTTTTAAAACTTTAAGAGGAAATTCTACGAGTTTCTTGACAAGCATCTTCATCAAAACAACTATTTTAGAAATAACAATTTATGAATACAAGATACAATTATTTGGATTATATTTATAAATGTATAGAGTCTCATGTTGTATAGAGGTTTCAATAGCAAAAGGAGGTTTTCTTCCTTTTTCCTTGTATTTTAAAATAATAAAAGGTAACAATTTAGTTTTCCAATGAAAGACATGATTAAATAGAAATGCAAAAAATACGTATCCATCCATGTACCCTTTCAAACAAAAAATATAACTTAGTTTTTAGCATCTACTATATGGGAACGATGATATTTAAAAAATATATAAACAAAGATCAAACAATTTACATGCATAAGAATGTGGTGGTTTCTTCCCATCTAACCTAGTAAAACTTATCTTAAAAATATTTATATCAAAACCTCTATCCTAAAAGAAGCTACCATAAAAACCTCAAAATGTACTTAGAGGTAGGAGTTAGACTATGATTGCCCACCCCTTTATATTGTAAATGTTAAATATTTGGGCATTTTAAAAAGGGTTATCTAAAAAGAAGTGGAAAATATTGTAAATATCAAAACAAAACAAGTATAAGTGCTTGAAACCTTAACAAAATAGTAAGTCTTTTAAAATAGGTTCTAGCCTTATTAAGTGGCATTAGCTCAACCTACTAGATTCCTCAATTTTTAAAGAGGAGACCAAGATTCAAATCTTTCCAAGTGATATATGAATAATATTTAAGCTTTGTTGTAATACCATTGTAAGGTGATGATGTAATACGAGTAGGACCTGTTTCAATCTTATATAACCAATTGAAAAAAAAAGGTTCTAGCCTTTTCCATCAAAACAAAGAAAAATGGATGTTTCTCTAGGAAAAAACATAGGAAGATAATAAAATCTAATACATTTTGATAAGATCCATTATTCAACACATGATGTGCGTAAAGGGCTAAAATAAAATTCAAACACAAGAAACACATAATAATAGGAAAAAAATTAAGAATTGAATCTTAATAGTAGCATGAAATGGAAGAAGCCAACAATATTAAGCATGAAATGAAATAATTCAACAATAATAAACAATGTCATTAAAGCTGGGTGAGGTTGCCCCCTAAGGGGTATAGCAAATGATTTGATGCTTTAACGATCAACAAATTTGAAGGCTGAAGGAGCATGGAAGGCTGGGATGTTGAGTGGAATGCTGGGAAGGCTAAAGGAGCATGGAAGGCTACTTAGACTGAAGGAGCGTAGAAGTTTGACCTTTGTTGGATGGACAAATTGTTTGAGATGGATCAGTTGAGGGAACCACATCAACAGGTTGGGTTGTTGAGTGTAGTGTAGCAATAGGTTGGGTTGTTGGATGGAAGGTTGGATCAACTAAAACCCCTTATTTTTATCTTTGGTGTGCTTGTGGGTTTGAAACCCACAGGTATTGGGGTGGTTTTTCCCCTCTTTACAATAGAAAATTATGCGAAGGATTAGGATTTTTTAAAAATATTTCAGCTTTTAGGATCCATATCATCGCAAAAAGTTATCCAATTCAGTTTATTCTTGGACCAACTTGTGCGGATTTTGAATAGATTTAAAATGAGTGGTCATATGCAAGAATTCAAGCAATATTGAGAGAGATTCAACCCTATGAAGTCAACCATTCGAAACAAGGACAATGATGATTTTCAAGTCACGAAAAATGAAATTGTAAATATTTATCAGCTAGGGTTCGAATGGTAGGAAGAGCAATGAAGGGCGAGGACTTTAGTGAGGAAGGAAACTAGCAATACAGATTTGATAAATCAGATTATGATAGTGCAATATTTTGGATATATTACTCTACTAATAGATAGTAGAGGTGACGTTTTGGCATTGTGAATGTTACTATAGGAAAATGTCAAGAAAGATGCTAAATTATGGAATAATTTTTTCATAAGAAAACTAAAAATATCTAGCAAATGTAAATCAAGAATTCAAACATTTTATGTAAAATAATGTAGGTTTCTAGCTATAACATCTCAATTGAGATAAAAAGTGTATTTATTTATAAACTCCTAAGATCTAAAAAAGAGAGTTGTAATTTGTCAAAGGTAGGGGACTCGAATATAACCCCTTATTATCCATAAAAAGAACAATAATAAACAATATCTTTATAGAAAAAGGTAGTGAACTTTAACAAAGGCTCAAGCAACAAAAAAATTATTAGACATAAGAATAAACAACAAAGGAAAGGAAATATAGACATACACAATAATAAAATAAAAACACAAATATAAGTAGGCATAGATTTTTAAGAATAAAATAACATCTATATTATTTCAAGTTAAAAAGGAATAAATATTCCATCAAAATAATATAAGAAGCCTTAAGTTGTAATGTTAAAAATTTAAATACCTTTACCAAAAGTTATCTCCTAAGTGATATACATCTACTTCAAGAAACAAAAGTAAGCAAGTAAATTATACAGAATATTAAATATTACATGGACATGGATATCATTAGATGTTATTTCCTAGTCTAACAACCATATGTATGTGATGATAACACACTACCTTTATTTCTTCCTTTAACTCAAGAATGCACAATTTTTTTTAAGGGTTACAACTCAATTTTAGAATGAGTCAAATTTCAATGATGAATGCCTTAGTTTGACATTTTAATGTTTTTTTTCCTTAACACTTCAGCTTCTATTATATAAAATTTTTAAGATTTTTCAATTTATCATAAAGTCAATGGATTTAATAAAAAGTGTAGAGACATTTTGAAACGACAAGTCTAAATAGTTAATATGATAAATATCTTCATTTACCCCATTTTAAAACAAATCAGATACCTTTAGGCTAAATAGTTCATTTTGAATGAACAAAAAGTTTATGGAACATTTAGGCCATTTTTCTTATATAAATCTTTGATTTGTTCTTTTTAATGTTTTTGGTAAAATAACTAAGAAAAGGAGGGTCCAAATTTAAGACAATCATTTTTTTAATAAATTATGGGTGGTTTTTATTGGAGGCCACTCTTATTATGAAAACAAAACATTATAGTGTTTCTATTATATTTTTAACAAGTTAATAAAAAGCATATACAAATTTATGTTTCTATCAGAGATATTATTGGTTTACCCTTTTATCAAAGATATTTTTCATCTTCCTCAAACTACTAAATTTCCGCAATCAACTCCTTCTATATCAAATGCCTTCAAAAATTAAAATTTTGTCAAGGTGAAATTCAACACTACGAATGGCTAAAATATTTGTTGCCCAACTTTTATATTCAAAAATATTTTATTTATAACAACCTCATAAATTTTTAATACTTTTTTTAGAGTTTTTATTTCCCCTAATATTTCAAGATATTATTTTCATTGTTATTTTTTGATTTTATTTGTGGGTTTTTTTTTAAGCGAAAACCCCTTACGGGGCCGCCTTGGTCTGAGAGACCACGAACAGGGGGTTCTACACCGTCAAAGTCACCCGGGAGTCACACTCGACCCTGCCCGCACCAGCATTATCAATTGGATTTTGGATACCCAATTCAACTTTTTGGTAGGGTGGAGATTTGAACCTGGGACCTCCCTTGGAGGATTGCCCTCTCCTCTCCAACTCACCTACAACACCTGGGTTTAAAACTAATTTATAGTGGAAAACACCCATTTCGAGGTGCCACTTTCAACAGGTTGGGCATAGGAGGAATGAAGCCTTGTCGACCTCTACCAGCACAAAGGACATTCCTAACTATACCATATATCTGCAAGATGGAGACAAGGGGAATGAAACCTGGGTCGGCCTCTACCAGCACCCAGGGCATTTACCACTGCACCACAACAAGCAGATATTTTATTTGTGGGTTTAGCCTCTTTAACAGTTGTGATATTTACTTTTGTTTTCTCATATCAATATCCCTTTGTGTTTTTTTTCTTGGGTCTTCCTTTTTTTTTCATTTCCAACAATACTTTCATCTTTATTAATCTCTTCAATCTTCTTAAATTGCTCATAGTAAGACTTATCAACTTGAGGTTTTCTTTGTTTAGAAGGATTTGAAGTGTAAGGAATAACCTCAAAAGCATAATCTTCTTTATGTTGCCCTGAAAACCCTAAAGTGCAAGGATGCTCTTTTGTAGCAATTACCTTCTTATTTTGTCCTAAAAACCCTAAATTGTTATTGGTTTCCTCCAACCACATATCTTTGTTATTCTCCTCTTGAAACCTTAAAGTGCAAGGGATAACATCTTCACCACTTTCACTTTTATTACCTGAAGAGGATTTTAAACTACTTGAGAAAAATGAAGATGATTTACCTAGAATAAATTTGACCTCTTTTGCTATCTTTGTTTTAGGATTTATCTCCATATCTTCTTTTGCACCTTTAATTCCTTCTGAACTTGCCAACTGATATTGTAGATAAGCTTCATTTGCATCTTCTTTTGGAGTGGAATATCCTTGATCTGATCTAGCTTCTATTATTATATGATTTCCCTACTTCATCTTGAAGTTTATCTCATGGCTAGAATTTTTTTATCTATTTATTGTTTTCACTTTGTAAACTTTTGCCATGTGTCCAATATCAAAATAATTGTGATAACGAAATGCAATATTTTCATAATCTACTTGTTGATCTCTTTCTCTTGATTCAGATTTAATCTTAAAGGAAAGTGGAAAAGGTTTTGAAATATCCATAGCAACACATATTTGAGTATATATAACATGCTTTCACTCCTTAGTGTTTGGTCCTTGATGAATTCCCTAGGATATTTCCATTATTCTTCAAAACATCCTTATTTTAAAGCTTATATGGAAGTCCAAAAAGACTAACTTACACTGGAAGTTGCTTAATAGTTTTTGTCTCAATAGAAAAATTTTAATCCCATGGTATAAAATAAAGTGCATCTCTTCCCCTAAACCATAGGCCATCAACCATTATTTTATCCCTAATTTATGAACTAGAAAAAATGATGAGGAAAAAATATTTAAGAAGAAAAGTCACAGAATAATTTGAATTCAATCCCCACTTCCACTTGATCTAATCTCCAAAAACCCTAGCCATGATCTATGGAACTTACATATTAACCCTCTAATTTTAAGAACTGTTATATCATGATCAATCATCTTATCCTTGATACTTACTTTTTGTGTACTATCTACTACCTGGATCAAACATGCCATGTGTTTGCTCTTCTACTTATCTCCAACTTGGGTTACTCCATACTTCCAACTAGGACATTCAAATTTCTAGCCAAGGCATATTAACTTCCCATAGGGCTTTTAAATATGAATTTCCTTCCACAATAGCTAATGGGACTTGCTCTTGGCTTGCACTCTTTGGTTCGCACTCCCTCTTTGATTGTATTTGCTCCCACTTTTGGCTTACACTCTCTCTTACCTCATACTTGCTCCTGGTTTGCACTCCTTCCTAGATCACAATTGCCCATGTATCTTCTTTTTCTTGTTGTTCCTTCACTTCAATAGTGTTGTGGAAATAATGTTCCACACATTCATGGTAAGGATTTGAAGCATTGATTCACTTTGGATGAACCTACCACTCTTTTGCTATGATTGAATACTGACTCACATGATCTTGGCTTGCACTCTATCCTGCATCGCACTTACTCCTAGCTTGTACTCCATCTTGGCTCACAATTATCCTTGTCTCTTATTTTTCTCGATGTTCCTTGGCTTCAACAAATTTTTGGAAATAATGTTCCATGCATTCATGGTAAGGGTTGCACTCCATGTTCCTTGGCTTCTACCATGACTAAATTTAGGCTTGCACTCCCTCTTGGTTCACACTTCCTCTTAGATTTTATTTTCTTCCAGCTTGCCCTTGCACTTGCTGCTACACGTATGCTCGCACTCAATTTTGGCTGCACTTACTCACACTTGCTTCTAGTTGCACTCACTCTCGACTCACACTTGCATCGACTACTGCACTTACTTGAAGTTCACGGTTGCACTCACTACTACACTTACTTTTGGCTCGCATTCACACTTGTTGTAACAATTACTCTCGATTCATGCTCACAATAGTATTTACTATAGTACTTACTCCCATCTTGCACTCACTCTTGCTACACTTACTTTTAGCTTGCACTCACACTTGTACTTGTTGCACTTACTCTCAACTTGCATTTGCACTTGCTGCAACACTTACTCCTAGCTCACACTCGAAATGGCTATTGCACTTACTTCTAGCTCACACTCACACTGGCTATTGCACTTACTCCTAGATCACACTTGCACTCACTGTTGCTCTAACTTTAAGATATTCATTATACATTGGAACTGCTAATTTTTATGAGTAGCAAAGCCTTTAAGATTTTTATTTTTATATCAATACTTCTTATACACATATATCATGGGGGGTTGAAACCGGATCTCATCATCGATAATGTAAGTGGCATCCTTGTCGATAGATCACACACACATAGATCCTTTAAGATTATTTGAATTGTGTTAAAAATACGTGAAGTACCTTAGAAATATGATTAAATTATAATCAAGACATTAATTTCCCTAAGTAAATATTAAAAGCCTCATCATCAACATGAATTTAGTACAAGGTGAATCCAACACCTGAATGACTAATGTCACCCCAATCCTAATCCTAACCAATTAGGGAACAAAAGGAAAAAATTAAGGGTTGATGGCCCAACTAATCAAAACACGTAATTCATTTGATAATATTTCAAGGTTGTTATGGTCATTGGTTTTCTATAGCAAGTAAATACATGTCCATGCCATATTCAAAATAAAATTTAAAATGATTTTTCTTGCTTCAAAAATATTTAATATCATGTAAGGATGCACTTATCAAAAAACTGGATAGGGAACTAGATTAATAAATTTAATACATTGTTGAAAATTTTCATGAAGGTAACACATGGACATTGAAGAAGATGAATCTCAAATGTTAACCTAAAAGAGTAAGGATTTAGCTAGAGTTATGTGTTCAATGTCGATGATAATGTCATAGTGTATTAGTTTAGAAAACTTTTAGTTATGTATTATTGATAGCATGTACAACCTACTGCTCTATCAAAGAAAGACTTATAAATAAACATTCATGCATATTCTAAAGGGATTCTAGTCCTTGATATTATAAGGGGTTCACTTTTGATCTAGCTTTGAAATTTTGGAGCAATTTATTTTTATAGGTATATTTTCTCAAGCAAGCAATGGTGCAAGAAGAAACGACTTTGTTTTTTTGTGTTCTAATTCCTTATGAGAAATGTAGTTAAGATCATGGCTTTTATTTTTACCCTTTTATAATTAATTATTTTTCTTACATTTATGCATAAGTGTGCTTGGTATAATCAAAGGATTCAACATTTCAAATTCATACGATTGTGGTTATAATGTATATATTGTGTAATTAATGTAAAATTGTAAAATTATTATTATTTTATTTTTGTTAATCAAACAAGGGTTCTAAAGGGGGCCCTCCCAAAATGATAAATATCCATATACAACCATAAAATCAAAGACGATAAGTTGATCAACATGCACTTATCATTGCACCATACAAATAAACCTTACTACAAGAATAACAAAGACACTAATTCATTAGGGCATCAAAACCAACCAATTTTAAGTGCTACATGAGATCTTTGTGATATCACCAATTGCCAAAAATTGTGTACTAGGAAAGTGGATTAATTATGAGCTTCTAATTAAATGGAAGTGGGTAGCAAATATACCCCTGATTGAACCAACTTACCCCATATTCCACTTCTCTCCCAAAAAAATGTTCTATCTATCCTTCTATAATGCCCAAGATATTAGTGGAAAGCCTTGACTCTATTTTTTTTCTCATACTCCACAAAAGTCTCCCTTCCACGTGTGCAAAACACACAACCACTTTTAGAGGAAAATTTTGAAGCTTACCAAATTTGTTAATGAATTAAGTCAAAACTTTCCATGTAAATGGATAATATAGGAACATATTGGACTTTTATTTTTAACATAATTGCATAAGACATGATTAGAAAGGCCAATAAATCTTGTTTATTGAATCCTGTCAAATGTTAGTACTTTACCTCTTAAAATCAACCAAAAGGAGACCATTGCTTTAGGCAAAGAGTTATAATTCTAGTCTCATTATAGAGGAGCTATTGGCCTCACAATATACTCAAACAACTATTTATAACCAACAATAGTTGAGTAAGAACACTTTTTTCTCTTACGTAAATAATTTTAATTGTTTTTAGGAATAGAGGACATCAAACTAATTTAACTCAATTTAGTAGGACTTTTACCTCACCAACATTAATAAAAACTACCCATTTTGGGTCCTTCCAGTTGGGAAGGCCACCATGGATCAAATCAAGGGAGCATTAATTTTCTAATTAGGTTTCCCAAAAAGATAAGAGTTTCTCTTTCATAGCCTATAGTCAAGGCTCATCAACCAAAGAATATTGTCTTGTCTAGGAGTGCATCAAAATTTTGATTGACTTATCATCATACACCACCCATTTGAGATTATTATAAATAATGTTCCTACTATAATATATAAAAATATAAACTTTTAAACCTCAACGGGGATTGGTTGTAGATAAGATACACATCGGGTCCATGTTGTCTATATATATACTTCTCAAGACTTGACCCCATAATCCCCTTGCATCCTTAAAACATTTTTATGCTACCTTGGCTTCCAAAGTCATATTGAAAGCCTCCAAGTTTTTGAACTCTTAAATAATTTTGGCCTTTTGGGAGACAATCCTCTTCCCAACTCACCAAAGCAAACTTGTGAGTCGTTCCATTGCCCTTCCATAAGAAGGATAAAAAAAGAGGTATGAATTTTCTTCACTATGCCTATAGAAACCTACAATATGGAGAACAAATACATTGATGTTGCTTGTAAAACTAATTGGACCATGAGAATGTGCCCTACAAAAGTAAAAAACTTGCTCTTTTATGAGTTGAGATGATCTTGAATTCTCCCAAGTAAATGTTTCCGCAATGAATTCATGATCCTTTCATTAATAAGGGAAACTCTAAGATAAATGTTAAGGAAGGTTCCCAATTTAAACCCCAACTCTCTCACTATTGCATTTGGCTATCTAAAGAAACATTAAAAATTTAAACTTTTGATTTTTCTAAGTTGATTTTATTTCCTAATTTTTTTCAAAATATATCAAAAGAGCATTCAAATTTCTAGAATCTCAGATGGATGCCTCACCAAAAAGAAGAGTGTCATCAATAAATTATAGATGTGTTAGGGAATTTAAATTGAAAGATATCTTTAAGGCCTTTATTTATTTTTTATCCCTTGCATTATCAATGATCTAGTCAAAGATTTTACTAAAATAATAAATATAAAAGATGAAATTGGGTCCCCCTATCACAATCCCCTTGCCCTTATAAAGGCAAAGGTAAAATATAAAGTAGTTTTTATGTCTACAAGGCCATAGTCCATAAGGGATGATCCTCATGGAGGATGTTGTTTATCCAATGCATGGTTATCAAACCATCATTCAATAATTGAAGCATGGTGCAAACTCTACCCCTCATAGGATTTGAACCTCGGACCTACTATTTAGAGTTCCAAAGTATTCACTATTAGGACCACTAAAGAAACCACATGGTAAACCATTATCTAGAATAGAGAAGCTTGGGTAGAAATGCAATCCTCAATCTAGTGAGTCCATTTAGTTGAGAAACCCAATCTAAGCAAATTTTCATAATAAACCTTAATCAAATCTATCATAGGCCTTTCTAATATCCAATGTTAATATCATACCATATATGTTATTGGAAGTCAAGGAGTGAAATAACTCATGGGTGAGAATCACCCCATCAAGGATTTGTCAATTTGCCAGAAAGCATCCTTACCCTAAACCTATAAAGTTGAGACAATACTTTAATCTATTTTTAATTGACTTTGAAATAGTCTTGTACATTGCATTTAAAAAAGCAATAGGTTTGTAATATGCCACACTAACACTCATACTTCTTTGGAATAACAATGGTTAGGATTACATTAATTTTCTTTAGAGTTATTTTTTAGCACTTTGATTCCTCAACAACTGCCATCATATTTATGCTCACTATACCATTAAAGGCTTAGAAAAAAAACTAGGGAACAATATCTAGATATGAGGCCTTGTCCTCCTCCATATCGAAGACCATTTTTTATTTATTCTTCTAGGAGAGGTTTAAGAAGAAAGTCATTTTGCTCTTGATTAATTACTATTAGAATCATATACAAGATTTTTGCTTGAGTTACCTCATCAACTTGTCCTCTAAAGAACAAAGTTTGGAAGTGTCCTACTATTTAAAAATTAATATAATCCAAACTATTAGCTATAGGTCCATATTCCCTAGTAAGCGAGTTAATAATTGATACTCCTTGCCATAATGGATCTATGGACAAAAGTGTTTTGCCCCCTTCTTTTAATCAAAATTCATGGTATTTTTACCTCTAGAATATTTATTCCTTGGAATACAAATGATTTAAGTTCATTAACAAAGCTTTATATTTATCAAATACATTTGGAGATAAGTCATTCAACTAGATTTCAGATTGAACCTCTTCTTCCTTTTATTTCTTTATAAAATATTCAAAATTATTACCGAAAACTTTGTGATTCTATTCTTTTATATTTAGTTCACTTTCATAACTTCCAAGCCAATTTCAACATTGTAGTACCCTTAGGAAACCTAGCTCTTTCTATAGTTATTGCATTAGGGATAGAAGTTGTCCATATTTTAGTTGAATTAGTTAAAATTAAAGGATGGTCCTTTTGGGCATTGGGAAAGGTTGCAAATAAAGCTGATTGAAGTGATATGATCCTACAAATTTTAGAATATTTAATTTAAAAAGAGGTTCTTGTGATAACTAATGGAACTTTAAATAAGAAATTGGAAAGCATTTATACTACATAACTAAGGCCTCTCCTACGACTAGACTATGTGTATCTACCATTATTCAATATAAAGTCCCATAATCCCTCTAAATCTACACAATCCCCTTAAGAGACTAGAGTGTGATGGCCAACCCCCCTCTTCTCGCAACCTTGTAAAAAAATTAAAAAAACCCTTTGAGGAGGATATTATGATCTAAAAATTGAATAATATAGGCTGAAATTTCTCCTAAAATATTATTTTGAAGTATAAAGGAAGGGAAATCAATATTTATGTAAAAAATCTCATACTTGAAACTCTATGTGAGACCTCCATAGCATGCTAAAACTATGAAAATACCAAGTATTGTAAATCAAGCTTAGCCTTATTCCAAAGCATTAAAATACCCCCTGATTCCTCTTCAACAATAAATCACACCTAAGAGTAACATATGCCAATGCTATGGACCACCTTTTCCCTTCCTAAATTAAATAACTATGATTTCCAAATTAGGGAAATATCTAGTTTTAATAGAACCAAATTTATTTTTAGCAAACACTATATTTCAAGGCCATTGAGGCCCTTGAGATTCCATGAAAGGACCCTATTTTCACCCTAAGAGGGTTCACTCCCTCCCATAGTCTAGAATGTGAATCATTTTTCTTTTTCACCCCATTCAATATTACCTTGAGTTTCTAATCAAATAATTATTACCATTATCGATCTCCTTTTTTTTTTCCTATTTATCTAAAGCTAAGCATGTGCATTTAGTTATCCCTACATATTTACATTGTGATTCCTCCACTATTAGACCATTATATTTGGATTATAAATATTTTATAAAAGTAAAAATGAGTGGACTAGGAGGAGTCATACCTTTCCTTATTTTTGGAATCACCTCCAAATATTTATTCTCTAAATATTTTCATCAATAGCTTAAGGTATGATTGTCAATGACATCATAAAGATGTCTTTAGAGGTGTTGGATTCTTTGGCTTTGGGATTAGGATCCGTATCTACTTATTAGGTATCCCCTAATGCAAAATATCATGAGGAGTTAAAGAGTGCAAACCCACCCTTGATTTTTGATGTCTGTTATTTTACCTATCCCATGCAAAATTCTAAGGCAAGGGCCTAGAAGTGGGAAAATCTTGACTAATATAGCCAACCTTATGGTAACCTTTACATTGGAATGGTAGATTTTCATAATCTACCATCTATCATAACTGAAGATCAAACCAATCCAGTCTAATTTTCTTAGGCATGGGAAAATTTTAATTTGTCAATACACATACCCATGAATAAACCCCAACCATTGGGGATGCCTCCTTTTCCAAAAAATAAAAATTCTACTCAAGGCATTTCTAATCTCATGAAATGTGTTCTCTTAAAACTACCTCAAAAAACGATATACCTACACTAGAGTCATAATTTCTTTCTCTCTTTCTTAGTTTCCAAAAAACCATAGAATCCAAGACCAAAGGGGAAGACCCGTGCTTCTAAAATTCCATGGTCCATCAACCTAATATTCCTGGCATGCTTTCATAGAGGAAAACATAGACAAGAAAAAAATTTATTGGTTATAAGTGAAACCCTATAATGAGATTCAAGGACCAATACTCTTTTGCCTATTTTAAAATGTCTATCACATGCAACTAGGAGTCATTAAAATGTTCAATGAGTGCCTTAGTCTCCTAAAAGTATTTTATCTTTTGAATCAGACCATTCAAACACTTAATGTCCACATTGTTGGCAATTTTGGGTACCTTGGGTACATTGCCCTTGCTCAAGTGTTGATGTTGTCATTGATGTCAAAGAGTGGAAGGGTTTTTGTGAAAACCAAGGCAGACTAAATTATAGGTTTTGTTTAAATCCATGGTCGTGCAGTTTTGAAATGACAAGTAGTCTTGTCTGTAGAAGTGATATTTCCGTGAAGTTGCGACAGAGAACGCGGAGAGATATAGAGGAGTGGTTGAAAAAGTGCGAATCATTTTTCACAGACAGTGATCGAATGCCGACAAGCGACAGATCGTAGAAAAACAACAGATCGTGATAATTGAGGTGAAAGTTTACATTCTGCAATTTTTATTATTATCTTCAAGTTGTAGCTTGAAAAAGGGGTTGGTGCCTCTTTCCAGTTGGTGCTAGAAAAATTGGAGTTGGTGCTCCATTCTGTTGTAGCAGATAAAATTTAGAGGTTGGTGCCTCTTACCAGTTGGTGCTGGTGAATGATTATGTAAAGTTGTAGCTTTGCATTTGACTGGATTTGGATGGTAGTCCAAGCGGTCTTTTTGAGGAGTAGCCACATCGGTGAACCTCGTTAAAATGCCGTGTTATGTGTGATGCTCTTAGTACTTTTATTATTTCTGTTTTAATCTGCTGCAGTTTATTTAAAAGTCTAAATTGCTTTATTCTATAGTAGGTAAGCAATTGTTATGAAACATTACTCTTATTAACATAAATAATTCACTAATATGCAAAAATATTAAATCACTCATCCACAAATAATATTCCACAAAGATAATCCACACAATGAGACACATATATAGATAATACCCTTATGGTCGAGCAACACCATCAATACTCCTTAAGTAAGGAATGACTTCACAAGATCTCTCAGGATGAGAGTTCCACTTAGAGAGGGCAAGGTCTCATAATCCAATTCATGGGATAATATGATTACAAGAAAATATTCGATATAAATGATGATTATAATAACAATATCTCTTCTTTATATACCCATATTCCAATTCCACTTGGGGAGCATACTATTAAACCCTCATTCCACTCATTATTATAATATAATATAATTAACATTGGGTTATGTGTGGCCCATGGTAACTATCCATAATACCCTTATACAATATAATATCATATCCCCATATAACTATTCCTAGGTACCATAGCATTCCACCCTCACAAATATTTATACTCAAAACATGAAAAAATTAGATATCATGATCTTCTAAGCAATGCTAGCAACTAGTACCAATATTGATCAT
Source organism: Wollemia nobilis (assembly GCA_028583015.1). Lineage (NCBI taxonomy): Eukaryota > Viridiplantae > Streptophyta > Pinopsida > Araucariales > Araucariaceae > Wollemia > Wollemia nobilis. The sequence continues at coordinate 204,654 of JAQPPZ010001593.1, read as the reverse complement.
CCATCCAAGCAAGTAAAATATTTATTGGTGGTGGTCTTCGACAATGCTAACCTACCATTGTGCCATGTAAATATCTATAACTGCTATGTTGGCTCCATGCTTATGCTACTCTAATATTTTAAATGATTGGTTCTATTATTCGTTGATGCTGTTGCACCACTACAAAATCTAGAATCACTACATTTTTTTGAATCCATGTAGATCCATAATAATATTGAAGCCCTAAGCTATACCTCCAAGACCATTGTCATTTGTGGTGGTGTGGATGCTATAACCTTAATATAATGTTCTATTTTATTTATTTCTTTTATATTTTGTTCCTCTCTTTTAAATTCTTCCTCATGCTCTTCTCTTATGCTCTTCTAACTGAGATTTTTTGAAATTTACCTCTACTTATTACATGAATTTTGTTGTTAGTACCATTATAGATTTGACTTTTGGTTCTTTTGTTGGTTCCTTAACTTGTTCTCCCTACCATAACTGCTTTTTACTTCTTTTTGGATCCTTACTCCTTAAGATAAAAACTATCCTCCAATGTTATCTTCTTTTAGACCATAACTTCATAAACTTCTTTTACACATTAATGTTAACAGTACCCAAAGAATCCAACCAAGTGTTACCTAGAATAATACCATATCATCCATCTCAATAGAATGAAAATATTAATGTAAAAAATATTTGTCCATGGCAATCTTCAAATCTTCAAAAATATAAACATTCTTGCTCTCAATTTTTATTTCCTTAATTTTTGTTGCTTGAACCTACAACCTCTTAGCCAAGTAGATACTAATAAAATTATATTTTTTAATAGAGTTAATGGAAATAATAAATTTTTTCTTCTGAATACAATCATAAAGTTGCAAAATATAATTTTTAGATTCAAACAAATCCCTTTATCCATTTTTTAGCTTATATACCACTAAAGATATGGTTCCATTTTTTCAATGAGTTTACACAAGTTTTTATGAGGGGTCCTGATCCCCTAAAACTTAGTGGAGTTTGAACCTTGGACCTCTCAAAGAGAGGCTAAAGCCTACCACTGTAGTAGGATTGTAGCTCAAAGGTATGGTTCCTTTATTCACTAACTTCTTTTTTCCCTTCTATCACTTATTTGAAATTTTCTAGCTCTCTTTTTTATTCATATTGTTCTTTCTAAAACCTATTTATTTCTTCTACATAGCCTTTGAGAGTTTCCTACTAGTTATCTTTTTGTATGTATCCTAATGACTTAAGAATGCATGCTATAATTCTCCCCAAGTGTACCTATTATTCTTTTCAATCATAAAACTTAACAACCATATTTTAGCTTCCTTTTCTAAAAATGTATTAAGGTGGAATTTCCAATAAGGATCATAAAAATATAAAGACTTAAAATACGTCCACCATTTTCTAGCATCAATATCATTCACTCTAGAAAACTTTAGAAGTGCTATGGGATCACATCCATAAAAGTGATAACACAAACCAAGATTTTACTAAATATATATCTCCCCAAGATTTGAAGCTAAATTTTGACACAAATAATTAGACCCTAAAAATAATAGATGATTTTATTATGGTATGAGCTTAGAAAAGAAATTATGAATTGATAGAGCTAGGGTAATTTTTTTAAAAAATAAATAATATTTTAAATGCCATATCTTTGCATACAGTTATCCCATTCAAATGATTCTTATGTTAGTTTGTGTGGAATTTGAAGAGATTTTAAATGAGTGGTAATTTTAAAGAATCCAAGCAATATTGAGGGAGATATGACAATATGAAGATAACCATTCAGAACTAGGGCATCGTTAGGTTAAAATTTTCTAGAAAAAATATCTCATCTTTTAAGAGCCATATCCTTGCAAAGGGTTGTTTTATTTAGATGATTCTTGGACCAACTTGTGTAGAATTTAAAGATATTTAAAATGAGTGTCATATAAAAGAATATACGTGGTATTAAGAAAGATATGACCCTATGATGTCAACCATTTAAAACAAGGGTAATGATGATTTCTCAAGTCATAAGAAATACAATATTAAATATCTATCAAATATGGTTCAGGTGATGGGATGCTTCATGGAGGGATAGAGCATCAACCGAGTGGAACATTCTATCTAGGCATATAAATTTTTACCTATATTTCTTTTATCCCTTCGTTTTCTTAGAAGTTCTACATACAAATTATTGTAGTTTTATTTCAAATAATATAATCCCTATAGGATATACTGGTAAATTTTAGTCAATATAAAGTTATACTTTCATTCCCATTGATAAATTTATAGCTAAATACTTAGAATCATCCCTATTAGTAGAGGTTGGAAAGAACCTCACTGAGTAGCGATCTTTGTTGCTCAAGGATAAGGTAGACATTGGTAAATTTAATGAGTCCTAGCCAGGGGCTTTAGCTTTGAGAAAATGGATTCATAGGAGATAGAATTCTCCAAAAGTGAGTCTATCCTTTCTTTCTAGAGGTTTATTTCTATCCATTTTATGTTCTAGGGAGGAAAGAGATAGAATCCTAAAGGGGGGGGGTCTTTTTAATGGGAAGAACATAACTCTTCCTAACTCATAAGCATGCACCTAAAAATGTAAATATATATCTAGTACTAGTTTGGGTTAGGATGCATGGGTTTCCCATTGAATTCTAAGAAATGGATACCTTCAAGGCAATAAACAACACTTTGGGAGAATTCCTTAAGATTTTAGAAGCTATAAAAGATGTATTCTTGGCTACTAATGCTCAAATATTGGTCATGATTGATATGAATAGACCTCTACACGAATAAATAATTCTTAAGTATGGGATTAAGTTGTGGAACCAAACCATGGATTATTAAAATATATCTTTTATATGTAGAATATGTCATGAGGTGGGGTATATTGAGATATCATGTCGTAAGAAGAGTCCAACAGAAACATATGTAGGAAATCATAAGAGAAACTTACAAATGAATATGGATGAGGATGATTTTCAACTTCCAAAAAGGTGAAATTAAATCAACAATGGAGATTAATAAGAAATAATATTGGATGAAATACTTATTCTTTTTGGGCTTTAACCTTTGGATAAAAAGCAAATTAGAGTTTAGAGGACACAATGCAATAATATCTAAATATTAACAAGGAACCATATACTTAGTATGATTCCAAATATAGTGATGAACATTCTCATTGAACCTAAGTAATGTGACTCATTAGATATTGAAGAATATATTGAAGTACCATGCATCATTTAGGAGAAGGAAAGTGGCAGAGAAAATGCAACGTGAGATGTTAATACGTCTACCATTAACAAGGAAATACCAAAATTTGATCATGATAAGTCAAAATCTTCCTTAATAGAGCTAGGAGAGGATAAATCCAATGAAAATGAAACTTGTGAAAGAATATTGAGGAATATAATAATAAGACTTACTCCTAATACTGACAAGGCAAAAAGAGGAAAACCTTCAAATTATCAAGTAAGAGCCAGGGAAGCAAAATCAAACATAGATAATGGAACACAATCTAAGTTGGTTGAACTTCTCTTTACTAGACAACAAAATAATATTGGTAATTCATAGGCAAGGTCAACAACCCCTAATGAGACATGATTATCATCTCATGGAATACAAGGGGTGCTCATATCCCCTTAAAGTAGAGGTGTATTAGGGACCTTTGTTTTGATAACAAGCTTGATATTCTTTTTATCTAGGAAATAAAAAAAAAGATATTTTAATGGCATAATCAAGTTGGATGAAACCTGATTCATGATTATAGGAGATTTTAATGCCATAACAAAGTAGGATGAACAATGTGGAAAAATTAGGAAAATAAATCAAAGTATGAGAGATTTCTTAGCATTTCAATCTATGGGAGGTTGAGTTTGAAGAGGACAACTACACATGGACCAACAATTAGACAGGCTAGAAACTGATAGCAAAAAAACTAAACAGATGCATACTTTCGAATCATTGTATAAGTAAAGGGACTTATGCTAAAATAAATACCTTGACAAGGATTTGTTCATATCACTAGCCAATAAGAGTTAGTGGTAAGTGAATTAAAAAATATCATATTTTATATATAAGCATAAGTGGGAAGACCATCCTTAATTTGTTGATATGATATTGTAGATATAGAATTCTTCAGGAAATAGTGGGTTGTATACACTTCTACAACAAATTAAATCAATGACATCTAGAGTAAACAAATGAAAAAAGAATACTTTCAGAAACAATTTTGAGGAGAAAGAAGAACTAAAAGAGAAATTTTTAAAATTCTAAAAAGGCGAGCATAATAATCCAATATTAGTGGAAAGAGATTTACTTAGTGAACATCATAATATATATATATATATATATATTTTAAGCGAAAAACCCCTTACGGGGCCGCCTTGGTCTGAGAGACCATGAACAGGGGGTTCTACACCGTCAAAGTCACCTGGGAGTCGCACCCAACCCTGCCCGCACCAACATTATCAATTGGATTTTGGATACCCAATTCAAATTTTTGGTAGGGTGGAGATTTGAACCTAGGACCTCCCTTGGAGGATTGCCCTCTCCTCTCCAACTCACCTAAAACACCTGGGTGAACATCATAATATTTTGAGTAAGAAAGAGAAGTTTTGGTTAAACAAAGGAGATTAAAACACAAAGTTTTTTCATAGGATGGCAATAGTATAAATATCAACTTCTAGAATTAGTATAATTAAATCAATAGAAGGGGTTTGGATTAAAGGACAAAGTGAAATAAATAAGGAGGCAAGGATTTTTTACCAAAATATTCTCATAGGAGTTTGGAGTTCTTAATGATAAACTACTACAAAAAGTACCTTCAACTATGACTAAAGAAGACAATAGCAAGCTGATGGAGTCTATTACTTTGGAAGAAGTTTATTTAGATATTTCCTCTTTTGATAAGGATAAATCCTAGGTCTAGATGGACTCTTAGTAGCATTATATCAGCATAACAAGGAAATAGTGAAGGATTATTTATTGGTGGTAGTAGAACAATCTAGGGTAGAACAATACATACCTTATAGAAAATGCAATATATCTTACCTTATTTCCTAAAAAGAAGGATGTAAAATTATTTGATTCATTTAGGTCCATAACCTATGCAATATGGCATATAAGATAATATCCAAAGTGATGGCAAATCGGTTAAGACCACTGTTAGACAAAATTATTTCAAAAGAGCAAGGAGAATTTGTGAAAGGGAGATAAATTCTAGATGGGATCATAGTAGCTCATGAAGTAATGCATTTATAAGCTTCAAGAAAAGAAGAGAAATGATATTAAAACTTGATAAGTGTAAAGCCTATTTTAGGGTTAAATGGATTATTTTAGGATATTAGAAAAGTTTGGATTTAGAAAGAAATGGGTTAATGGATTAAATCTTGTATCTCTACAATACCATATTAAGTGTTAGACAATGGGCTACTAACATAATCATTTAAATCCAAGATAGGTCTTAGATAGGAAGATCCTTTATCACCATATATGTTCATTATTATGCCAAAGGTATTGGTAAGGAACTTGAAGAAGGCTTACAAAGATAGATTAATAATTGTACTTAAGGCTAGTAATAACATCGACATCACCCATCAATAATTTGTAGATGATACACCCATTTTTGGGAGGGTAGGGAAAAATGAGGCTAGAGATTTGAATAACTTATTAAGGGAATATTGAAGTGCATTAAAGAAAAAAGTTAATAGAACAAAATCCAAAATCTACTTCCTAAACACTTTAGCTAGAATAAAAGTAAGGATATCCAGGTTACTTCAAATGGAGGAAAATTTGCCAACAACATATCTAGGTATGTCCTCATTTGAGGGGAGAATGAGGATATAATTATGGAATCTAGTTATAATTGAAGTTTAGAATAAACTATTGGCATGGAAAGGTAGATTATTATCATTAGCAAGAAGAGTGCAACTAATTAAATTAGTCTCACAAGTCATTCCAACATATTATATATCCTTGTATGATATGCCAAAATCTAAAAACAATGTTTAATCTATATTATCTGGTCATTTTTGTGGTCAGGATTACATGATAATAGCAAATTTTCTTTGGCGAAATGGATCAAGATATGTGATGATAAAACTAGAGGAGGTCTCAAATTAAGAGTTCTTATGGATGCAAAGTTAGCTTTAAGAGGAAAAGTAATTTGGATATTGTACAAAGAGAGTGAAAGATAATGGGCAAGAATTATTCTAAGTACATGGATATCAATGATCCAAGCTTAATATTTACTATATTATCACCACTATATGGTTCTACACTATAGAACGATTTGAAAAAGTCAATTGATCTAGTGATTAAAGTTATAAAATGGGTGGTGGAAACTTAAAAAAATTCTATTTCGATGGATATTGGTGTGATTAAAAAACCACTCAATTTAGATCCAATTTTGAAATCGTGGATGAGATTACTTCAAGAAAAATATGGTGATAGGGTTTCAAAAATTATGTACAAGGATCAAGATGGAAGATACGAATGAAAATATCTTTTACAAGTATACTAGACATCATTGTTAGAAGGAAGTTGAGTAGAAAGATAACAACAATGATTATTATGAGGGGAGCCAAGGATAATTTGGTATGAGATTTGAATACCTCAAGAGAATACACAACAAGAAGAAAAATAATGTAAAGCACCAATAAAATAGGAATACTGCAAGAATATGGAGAGATATTTGGGATAGCTCAAGCATTCCAAAATTCAACTTAAAATGCCATCCAAAAATAGAAGACCAAGCACATATTGTCAATAAGTGATTGGAGATGTACCTCCATTACTTTGCATTAGAACATTCAACATACTAGGCCAAATATCTTCCTCGAGTAGAGTGGTGGTATAACACCTCTTATCATATTAATACCACGATCACATTCTCTAAAGTAGTATATGGACAATGTCCTCCTATATTTTATGTTAGAGTATATTACATTATTTGGTACATGCCAATGTACCACCTTGGGTACGTAACTAGAGTAGGATTTTACTTTAGAGTAAGGTTTGAGTAGTTACTCCAAGCAAGTAATAAATGCACAAGTGCTAGAATGTGCAGTGATGTAAATGTACATGTAGTCCACATGTACATGAGTCATAGGGTATGTAGATGAAGAGTCATGGGTATAGTAAAGGCCAAGGCACATTTCTTTCTATATATGCCTTTGAGGTAGAAGAAATGAGGGATCTAGTAGCATTAGTAGATAGAGTGAGTACAATGTAGTTCTTTCATTAAAATTCTAGAGTGTCCATATCTTCCATTATATTACATTGTACTATTTTCATAAGATTTTATTAATGACATATTTCTATATTATTGCAAAAGTTTTTCATATTATTTTCTTGCATATTATAGTGTCATTATCATATACGTATCATTGATTGCTAATTTTACATTTTCTGGTTGCATTTCCTTTAATATACATCATCAAAAGCTAAAAACTATATCATAGCAAATGGTATATCGATAGGAAATAGGGAGAGCCACAAGAGAGATTTAGAATCTAATTTTCAAAATTTTTGAAAATACATTTGGTTGGAGTCTTTCCACAGAGTTGCAGAAAAACTCGTGAAGACTAGGACTCAATATTGATTCCACTATATTGACAAATCAACTAGTAAATATCTATTTAAAATTTCTTCCATTTTAGTTACTAATATTTTGTTGTAAAAAAATAAGATTCAAAGAAATTTGGGAATATTCCTACAAGAGCTAAGAATAATATCTTCTTTGAAATCAATCCAGTACTTGAAGCCACAAATGATGGAAGTGAAGATTTCAGAGACCTAAGAAAAAGGTCTTGTTGTAGACCTGCACATTGCAAAAGAGAGAAAAGGCCATAGAAAACTTATTACAAATTAGAGAAAAGGCCTGAAAAGCCTTACTGCAGATTGAAGGAATAAGAGACCCCAAAAAAAAGTCGAGGAAAATATTGGAGATTGGTGATCCCCATTGAATATTGAAGACTACAGATTGTAGATTGAAGGAGGAGGAGAAAACAACTCAAGATGTTGAAGATACCGACAAGAGGTCCCATTGAAGAACTTCTAGTTTTAGAAGATTAAATATAGAGAATGACTAGCAAAGGTATTATTCCAAAGGCAACAAATTTCAGATATCCAAGATGGAGATCTCATTGCAAAAACTCCATAGTTGAAGATTGAAGAAAAAGTCTCATTGAGAATACTAGAGAGTTGCAATATTGAATATCCAAGCAAAGAGATCTCATTGAAGGAGATTAAGATAAGGCCATTGAAGAAGTTTCTAAAAGGACTCATTGGAGAAATTTACTAGCAAGGAGAAGTTCCTAATAAGTGAATAATTTGGGACAATTATCACCATTCGACAACAAGCCCAAAAGGAGAAGAATTTGGCAGAGTTTACCAAATTTTGAAGGATAATAGTGAAGACCTCAAGACAGTAAACATCTTAATAATAAGGCCATTAGAGAGGCCAAGGTCAAAGTTAGAATTCGACAAGGAGATTGAAGGAGAAAGGAGAGAGGAGAAACCACCAAATCTAATAGATTTGAATACAACCATTGAAGGCTTGAAGGCTGATTAGGAGAAAGAAGGTTGCTTGTTTCTATAGCAAAAAATTGAAGGGGCATATGAAGGAGAGTTAAAGCCACCAAACTATATTTTTAGGTAGCAAGTTAGAGGAGTTTCAAAGTTGCATATTGGTGAGTTAAAGAGTTGTTTTGGATAGCAAGGAAGAGCTGCGATTACATCTAATACAAGGCAAAAATTAGGTGAATCTAATCACCTTGAAATCCATCATCTACATAGGTCATAAAGGTAAGTAATTTATATGCAAAAGGTTCATTAGTTGTACACTTATATTTGGTTCATTATTAATTTTTATTAAGCACCATATTAGAGTTTAAAAGTTGCAAGGAGAAGGTTTAATATTGAAGTCTTCAACGAAGTGCAAAAGATAAGGTTAAACCTACACATAAAAAATAGGATTTAGATATTTTCAAGATAAAGAAAAATACTAACTTTCTGTTATCTAGTTGAAGCATTCAATATATTACTCTTAAATGAAAGTTGCATAAATTAAAGTTCATATTTCAAGTTACTTTTAAGAGTTCATTTAAAGGAGTAATAAGAAGATATTTATAGTGCATTATATTAGTTATCTTTAAAGGTTTTAAAGTGCATTAAGTATTTATCAAAGGAGGAAGATTAAGTGCACAAAAAAAGGTAGAAGTAAAGTGTCAAAATACACTATTGAGTGTAGGAAAACTGCAACATATTATGGTCAGGAGAAGCCTCCATATCAAGTAAAGAAAAAAAGCTTCAAAAAATGAGACTTAAAGGTCTCAAAATGCAAGGTGCAATTTAAGGTTTTTCATCTTAAAAATTGCAAAATTATCTACATTCATTACTTGCACCATACGTGTCCTTAATAACGTAGAAAAAGAGGATAGAAGTTAGAGAGTTTTCAGGGTTGAACAACTACATATTTTTCTTCTACAAAGCAATAAAAGGAAGACAAAAATATAACACATATTTTAGTTATCAAGTGGTGATATTAGAAAGCTTAAGGAGAAGCTTTAGCACACAGAAGATAGAGCCATCTAAGGTCTCAATATCTATCCATTCAAAGTGTCTAAATACACCTAATATAGTACCAACGATATTAGACTTAGCACCTATCACAACGCAAAACCTACAACATTGAAGGGGTATACATAAGATAGTGCATACAACAAGCGAGAAGGAAAATGCACAAGGTTTATGTATCTTAAGTGGTAAAATGAGGTGCAATGTAAGGCTACAATGCCCAAGTAAACTTAGAGAGGAACTTGGATGAACCACCCTTGATGAAGCAAGCTTTGAAAAACCATAGGAAGCACCACCATCATCAAGGAAGAGACACCATCATCGAGGAAGATCCACAATGCATTTATATGCAAAAAATCACGTTGGCATAAAAGGTAAAATAGCTTGAAAACGAGTTGGAAGAGCATTAAGACGTTAAGTTATATTGAGGATCTTAATTGCATGCAAAATAAGAGCCACCACTTGCCATAAAAAAGTAAGGTATCTTGTGCTACTTAGCACAAAGGAAGTGGAATCATCTACAATCTCTAATGCTTACCACCACTTGCCATAATTTTTAGATTCAAACAAATCCCTTTATCCATTTTTTAGCTTATATACCACTAAAGATATGGTTCCCTTTTTTCAATGAATTTACACAAGTTTTTATGAGGGGTCCTGATCCCCTAAAACTTAGTGGAGTTTGAACCTTGGACCTCTCAAAGAGAGGCTAAAGCCTACCACTATAGTAGGCTTGTAGCTCAAAGGTATGGTTCCTTTGTTCACTAACTTCTTTTTTCCCTTCTATCACTTCTTTGAAATTTTCTAGCTCTCTTTTTTATTCATCTTGTTCTTTCTAAAACCTATTTATTTCTTCTACATAGCCTTTGAGAGTTTCCTACTAGTTATATTTTTGTATGTATCCTAATGACTTAAGAATGCATGCTATAATTCTCCCCAAGTGTACCTATTATTCTTTTCAATCATAAAAATTAACAACCATATTTTAGCTTCCTTTTCTAAAAATGTATTAAGGTGGAATTTCCAATAAGGATCATAAAAATATAAAGACTTAAAATACGTCCACCATTTTCTAGCATCAATATCATTCACTCTAGAAAACTTTAGAAGTGCTATGGGATCACATCCATAAAAGTGATAACACAAACCAAGATTTTACTAAATATATATCTCCCCAAGATTTGAAGCTAAATTTTGACATAAATAATTAGAACCTAAAAATAATAGATGATTTTATTATGGTATGAGCTTAGAAAAGAAATTATGAATTGATAGAGCTAGGGTAATTTTTTTAAAAAATGAATAATATTTTAAATGCCATATCTTTGCATACAGTTATCCCATTCAAATGATTCTTATGTTAGTTTGTGTGGAATTTGAAGAGATTTTAAATGAGTGGTAATTTTAAAGAATCCAAGCAATATTGAGGGAGATATGACAATATGAAGATAACCATTCAGAACTAGGGCATCGTTAGGTTAACATTTTCTAGAAAAAATATCTCATCTTTTAAGAGCCATATCCTTGCAAAGAGTTGTTTGATTGAGATGATTCTTGGACCAATTTGTGTAGAATTTAAAGATATTTAAAATGAGTGTCATATAAATGAATATACGTGGTATTAAGAAAGATATGACCCTATGATGTCAACCATTTAAAACAAGGGTAATGATGATTTCTCAAGTCATAAGAAATAAAATAATAGATATCTATCAAATATGGTTCAGGTGATGGGATGCTTCATGGAGGGATAGAGCATCAACCGAGTGGAACATTCTATCTAGGCATATAAATTTTTACCTATATTTCTTTTATCCCTTCGTTTTCTTAGAAGTTCTACATACAAATTATTGTAGTTTTATTTCAAATAATATAATCGCTATAGGATATACTGGTAAATTTTAGTCAATATAAAGTTATAATTTCATTCCCATTGATAAATTTATAGCTAAATACTTAGAATCATCCCTATTAGTAGAGGTTGGAAAGAACCTCACTGAGTAGCGATCTTTGTTGCTCAAGGATAAGGTAGACATTGGTAAATTTAATGAGTCCTAGCCAGGGGCTTTAGCTTTGAGAAAATGGATTCATAGGAGATAGAATTCTCCAAAAGTGAGTCTATCCTTTCTTTCCAGAGGTTTCTTTCTATCCATTTTATGTTCTAGGGAGGAAAGAGATAGAATCCTAAAGGGGGGGGGTCTTTTTAATGGGAAGAACATAACTCTTCCTAACTCATAAGCATGCACCTAAAAATGTAAATATATATCTAGTACTAGTTTGGGTTAGGATGCATGGGTTTCCCATTGAATTCTAAGAAATGGATACCTTCAAGGCAATAAACAACACTTTGGGAGAATTCCTTAAGATTTTAGAAGCTATAAAAGATGTATTTTTGGCTACTAATGCTCAAATATTGGTCATGATTGATATGAATAAACCTCTACAGGAATAAATAATTCTTAAGTATGGAATTAAGTTGTGGAACCAAACCATGGATTATTAAAATATATCTTTTATATGTAGAATATGTCATGAGGTGGGGTATATTGAGATATCATGTCGTAAGAAGAGTCCAACAGAAACATATGTAGGAAATCATAAGAGAAACTTACAAATGAATATGGATGAGGATGATTTTCAACTTCCAAAAAGGTGAAATTAAATCAACAATGGAGATTAATAAGAAAGAATATTGGATGAAATACTGATTCTTTTTGGGCTTTAACCTATGAATAAAAAGCAAATTAGAGTTTAGAGGACACAATGCAATAATCTCTAAATATTAACAAGGAACCATATACTTAGTATGATTCCAAATATAGTGATGAACATTCTCATTGAACCTAAGTAATGTGACTCATTAGATATTGAAGAATATATTGAAGTACCATGCATCATCTAGGAGAAGGAAAGTGGCAGAGAAAATGCAACGTGAGATGTTAATACCTCTACCATTAACAAGGAAATACCAAAATTTGATCATGATAAGTCAAAATCTTCCTTAATAGAGCTAGGAGAGGATAAATCCAATGAAAATGAAACTTGTGAAAGAATATTGAGGAATATAATAATAAGACTTACTCCTAATACTGACAAGGCAACAAGAGGAAAACCTTCAAATTATCAAGTAAGAGCCAGGGACGCAAGATCAAATATAGATAATGGAACACAATCTAAGTTGGTTGAACTTCTCTTTACTAGACAACAAAATAATATTGGTAATTCATAGGCAAGGTCAACAACCCCTAATGAGACATGATTATCATATCATGGAATACAAGGGGTGCTCATATCCCCTTAAAGTAGAGGTGTATTAGGGACCTTTGTTTTGATAATAAGCTTGATATTCTTTGTATCTAGGAAATAAAAACAAAGAGATTTTAATGGCATAATCAAGTTGGATGAAACCTGATTCATGATTATAGGAGATTTTAATGCCATAACAAAGTAGGATGAACAATGTGGAAAAATTAGGAAAATAAATCAAAGTATGAGATATTTCTTAGCATTTCAATCTATGGGAGGTTGAGTTTGAAGAGGACAACTATACGTGGACCAACAATTAGACAGGCTAGAAACTGTAGCAAAAAAACTAAACAGATGCATACTTTCGAATCATTGTATAAGTAAAGGGACTTATGCTAAAATAAATACCTTGACAAGGATTTGTTCATATCACTAGCCAATAAGAGTTAGTGGTAAGTGAATTAAAAAATATCATATTTTATATATAAGCATAAGTGGGAAGACCATCCTTAATTTGTTGATATGATATTGTAGATATAGAATTCTTCAGGAAATAGTGGGTTGTATACACTTCTACAACAAATTAAATCAATGACATCTAGAGTAAACGAATGAAAAAAAAATACTTTCAGAAACAATTTTGAGGAGAAAGAAGAACTAAAAGAGAAATTTTTAAAATTCTAAAAAGGCGAGCATAATAATCCAATATTAGTGGAAAGAGATTTACTTAGTGAACATCATAATATATATATATATATATTTTTAATCGAAAAACCCCTTGCGGGGCCGCCTTGGTCTGAGAGACCACGAACAGGGGGTTCTACACCGTCAAAGTCACCCGGGAGTCGCACCCAACCCTGCCCGCACCAACATTATCAATTGGATTTTGGATACCCAATTCAGCTTTTTGGTAGGGTGGATATTTGAACCTAGGACCTCCCTTGGAGGATTGCCCTCTCCTCTCCAACTCACCTACAACACCTAGGTGAACATCATAATATTTTGAGTAAGAAAGAGAAGTTTTGGTTAAACAAAGGAGATTAAAACACAAAGTTTTTTCATAGGATGGAAGGAATAAGAGACCCCAAAAAAAAGTCGAGGAAAATATTGGAGATTGGTGATCCCCATTGAATATTGAAGACTATAGATTGTAGATTGAAGGAGGAGGAGAAAACAACTCAAGAAGTTGAAGATACCGACAAGAGGTCCCATTGAAGAACTTCTAGTTTTAGAAGATTAAATATAGAGAAGGACTAGCAAAGGTATTATTCCAAAAGCAAACAAATTTTAGATATCCAAGATGGAGATCTCATTGCAAAAACTCCATAGTTGAAGATTGAAGAAAAAGTCTCATTGAGAATACTAGAGAGTTGCAATATTGAATACCCAAGCAAAGAGATCTCATTGAAGAAGATTAAGATAAAGCCATTGAAGAAGTTTCTGAAAGGACTCACTGGAGAAATTTACTAGCAAGGAGAAGTTCCTAATAAGTGAATAATTTGGGACAATTATCACCATTTGACAAGCAGCCCAAAAGGAGAAGAATTTGGCAAAGAGTTTACCAAATTTTGAAGGATAATAGTGAAGACCTCAAGACAGTAAACATCTTAATAATAAGGCCATTAGAGAGGCCAAGGTCAAATTTAGAATTCGACAAGGAGATTGAAGGAGAAAGGAGAGAGGAGAAACCACCAAATCTGATAGATTTGAAGACAACCATTGAAGACTTGAAGGCTGATTAGGCGAAAGAAGGTTGCTTGTTTCTATAGCAAAAAATTGAAGGGGCATATGAAGGAGAGTTAAAGCCACCAAACTATATTTTTAGGTAGCAAGTTAGAGGAGTTTCAAAGTTGCATATTGGTGAGTTAAAGAGTTGTTTTGGATAGCAAGGAAGATCTGCGATTACATCTAATACAAGACAAAAATTAGGTGAATCTAATCACCTTGAAATCCATCATCTACATACATCATAAAGGTAAGTAATTTATATGCAAAAGGTTCATTAGTTGAACACTTATATTTGGTTCATTATTAAGTTTTATTAAGCACCATATTAGAGTTTAAAAGTTGCAAGGAGAAGGTTTAATATTGAAGTCTTCAAGGAAGTGCAAAAGATAAGGTCAAACCTACACATAAAAAATAGGATTTAGATATTTTCAAGATAAAGAAAAATAGTAACTTCTTGTTATCTAGTTGAAGCATTCAATACATTACTCTTAAATGAAAGTTGCACAAATTAAAGTTCATATTTCAAGTTACTTTTAAGAGTTCGTTTAAAGGAGTAATAAACTAGATATTTATAGTGTATTATATTAGTTATCTTTAAAGGTTTTAAAGTGCATTAAGTATTTATCAAAGGAGGAAGATTAAGTGCACAAAAAAAAGTAGAAGTAAAGTGTCAAAATACACTATTGAGTGTAGGAAAACTGCAGCATATTATGGTGAGGAGAAGCCACCAAAAGGGGCAAGATAACCTCTAAGGATCGGAGAAGGAAGCCTCCATATCAAGTAAAGAAAACAAGCTTCAAAAAATGAGACTTAAAGGTCTCAAAATGCAAGGTGAAATTTAAGGTTTTTCATCTTAAGCATTGCAAAATTATCTACATTCATTACTTGCACCATACATGTCCTTAATAACGTAGAAAAAGAGGATAGAAGCTAGAGAGTTTTCAGGGTTGAACAACTACGTATTTTTCTTCTACAAAGCAATAAAAGGAAGACAAAAATATAACACATATTTTAGTTATCAAGTGGTGATATTAGAAAGCTTAAGGAGAAGCTTTAGCACATAGAAGATAGAGCCATCTAAGGGCTCAATATCTATCCATTCGAAGTGTCTAAATACACCTAATATAGTACCAACGATATTAGACTTAGAACCTATCGCAATGCAAAACCTACAACATTGAAGGGGTATACATAAGATAGTGCATACAACAAGCGAGAAGGAAAATGCACAAGGTTTATGTATCTCAAGTGGTAAAATGAGGTACAAAGTAAGGCTACAATACCCAAGTAAACCTAGAGAGGAACTTGGATGAACCACCCTTGATGAAGCAAGCTTTGAAAAACCATAGGAAGCACCACCATCATAAAGGAAGAGACACCATCATCGAGGAAGAGCCACCATGCATTTATATGCAAAAAAGCACGTTGGAATAAGAGGTAAAATAGCTTGAAAACGAGTTGGAAGAGCATTGCGACATTAAGTTATATTGAGGATCTTAATTGCATGCAAAAGCAGAGCCACCACTTGCCATAAAAAAGTAAGGTATCTTGTGCTACTTATCACAAAGGAAGTGGAATCATCTACAATCTCTAATGCTTGCACAAAGAAGACAAGGAACACCCATATTAAGCAACACTACTTCCAAATAAAAAAAACACCCAAGAAATAATAACATCCTCATTATCATTTCAACGCTGACAAATGATAGTTGTCAATGTTAAAAGATCATTACCTGACCTGCACCACATGGAGTAACGCCCCAAGAAGGACAATAACCACCCTGTACCACCTAATGAGAAGGTATAAGATATAAGGAAATGTAAAGTACCACTTGGTATTCATCTTAAGTAATATGAGGGTATTAATAGCCACCCATAGGAAGAGCATAGATATCAAATTCATATCTCTAACAATATTCAATGCAAAAGAGGTCAAAGTACATTAAAGGAGGAGAAAAACATCATAAGATAAGTTTTGATCATTGAATTATCATTATCTAAAGGCAAATACAAAGCATTGTAGCATTTTACATTTGGAAAGTGAAGACTAAACTAGAGTCGATCGACGCACATTTTTAAGAAGGTATATATATACAATGAAATTTGCTTTCATTAAAGGAGATATAAGGTGTTTTATATATATAATATTAAGCTTGTATTACATTGGAGATTATAACCTTAGTAGAATATAAAGCAATTAAATCAAGGAGTTCAAAACCTTAAGAAATATTTCAAGGTACATTATCTATATCAAATATTTGCAAATAATTAAACAAGAAGATTTAAGGTTTTCTACATTAGAAAAATTGAAACATTATTTTGTAGATATTATTATTTTCTAAATTTCTAAATTAGGGAGATATAAGGAGTACTACTTCAAACTTATATTATTGAAATTTATAAAATTGAACCATTGGAAATTAAAGGTCAAAGAAGCAAAACCATTGATTACTTTAAAGTTGGAATTTATTGCTTATACTTGTCTCATATACAAATTAGAGGGACAAAAGAAATCCAACCATAGAGTCTTGGATACAGAGAAATTTATCAAATTAAAAGTGCATCAATAGGGAGAAATAGGATAAAATTCAAATATTTTAACTTTAGGGATTCAACTTAAGGTAATTAAAATCAAGCACTTGATAAAGACCATAGAATATTCTAACCACTTGGGAGATATAAGGAATTCTATAAAACTTGATTGTAATAGTGTTTTATCAAGTTTTTTCATATACTAAAAACACTAGGGATCTATAAGGATGTCTACTTAAAAGAAAATATTAAATAATTTAATTAGAAAAGGAGCAAGGAAAATACCAATATGGCTTAGAAATACACTTGATTCAATGGAAAGCATGATTGACAATTCAAATAATTTAATAGATAATAATAAGGAAGATGCAAATGGAAGAGAAGAATCAATAGGGCTTAAAAAGAATTTTGAGAACTCACAAAATAATAGCTGGCAAAAGTGAATTCTTCAAAAATATCTTCCAATGAGATAATAAAGGAATTTGATGACAACTATACCAATGAAGATATTGAAAATCACATCCAAAGAATAGAAAATAATATTGATAAGAAAGACATCATGCAAATTTATGAAAGAAGTAAATATGGAATAGCTTCAATTTTACACACATGGTTTAACTATTTTATCAAGGAAATAGATGAACATGTTATTCCTAAAAAATATAGCAAAGAAGTTGGGATATCTTTACTATGCACTTATTGCAACAATATTGGCCATGATAAGGTAAACTGCTGGAGTTTCCATCCATGTAAATATTGTGGAGGAAAATCTCATTCATATTTCTTTTATTACTATAAAGACAAGTACTATAAAATATTTGAAGAGAGACTAATATTTAGATTAGATTATTTCTTCCAAGTTATTATTTTAGAAGCATCCACTAACAATGAATTCAAGCTTGATATTCTTGAAGATCAAGTAAACATGTCATTTAGAAAACCAAAAGAAAGAAAATGGAGAAATTTTGATCCACTTATGACCTACAAGATTATGAGATATCTAGTTCATCAAATATAATTTGAAGACTTCAAGAACAAATATTCTACCAAATACTTTGAAACAACAGAAACCAGAGGAATGAAGAAGACAATGAAAGACAACATGAAGATCGAACCAAATGAAGAAGGACAATCCTAGCAGAGCAGGTGCTGGTGGTATTGTGCGAGATCATAATGGAAATATGATGCTTACGTTTTCCAAATATTTGGGAACAAGGACGAACAACAAAGCTTAAGCTAGAGCTATGTGGAGAGGCCTTCAAATGACTCAAGAATTAGAAGGCAATTTGATCATAGAAGGAGACTCTATGCATGTTATAAATCTCCTCAATAATTGGAAAACACCTCCTTGGAGGATTAAAACAATTGTTGAAGAGGCTAGGATCATTTTCTAGGAAAGACAAGACATAAAAGCCCAACATGTCTTTTGGGAAGCTAACAAAATTGCTGATAAGTTGGCCAATTTGGGTGTCAATGGTGACAAAATTTTCAAATGGGAACACTGTGTCCCGAGTGAAGTAGAGGAGCTTATTCAACAAGAATTCCAAGAATGATAGTCAAATTTACCAATAGGGAAGGCACTGTAATTTCGAAGGCTAGGAGTATTCCAGTCTCTTTTTTGAATTGGACTCACAATAAAAATTATCCGAGTTGTTAGTCTTCATGGATGCTGCTTGGAAATACCACAAAGACTAATGGGGATAGTCACATGTCAAATAACATGGCTCCTAGTCATCTTAGTAATTTGAGGTTGGTTGATAATCATAGGGAAGGAAAGAAACGTCAATATAAGACTTCGAACCAAAGCTGAGTGGACCACCAGATAGCCACCACCATGAATCTAGCCAACAGGTTCACTTCTCCAAAGCTGATTGGCTAAGATAGTATGTGGTACGAAAGCATGTCATATACGAAAGAAAGCAATTACCAAAGAATTATTAAGAGTAACTGTCAATACAGAGCTTGTGGGAGTTTTTTTCAGTACTCTGCTATGTGTGTCTATAGCTTTTTGTTTCTCCATTGTCTCAAGGAAGGGATCCATGTCTATTTATTTTTTGTAATTATGATGCATGTGTGTTTTCTCGGGGTATACCCAAGATGTTGTATGGGAAATTTATTTTTGATAATAGGCTATGTGCCTTACCGGATGTAATGGCTTTGGCGACATGTAGATTTTACATATATAGGATCCTTAGTAAGGATATGTTCATCAACAACCCTGGGCTGATTTTTGTAAAAGGTTTTGGGTCAACCTGTAAAACCCGGTATTAATGCTATAGTATCTTATCTACCAAAAAAAAAATGAAGAAGGAACTAATCAAGATGAAGATCCATATTGAAGACTAAAGTCTTAAATACCCAAATAATGTAATACAAGGGGATGCTAGAGTATATTACATTATTTGGTACATGCCAATGTACCACCTTGGGTACATAACTAGATTAGGATTTTACTTTAGAGTAAGGTTTGAGTAGTTACTCCAAGCAAGTAATAAGTGCACAAGTGTTAGAATGTGCAATGATGTAAATGTACATGTAGTCCACATGTACATGAGTCATAGGATAGGTAGATGAAGAGTCATGGGTAGAGTAAAGGCCAAGGTACATATCTTCCTATATATGCCTTTGAGGTAGAAGAAAGGAGGGAGCTAGTAGCATTAGTAGATAGAGTGAGTACAATATAGTTATTTCATTAAAATTTTGGAGTGTCCATATCCTCCATTATATTGCTTTGTACTATTTTTGTAAGATTTTATTAATGGCATATTTTTGAGTTATTGCAAAAGTTTCTCATATTATTTTTTTGCACATTATAGTGCCATTATCATATACTTATCATTGCTTGCTCATTTTACATCTTGTGGTTGCATTTCCTTTAATATACATCATAAAAAACTAACATTTTAGGAATTTTTAAGGTCCAAGTAGTAGATACCACTCTTTATCAACATGCAACACTTATTTAGTATCTCAAGGAGTACTTGGAGTTGGCCCAAAACTAGATGTATCAATGAGTTGATCAATATCATTTAGAGTGTACTTTTGATATAGGGGATATGGTCTTTCTCTATCTGCAACCATACAAACAATATTCAATATATATTTGTGGATAACAAAAGCTTATAACAAAATTTTATGGTCCCTACTAGGTACTACAATACATTGGTTTAATTTCCTAATAGCTCGATCTTCCACCCTCTTCCAAAATTCATTAAGTATTTCATATTTCTTCATTAAAGAAGCTCGTAAACAACAAAGTATAGGTTCAATCAATGCAACCTAAGTTGGATGAAGAAGGATCCATCATTTTGGAGGTTGAGTGTATTTTGGACCAATGCACTTGCACTCTTCATAACCATACAATCGTTGATGTTCTAGTATAGTGGTAGGGATTACAACAAGAGGATGCCACATGGGAACTGCTTCACTAGCTACAATAATAGTTTCCTTATCTCAAGCTTTAAGGACAAATATTCTGAAAGGGGAAGGGCATGTTAGGACCCCATCCTAACATTATTATGGAATGTATTATAATGTGTATGTGGCACCTAAACATATGGGCTTAAATGATATAATCATCATAAAATATGTAACTATATATTTACTAGAAGTTTCTAGCTTGGGTCTGCACTTGCATTTGTCATTGATCCTTGAGCACTGGGGTTAGGGTTATGGGAGTATTTATAAAGGAAAGGACATATATGTTATGTAAGTGTTTTTTTTAATTTTAATTGAGCTCTAATTCTAAGGAGTTTTATCCTCAAAGAGGCCTATGATTTTGTATTGTGATTATGTTTTGAGTTGTAAAGCTATTGCATTTTCATTTCGTATTAAAATATTATTGTTTCAATTCTATATTTTTATAATCTATTGTAATATTCATGTGTATGTGCTTATTTTAATTGGAAGTTTCCTAACACTTTCATGCAGTGACAAGTGTCATATTCTACCACAAAATTTTGAATATACCTTTTCATCCCTACCCATGAAAATATGCATTTAGCCCACACATAAGTCTTTAGGAACCCAAAATATCCTACAGTTAGGAAAGCATGCAATTCTTGTAGTATAGATTCTTGAATTAGTAAATTTATGGGAATAACAAAGTGGTCTAAGCACTGCCCATCCCATGTATATCTTGGATGAGAGTTAGTATCATGTTGAAGTTGAATTAAATCTCGTAAGGTAGAGCCTTGGGTCACCTCATGTTGTAGCTCATGGATCCATTAAGGAAGTGGAGTTGAGATGACACACAAAATACTCTGGTCCTCATGTTGCCATGACAATGCATAATAAACTATATTTTCATACCTTTTTATAAATAATTTTAGTCATATCCAAGTAGTTTGGTGACCCATTTTTGTTGTTTTAACATGGAGATATGCTACTGAAGAAAGTATTTTTAACTATGGTGATCTATTTTGATTGAAAAATTTGTCCCAACATGTCAAGTCCTCCAATGGTTGACAACGTGTAATATTGCCATATTTTCCTTTGCATAGGTTGATTTACCTCATAATGCTTTACTAGTGAAAGCCAATAATTGTTCTTGTGTAAGCACTATACCAATTCCACTCACCAAAGAATAACCTTCAATCAAAAAATATAGAGAAATTTTGCATTGCTAGTATGGGCATTGATAGCATATCTTATTTTTTATTTTATGGAAAACATCCTAGAAGGGATGCCACTTTTGGGTAAGACCCAAGGAGGCAAGGGTATCTCTTCTACCAAAATTATCCAAAGCTCTCACCTGGCCTACCACATTTGACATACTCAAGGAGCAAACCTAAAACAACAAAAAATAAGAACACACAAACACAAACACACAAAAATATTAAAAAAAAAAAACAAAAAAATCATGCTCCTTGAGTGTGTCAAAAAAATAAAGCACAACGAAACACACACATAATAAGATAAAAAATAACACAACACGAACCACATAGAAAAAACACAAGAACAACATAACACAACACAAACATAAAAAAAAACAACATAATGCTATAAAGACACAACTAAAAAAAACAACCAAAACCTAAAAAATAATAAAATAAAATAAAATAAAAAAACAACCAACAACAGACAACAAAGAAAAATAAAAATATAGAAAACACTCACACACCAAAACACAAAAATGCCAATTAACACAAACATACAGAAACACAAACACAAGAACAACAACAAAAAACAACACAAAAAACAACACAAAAAACACAAAAACAAAAAAAAAAACAAAAAAACACACACATAAATAGAAAAGAAAAAGAAAAAATAGAACACAACAATGACCTTTCTAGACCAAAAGACTTTTAAGGTAAGGATCAACATAGGAAACAAAAGATATATTATATTGAGCTAGAAAATTAAAATACCTTGACCTAACCAAAGAGAAGCAAAAATAAAACAAGAAGAAACTAGGTACCTCCAGAACTGGAGCCATTCAAAGAAACGATAGAAAGAAGAGCTTCCCTTATTTGTGAAGCCCACCATCTAGGAGGGTGGCCATAACAAGTAAGATCATATTTTTACAAAGCCCAATTAGGAAAAGCATCAACACTCTTGTTCTGATCTCTGACCACATGATTGTAATCAACTTTCAAAAATCCCATCTGGATTAACTAAATCTTCTCAATAATTCTTTTTATTCTCCAATCAACCTTATGATTATTAGGAGTCTTCAAAAAATTAACTATGATTTGAGAGTAATAATCCACTAATACCTTTTCCCATCCAACCTTAGTATCCTCTTGAATGCCTCCAAGGATACCATACCCATCAACAAGGTTATTGGATAGAATACCCAAATTCTCAGCAAAAGTAAAAACCAGGAAGCCATCTGAAAGCCTACCAGTTCCTCCCACACTAGATTTTCTAGGGTTCCCTCTAGAGGCTCCATCAATATTAACTTTTCCAAAATCCTTAGGAGGAGGTTTCCAATTCCTTGTTCTATCCATCTTGCAATTACTCACATTCCCTTTAAGCTAGTTGCTCTTAGAAGAGTTAATCTTCAATATTTACATCACTTGATCCCATATTTGGTGGGAGTTTTGGGGGTGATTAAGGAGCTGATGGACCGATTCAACTAAGTTGGCAATGGTCTTATTCTATATATTCCAAAGAAAAATGGTAGAATCCATCCAAACTAATTGCCTAATAAAATTATGAACACCCGCTTGATTAGGCCAATCCCTCCAAAGTTGTTCAAAAGTAAAAAAAAATTGACCACTTTAAGCCAAGTAAAGTGGCCATTCTCCTCCATAACTCAGAGGCTAAAGTCCACTCAATAAAAATACGGCTGAGAGTTCCCACATTCTATCCACATATTTCACATCTAAAAGGGCCATGAAAACCATGCTTCATAAGATGCAGTAAGCACCCTACGATGCAATAAAATCCAACTAAATAACCTCACCTTAGGCTAGAGATTTTGAGCCCACAACTAAGAAAATATGTCAGATGATTGGTTGGGATTATTATAGCATAAGGTCAAATAACCTTGAGCAACTGAATACTCACCCTTAGTAGTGTTGTTCCATCCAAAATAATCTTTATCATGGGACCAAGAGAGAGATATCATATGAAGGATGCATTGGATATCTTATCTTTACCTTTTTGGGATTTGAATAGGCCAATCCTCAATAGGGATCCAATATCTACCAACCTTTGAATTACTAGTATGGTACCGACAATAATTAGCCACCTTTATCCAGTTAGCTCGATGAAGCTCCTCCATCCAAGGCCTCCAATCGGGAAACTAAGTTATCAAAGGCTTGTGACCATCTAAAGAATCTATCCAAAATTTTTCCTATTGACCATTATGAATGATCCAAAATAATTTTTTCTTTATCAAATCCTCACCAGTCTTAAGAACTACTAAAATGGGAGAACCTTTGGAAGGCAATTGATAGTGAACAAGATCTTTAGGAATTTTGTTCTCAGTATATTTAGCATGGATATTTTTGACCTAAAGAGAATTGGGGTTATATAAAATCCTCCAATATAAATTAGCAGCTAAAGCTTTATTGTTCTTAATAGCAGACCAGAATCTTAACCATCCTTCATTATTAGGAAGACATAAAGTGTCCCATTTCACCGAGGCCCATTTTATTTTCTCCTTAGTACCATTCTAGAGGAACTGATGACTAATTTGATCCAGTTTTCAAAGAATAACCTTTGGGATATTCAACATGGTAGAAACATAAATAGTAATAGCCTGAAGGACTGATTTTACCAAGGTGATTCTACCCCTAGAATAAAGCCACCTATTGGTCCACTTTTCAAATTTCTTATTGACTTTGTCCAACAACCAATTCCAATTTTTTTTTTTTTTGTATCTGAATATTGATAAGAATACCTAAATAAGTGATTGGAAGGGAGGTCTTATTATATATTAATTTATCCAAGACCATGGAGTATTTTATGATAGAGCATTGAAAGAAAATAACTTTAGATTTGTCTTCATTGATCAATTGCTTGGTAGCCTTAGAAAAACAACTAATGATTTGCTTAATATTAGAAGCTTCCTTAATTGTAGCTTTACCTAAAAGAGTAGAGTCATCAATAAATTGAAGATTAGAGATAGGTCTAGCTCCATGAGCAATGGTAACTCCCTCAAGGGTTTTGTTTTCTCTATTTTTAGTTATAGTCCTACCTAAGCATTCAAAAATAATGATGAATAAATGAGGGGAAAGGGGGTCACCTTGCCTAATACCTCTGGAAGTTGGGAACAATTGAGAAGGCCTGACATTGATAAGAACTAAGTAGGAAATTGAAGAGATACATCCCATAATCCAATCCATCCAATCCTGAGAGAAACCAAATTACCTCAAAAATTTGATAAGGAAGTGCCAATCCACTCTGTCATAAGCTTTGGATAAGTCTAACCGAATGAACATGGAAGGAGATTTTTACATATCTATGGAATGGATGGATTCCTAAGCAAGAACTATCTCATCCACTATTTGACACCCTTCCACATAACCCCCTTGTTTATGGGAAATAATAGTATGCAAAAGAGGCTTCAACCTTTCTACCATGATATTAGTAGTGATTTTGAGAAGAACATTATATAAAGCAATAGGTCTAAAAGCTGACATATGATCAACCTCTTGAGATTTCAAAACAAGAGTAGTAGAAGTTTTATTGATAACATTAAAAATTTCTTTGGCTTTCCTGGCTTCTTCCACCACCTCTAATAAATCAAAATGAAGGATATCCCAGAACTCTTGGTAGAACTCAATGGGAAAACCATAAGGACTTGGGGTTTTCCCTTTTTGTATTTTAAAAACTACATGTTAAAGCTCATTGATAGTATCATGAGCAGTCAAAGTAGATTTCTCCTTAGAAGTGATAAGAGAAGGGATTGCTTTAAGACCATTTTGTTGATAAGCCGAGTCAAGAGGAGTAGCAGCAAAAATATTGAAAAAATAACTGACAACAATAGAGTTCATGCCATCCCAAGTGTAGAAAACATCTCCAAAATCTAATTTCAGGGAAGAAATAAAGTTGTGACTAGAAGAGATTTGTGTTTTGATCACCTTATTTGAGCCATTGAATTCTAGATTTTTGCTTCCATAAGAGTTCTCTTTTTTTCCATTCCTCTAACTGAGTTGTGAGTTTAATTTCATTTGCACTTGTACTCTCTATGAGGCTATCTAAATGGATTTTCTTATTCAAATTTTCAAGTTGAGCTATAACTTCATATTTTTTTATGAACATCCCCAAACACCTTCCAGTTCCAAGTCTTGATTTTTGATTTAATTTATTGTAATATTTTGGCAAAATAGAACATATTAGCCCCATACCTAGGTTTACCTTCCTTCCACCATTGTTGCACTCAAGGTGTAAAGTAACTATCTCTAAGCCACATTAATAAAAATAAAAAATAAGAGAAACTCACATTAGTTTTCCACATTTCCACCATGATTGGCCAATGATCCAAACCAACATTGTTAAGAGTCTTCACTTTAGGAATGTGACCATGGATTAAGAAATTATCAGAGAGTAAGAACCTATCCAATCTCTCCATTATACAAGCTAAGCCTTGCCTTCTGTTAGACCAAGTCATAAGGCCATTATCTGGTTGGATGTCCACAAGGTGGAGGTTTGCAATATATTCGCTCATGAGGTTAGTGCTCCTATCCAAATTTCTATTTCCCTCTATTTTCTCATCTAGAGAGAGGATGGTATTGAAATATCCTTCGATCAAAATCCAAGCTTTAGAAAAATGAGAGAATATAATTTATATTCTTCCACTATCTTTTTTTTTCCTCCAAATTAGTCGGAGCATAAATAGTAATGCAGAGCATAATTTGGTTGGAATGTCTACTTTGAATAGCTATAGCCAAAAGAACCCAACTGCCAACCATATGGTGAATAACTACCTCTTTTGGGTCCCAAAGACAAGCAATGCCACCATAAATCCCCTGGGAACTGAGAGAAACCACTTTTTTAGCTGGCCAAATTTTACTAGCAATTGATTCCATATCCTCTATTGACATCTTCGTTTCTTGAAGGAAAACAAGATGTGGATGATTTATCTAAATCATTCTTCTAATTTCATTTTGTTTTGAAAGACTCCCTTTGAGTCCTCTAATATTCCAAGTGATGATATTCATTAATACTAGGGCTAAAAAAGTTGGGAAGGGCATTAATCTTACCTTCCTCTATAATATTTTCACCTTCTTTAACCATATGATATTGATTAGTTTTACGATCTGCCTTTTGATTACAATCTATATTCAGTTTTTAACCTATTTTTTGACTTAGTCCAATTGAATATGAGATGGCTTCTAACCTTGAAGAATGCTTGTACTCAGTAAAAATGTTACCCAAAGGTTCAACAAAGTTGATATTGGGACCTGCATTATTTGAAGTTTTAACATTTAAAAGATTGTTTTTTTTTTTTCTGTTGAAAACCTTTGATTTTTTGGTTTGTCTCTAAGTTCTTCCCTTTATCTTTAAATTGTGTTTCTAAGATTTTTTTTCCATTATTTCCTCTTCCTCACTTGGGACTATATTTTTGGAAAGAATTTTAAACATATTCGCAAATAACTTTGATTGATCCTTCATAAATGGTTTTTTCTGAGTGTTCTTCTTCTTAGGCATTTGAAAAATTTCTAAGTTTATATCTTCTTTCTTTTGATCTGGATTTTTATCTGGGAAAACACTAGCTAAATGACCATAGTCATGGAAAATTCTACAACGAAAAGGAATGTTCTCATAGTCCACTACTTGCTCCCAAGTGTCCTCCCTAAATTGTAATGCGATATTTTTAGGAAGGGGTTTGTCAAAATCCATTAAAACACAAATCTGAGCATAAATAATATGTTCAAATTTTTGAGCACAATCAACAGTCATCATAAATATTCCTAAAGAGTTTCCAATTGAAGAAAAAATAGTCGGATTCCAGAATTCAATTGGGAGGCCAAAGATCCTAACCCACACGGGACCTGTAGAAGGCATCTCTTCTTTGGATTTAAATTTAGTATGTCAGGACTCCATAAAAATCCTTACCCTTCCAAATAACCAGGTACCCCCTTGAAAATTTTTCTCTCTATCTTCATTATTAGAAAATAAAACAAGAAAATAACCATTTGGATAAATAGATATTTGTAACTCACCTTTAGTTTTGCAGCTTTTTGTAGCCCAAAATTTGAAAGCAGATAGGCTCGAACGAAAACACATAAAATGATAAATTAGTCCTCTTTTTTTCCAGATCTTCAATTCCAGTCTGAATGTTTCCCATATCAAGCTTAACAATAGGAATTTTATTAACTGCTTTAAGACATCCTGACTTTGTTTTCCTAGGATCAATCTTAGGCATTCTTAGAGGTTTACGAGAAGCCCTAGGATTATTATTAGCATTAGGATAAGGTTGTACACCATGGAAGGCATCCCTAAAATTCATTTTTGGGATTGATTCTTCAAAATTGTTATCCTTGATAGGGGTTTCTATAGTAGATTTATTTTTTGGGTGCACCTTAGCACCAAATTCACTTGAGATTTGAGATATTTTTTGATCAACTACTTGAAACTTGTTTTGTGATCTCTTTAATACATGCCCTAGACACTGTGGAAAGGTATGATTTTCACTTTTATTTTGTGCAGTAAATTGGAAGCCATTGTCACTCAAGTTCACAACATGAAGATCCATTGAAAGACAGATTTCTAACCCATCTTGGCTTCCATACAACATATCCAACTAAAATATTGAGCAAAAACCACAAAAACATTGGCCTCTAGGGCCCAAAGGTCCTAAAAACCAACCTCTAGAGATGCTTGCACTTAGCCCAGATGAAACCCCTGCATAGTTGCATGGCAAAAATCTCATTCACACATAGGGATGCACTAGGATCCGTGTTTCTCCAAATGATATGAAAATTGATGGAGACATTCTAGGGTTTGTTAGACATCTACCCTCAAAATTTTAGCTCAATCCAAGTTCAAATGAGATAAGTATAGCATATCTTATTTGAGGTGTAGGAAGACATGTTCAATTGGTTTTGACTATATAAATGAGTATTTCCTCGACATCTATGTCAAGGGAGATGCAATATTTCCATAATCATGAATATTTTTACTATAGTAGTCGATGAGGCCTAGTAAACCTTGGATATCTTTTATAGTGTGTTGCTTGGTCCATTCTTGTATGGTAGCAATATTTTTTGTATCTACCTTGATCCCATCCCCTAAAACTATGTGATCACGCTACTCCACTTTCAACATTCCAAAATAACTTTTGGAACTTTTTGTACATTATTGATTATTGGCTAGGAGTTTTAAGGTTTTATCCAAATGTTCTTCCCATGTGCAACTATAAATTAGGATATTATCAAAGAAGACAAAGATGAATTTACACAAAAAGGACCAAAATATTGTGTTCATGAGACTCTGAAAAGTTAAAGGCACATTGGTAAGACCGAACGACATGACAGGGAATTTATAGTGGCCTTCATGAGTTTGAAATGCTATTTTTGAAATGTTTTATTCCTTTATTATTATCTAATGATAGATTGAATACAAATCCAACTTGGAGAAAAAGTGAGCATCATGGAGCTCATCTAGAAACTCATCAATGATTGGAATAGGAAATTTGTCTTTAATGGTAATTTTGTTGAGTTCATGAAAAATCCATACATAACTACCAAGACCATATATATTATGAACCAACAATATTGGAGATGAATATGGGATGACAATTGGTTGTATGATTGTTGCTACTAACAATTCCTACATTGTCTTTTCAATCTTGATCTTTTGCACATATGGGTATCTGCAAGGATGAATGTTGGGTGGTATGTTTCCTACGATGATGTGGATATCATGATCATGGGTACATCATGATGGTAACCCAAGGGATTCTACAAATATGAATGCATGCTTATCCATAATTTTTTGTAATTCAATTTACTGAACTATCTTATTCGTAGTTGAGGCTTGTAGTGCAAATAGCTACGCCACCACTCCTTAAGATGATTTATTAAAAAACAATTTCATTTAATGCAACTTGATGAGTTGGGTAGGACCTATGTGCATTCCATAGAGAGTGTATTAATTTCCCTACTCAGTGAATTGTATCCATAGCTCAAAAATTCCCATACTATCAAGCCTAGTGTATAAAACCACTTAATTTTGAACATAATATCACATCCTCTCAAGGGAAGGGTAAACATGTATTCCTTGAGGTTGTATTCACCCATCCACACCTTAACATTTCTACATTTTCCCTTGCATGGTAGGGTTCGCTTATTAGGCACCATGACCTCAAAATAATTATAAGAGTATTATAGTCAAGAAAAACATGCCATTTCATTAATCATAAAAGGTATTACAACTTGATCTTTTACAAATTCTCCTCAGTCTACAAATGAGGATCTTCCATAGATGAAGCCCTTTTCAAGATGAGTTTATGACACTCCTTTGTATTCTTTAACCACCTCAAATGGGGGTAGGTTTATGCATGTGTACCATCGTTTGTTGATTAGAGCATCTCCAAACCTACACAACCAAGACAAATAGTTAGTAGCACTTGTGGGTCTACCTGAGTTAGACCTAGATTTATAAAAGAGTGCAAACAATAAAACTTGAACTATTGCATAAAACATAACTTAAAATAAGCTAAAAACATATTAAACTAACTTTACTCACCTTTGTGACTATTTTTTTTGGTTTGTAGTTATTTGAAACTGGCTCCTGACAGGAACCATCCTAGTCAGGATGATTTTGGTTGTAAACCATCCTTGTATGGATAGTTTTTGTTGTGTTAGGCCTGGTGAAAATTCCTTAAATGGAAATTTTATTTTGATTCCCAAGTAGCTTTGTTCCAAGTCTTATGGCTATCAAAATTTGGATTTGCAACATGTTTACAAAAGGAAGACATATAAAGAGATGCATATAATGGCATCCATGGGGTTACCATAAGAGAGGGATTGCATACAAATGGGGGTTGGAGTGATTTTTATTGAGTTTCTCTAAGCACTTATCATATTCATACAAATGAAAGAAATGAAGGCCTATTTATAAAATTTGGTAAGGGTTATGGTGGGTGAGGTGGCCTATAAGGTGGTATGGTTGCATCATGCCTCATCAATATGTTTGAGTGGAGAAATTTCTCATCCCAAACATGCATTAAATGGGCATAGGTACACCATGCCTCATAAATGCATAGGGGGTGGATAAAGTCTTCACCCTATTTAAGGTATGTGGATGAAAGTCTTGATTGTCATTAATGTGCATGGGTGGAGAAAGTCTTCATCCCATTTAAGGCATTGAATGAGCATGAGGATGTGGAGAGTAGGGGGTAAGGTAGGCTAGGGTGAGGTGGACCTAGGCTAGAGTCAAAGGGTAGACTAGGGTGAGGTGGACCTAGGCTAGGTGAGGTGGATGGTCACATGGTGACCATGGGCTAGGTGTAGGAAGGGGCTTAGTGGGGAAAAGGGGTTAAGATGGCTAAATAGTGTTTTAATGAAAATTAATTGGATTTTTTGGGGCTTTTTACAAAATAATTAATCATCAATATTGCACAATGGATAAAGTGACATTTTTAGGTGTCTACAAGCATATATAATAATATGTTTTTTTGGCTACTTGTACATCACTAAAATTATAGATATTGCATGAATTAGTGAGGATAATACGTCTTTATACCTTAAAATAACTAACCACCTTCATGGTCAGGGAAGTGGAGATCTTGGCTAAGGCATGTACTGAGATTGTAGGTGGTTAGTCCTCTATTGATTACAAATATTCATATTGCTCTTCTTATTTATGTTCTTCCTCTTCATGCTATGATTCCCTGGTGGAAGGTTTTCCCACATCAAGTAAATACAAATTTTGTTGTACACACTTGTGGCTTGGAGAATATTTATCAAAACAATTATAACATAGACCTTGTGCTCTTTATGCATCCATTTCTTCTTGGGTAAGGAAATTTATTAGAGGAGATTTATTAACTATGTTTTATGAAGTTCAATATGAAAACAATGTTCTAGCTTGTTGAGGCTTGAAGGTATACCTTTGTGTTTTGAATTTATCTTTAGATAGTATGATAAAAATTACAACTACTATCATGCTCATTGGCTTGAACATTTTTACTTTAGCATGGGTATCCTTCTTTAACCCATTAATAAAATAACTTTGGAAAACTCTACACTCAATCCCCTAGTTTAGTTTTTTAGCTTTTCAAATAATGTTTTATATTCACACATGATTATTTGTTTTATCTTGGTGAGTGCTCTTGTGAAATCCTCATACTCACTAGGTGTAAATTAAATAAATGACTCTATTATAATTTTAGCCCAAGTAAGATGTAGGTGCATATTCTCCAACCATTGGTACCATTGAATTGATTCATGCTCAAGGTTGAAGGATGCTATTGTGAGCCTTTGATTATGGAGAATGACAAAGAGCAAAATATTGTTTAGCCCTATACAACAAACTAGTTGGGTCCTCACCATTTAATTTGAGAAAATCAATCTTGGGAATTCTATAATTTATATTATTAGGTAAGGTATTTCATGATCTTCCCTCTTAACTACCTTCTTGAATCTTTGATGGATTGTATAATGTGTAGTATTTAGCATCTAGGCCTGCTATACGAATCTTAATATCATTTAATCTATCTAGTTTTTCTAATTTAGATTTTAGCAGATCAAATTATCATTGATATTCCAAGCATTTCATTTGTTCACCCATTATTTCTATCTATTGGGAAGCTCTAGCACACGTGGTCATTTTTAAGCACTTTAGGGCCTCCAAAAAAGTGTATGGGTGTTATAGATCAAAGCTATTAGCTTCAAAGAGGATCAAAATGGACTACACCACAAAATGATGAATTTGGGGTTCCTAAAAAAGTGTATGGGTGGTATATATCAAAACTATCATCTCAAAAAGAGGATAAATTTGAATATACCACAAAATGACGAATTTTTGCTATTCCAAACTCTTTTTGGAGTATGACCAACCAACTACTCTAATTGTCATATTGGGTGTTTTTTGCAATATCAAACTAGCAACTAACAATGGCTACTACAACTAACAACTAGCTATTTTGATATATTATTTGTACTGATATATTCCTTAAAATTGATAACTAAGTACTCTGATATATTCCTAATAGTATAAATTGTACTATAACATCAACTATATATTATCTATTCTATCACACTTTTAGGACCCATAAATCTATGATGAGAATAGTCTCTTTTGTAGTATGCTCAAATATGATTTTGGTTTTGGTTGGGAAAGGACTACAAACAAATTCATCAGGGATATTCTAAGCCAATGTGTGTTTGGATTTGTGGGATCTCTATTATACAATATTTTATTGTGATTATGATTCCACCATAATTTTAGTTGCATTATCTATTTTTGAGTGTATAGTGAGAGTAATTTCCTAGGGCTAACTACTTACTAGTGTATAAACTCAAATGGTTAATATCTTCTAATATATAAAGTCTTATTCTATAGGGTGTCTCCATATATAATTAAGGATATGTATGAGCTTGCAACCTTATATGGGTGTTATTTGAGGCCTAGGTAGTAGTGTTTGAGCATCCCTCACTTCACTAGACACTTCATGGGTAATCTATCTTAGCCAAATATGAGAGCTCCTCTATGAAATTTTAAAACCCATGGCCTAGGGTTTATAACCTAATACACTAATAGTGGAAAAAATAATGTTTTTTTGCATGATATTTTTAATGAAAATGAGCAAAATAGAATATTTATAGAATAGAAAATATATGGAAGAAAAAGAGTTGTTGTTACTACCATTGAACACAATCATGGAAAGAGATATGATACCACTTGTTAGGAACCTTCAAATCCAAATAAGTATAATCTATAATAGCAATACAAGAATTAAAAAGAATATAAAAATGAAATAAAATAAGTGCTTAAGAAAATAATTGAAAGAAAATACAACAAACTTATATAATTATAGGCCTATTTGAGGGGATAGCCTCCTTGAAAATATAGTTTTATTACAATATTAAATAGGATATGATCCTTAATTTCCACCCCTATTATTTTATATAACATCATATTTACAAATAAGTAATTCGTACACGATTATATTAACTCTTAGTTACAATAAAATAAATGTTACATAATTCTCCTACTTATATCATGACTAATTCTTGTTTATAATGAAAGAATAGTTACATCATAATGAGGCCATACATAATATGTACTCGAGATACAACATTACATAATGATGGTTATGTTAGGATAGTCTTCTAACATTCAATCTATGGTAAAATAAAAGTTTTACATGTTGGTTTTACAAAATTAATTTTGAGGGTGATTCCAATGAAAAGAGTAGAGTAGAGTAGTTTTTTCTAATAGCAATAAGAACATTGGCCATATGGTATGATGATTTCAATTTGGATTACAATAAATAGAGCATGGTGTACCACCCTAACCCATCTTAGATTTGAAACTTGGATTTCCTACATGGAAATCCAAAAAAAGTAGGTGGAGGGGGTGATTTTTGCAAAATGAAGGCAAATTTCTCCTCACCAACTCAAAATCATATGGAACTTAAATACCAACTATGTAGAGCTTGAAACACTTCTTATAGGTATTAAAACTATCATTTTAAAAAGTATGGTCATATATTTCAATTTAGTAAGATTCACAAATTATTATAAATATTATTAAGTGAAATGAACATAGGGATTAGATTAGGAAAAATTATTTTTAATTTCCAAATTACTATTGGAGGTAATATTTTAGAAATGTCAAAATGTATATAAAGAAGAAAACCAAGTAAGAGATAATTTAATCAATCGTGTGTTGACATTGATATTGACAAAATTTATATTTTAGAAAATTATTGCAGATTTTATCATTTAATAAAAATAATATCAAGGAATTGATTGTGTAAACATAACTATTTGAAGAAACTAAAGAATATGTTTAATAAAAATTACAAATGAAGAATTTATTAGATAAAAAAAGAAACAAAATGTGGTTTGAGTGACCTTAAAATAATGTTATGACAATATCATAATATTCTAATTTTTCAAGAAAAATATTTTGGAAAAACCACATATAATTTATGAAAAATATATTTTTATTAAATTCAATTTATTATATTTTTTATATAGATGGTGATATTGCATCATTTGTCTCTTAGTGTTGAGTAATATTACATTATTTGGTACATGCTAATGTACCCCCATGGTACCTTTATGGTACAATTGTAAATATGTAATAGATTAGGGTTGAGTCTATAGTTTAGAATGTGATTTATATTTCCCTTTTATGTAAGTGTCAATGTGCAGGAAATGCACAAGTGTCATGTAAGAGTGCAATGTGCAAGAAATGCACAAGTATCATGCAAGAGTGCAATGTGCAAGAAACACACAAGTGCCATGTAAGGTTAGAGTTCAAGTGTAGATTGAGAGAATGTGCATGAGTGTCTTGTATGTAATAGTGCAAATATATAATGTGAGGATGTGCACAAGTGTACTAAAAGTGTAAGAGTCGTGTAGATGTATGCAAGTATCCATCAATTATGCAAGTGACAAGATGATAAACAAAGAGTCGTGGAACTTATCATATGGAGAGCAATAGAGAAGTATTTGAAGAGTCACATTACTATAGCTATATTATGGAGAAAATGCTCCATGAGAAAACAATGAAGATCTGATATTAATATATAATCTGTTTGTAACAAAAAGAAAAGGAATAAAGCTTGTATACATTTTGAGAAATTAAAAATGTAAGTTTTCTTCATACATAGTTCATGAATGATTTAGGCTATATACATTCATATTTCAATATATAAGTGAATGCTATTTTCTTTGTTATATAAGCGTTGATATACATATTAATTTGCTCATATAGTATTATACTCATTATATTATTATTTTGACCTTTAATATTGTGGCTATTTTAGATTGGGACAAATGATATTTTGTGGTAGTAAGGCTTAAAAAACCAAAAGTGGTATTAGAGCTACGATCAGACTCTATCCATTTTGATAGATTTTATTTAACCATCATTATTAATTAAATTTGTCCACTTTTGATAAAGTTAATTTAGAGTATATCCACTTTTAATCCAATGTAGACTTGGACTCTATTTTTTAAAGATCTTATTGAGTAGAAAATACTAGCGTCTTTCCACTACGTTGAAGAAAAACTAATGAAGACTAGTACTCAGTTATATTTAATAAAAGGGTCAACTTGGAGAGAAGTTGGACATTGATAGATATAACCAACTTTGAAGATAGTTGGAGATTCAAGGACATGCAAAGTCACCTTAATAATATATTGGATTCTCTAGAGAAAGAGGATAATCACTACTAACAAGATTTGAAGAATTTTAAGAATTGAAGATTAAAGTTTTGAAGATTTAGAGATTAAAGATTGAAGGTGAAGATACTCAGGAGAAATTTTATCATTCATGGATATTTAGATTCACCCTGACATTAATATTGGATTCTCTAGAAAGGAGGAGAATCATATTGAGTTCTTAGGTGCAACCTAAGACATTCCAAAAAATTACAAAAGATGAAAGTTTTTTAGATTTCAAAGGATCAACATTACTAAAAAATATTGAGAAGCTTCCTATAGAGATAGAGAATAATTTTACCTTCTAGACAGCATAAAGAATAGAAGCATATAGAACAAATAGCAAAGTAGATGAGAAAAAATAGAAGAATCAAGTCAAATTGACCTTGACATATTTGAAGAATAATAATTTTACAGAACAGAAAAGAGGAAAGTATCTTTCCTGACTACATTGAAGAACTAGGTTGATTGAATATATCTATATATCATTTTAGTATTGGTCATGGATCACTTTTTGAAGAAAATTCTTCAAGGTAGACATTTTTGTAATAGAATTGAGAAAGGCTCAAGAGGCCAATATAGAAGAGCAAGGTCCAATAATCTAAGATAAAGGAAAAGACCCTAGATATTAAAATAGAGATATAAGCCATTTGGCTAGCATAAGAAGTAAATATAGAAATATAGGCCATTCGAACCATGTAAGAAGATAGAGCAGAAGGATAGGCTATTCGACCAGTGAAAGCAGATAAAGTAAAGGAAATAGTCTATCTGGCCAACATAAGAGAACAATAAAAAAGGCCAATGTTGATAACAATGACCGATGTTGATGATATTGACTAACAATGGCCAATGTTAAAGGTAGTGGGTAACATCATCTCACATTGAATATATTTAGCCTTCATTGATGAACATATTAGATGACTAGCGAGGATCACATTTAGCCTCCAATGAAGGAGACATTCAACCTCTAGTTGAGAGCAAGATACATTCCACTTCTAGCTAAGAGTAGGAGACATTAAACCTCTAGACGTTTGACCTCCAAGTAAGAGTAGAAAACATTTGACCTTAGCGAATTCTAGGAGATATTTGGTCTCTAGCAAAGAACAATAAACAATTAACATCCAAAAAAGTCCAAAATTCGTTAGGCCTCTAACAAAGTCCAGAAGTCATTTGGTATCATCACATACTGGGAGACTTTCAGAGTCATTCAACCTCCAACAAAAATTTAGACTCCAACAAATATTGAAATATGTTGTACAAAGTGCATTCGATGAGGAGAAGAAAGGCATTCAAGAAAGAGAGAAAGGAATTTGAGGCATGTAGTAGGGAGTGTGTTTGAGGAGATAGACATCCAATGCATGCAAAGTGAAAGGGTACCCATTGATAGGTAAGTATTTGAGGTAGACAGTGGAAAGAACGAAGAGCAATAGAAAGGTGATGTTGAAGAAATCATGCAACGTTAAGAAAGCATAAATGTTGAAAATCATACAATACCAACGTTAACATTCAATGCAGTGAAATCAACACCGATGATATTAGGTAACATCATCCAACATTACTTTCTATTTTCAACACTCAATTAAGATTTGGAGGGAAATAGATACTAAAGTATTTTTTGAAAATATTACGATTAATAAGAGTTAAGAATTATTATTTGGGGTTTTTAAAAATTAATTTAATGATGGAGTGATAAGGTCTGAAGGAGCTTAATATTTTTCAAGAGTTAAAATTAGAAAATAAAAATATTGAAGTTAAAAGTTTTTTTAGATTTTTTTTTAAGACTTTTTAGAGTGGAGTTATTTTTAAAGTTTTTGAAGTAAAGATTTTTAAATATTTTGAAACTAGAGAGGTTTTGTATTTACAAGCTTTTGAAGAAATTTTATTTATTGAAATTTTGTAAATTTAATATTTTGGTGTTAAAAGGTTTTCTCCTTCAAATATTAGAAAATTTAAAATTTGCAAATTTCATATTTGAGTTATTTTTTAATTTGGGAGTTATAAGGGTTACTACTTCAAATAGAATTAAAATGGAAGATATTATTAGAAAAACTTTCAATGAAGATAGTGAAGAAATGATAAGCAAGCTAAAGTTTTATTCTCAAAACTTAATAGATTATTTTGATGGAAAGAAGCAAATGACAAATGGTTTAAAAGAAAAATTGTCATTATTTCTCAAAGATGCAAAATATGAAAAATTTACAACACTTATAAATTATCTTCATGAAAAAATTTTTAGAATATGGTGGAATTCACAAAACACCGTTATATTTGCATCAAAATAAAAAAGACAAGAAACAAAATATGGCACATACAACTTGAATGAAGATTATGTTAACTTCAATGAGGAATCACTGAAATCAAATTTGTATTATTGTGATTATTTACTAACTCAATGTTTATAAGGCACATCATCAGGAACATCATAGCCAAATATGAAAAATATAATATGAAAGAAGAAGAGAGGACATCACACAAGGAAGACTAATAGAAAAACTAGATCCAAAGCCAAAGAAGAATCATATACCGAAGATTCAGACCTGAAAGAGGTAGACTAGAGATGATTCTCAAGTAAAGGTTCATGGGTAGTGCAAGATCATTTAAATATTGAATATAAAGACCAATATTGAAGACTAAAGTCTTCAATAACCAAATAATGTAATACAAGGGGGTGTTGAGGAGCACCACATTCTTTGGTACATGCTAATGTACCCCCATGGTACCTTTATGTTACAATTATAAATATGTAATAGATTAGGGTTGAGTCAATAGTTTAGAATGTAATTTATATTTCCCTTTTATGTAAAGTGTCAATGTGTAAGAAATGTATGTGTCATGTAAGAGTACAATGTGTAGGAAATGCACAAGTGTCATGTAAGTTAGAGTGCAAGTGTATATTGAGAGAATGTGCATGAGTATCTTGTATGTAATAGTGCAAATATGTAATGCGAGGATGTACACAAGTTCCCTATAAGTGTAAGAGACATGTAGATATTTTCAAGTGTCCATTAAGTATGTATGTGACAAGATGCTAAGCCAAGAGTCATGGGACTTTTATATGGAGATCAACAAACAAGTACTTGAAGAGTCACATTAATATGGCTATATTATGGAGATAATGCTCCATGAGAAAGCAATGAAGATCAGATATTCATATATCATCTAGTTGGAACAAAATAAAAGAAATAAATATTGTATACATTTTGAGCAATTAATATTGTAAGTTTTCTTCATGCATATTTTTTGAATGATTCTGGCTATTTACATTCATATTCAATATATAAGTGAATGTTATTATATTTATTATATAAATCTTGATATACATATTAATTTGCTCATATATTATTCTACTAATTATATTATTATTTTGACCTTTAATATTGTGGCTATTTTATATTGGGACTTGTGATATTTTGTGGTAGTAAGGCTTAAAAACCAACACTCAGTACATATGAGCGTGTTTATCTACTACTCCTTAATCAATATCTCTGACTTAGTGCCTATTTGGAAAGACAAAGGAGATATTAGATAATGTGTTAATTCTAAAAACCTAAATAACACATCCCTACATTATCAACATTTATTACAATCCATGGATTAGATATTTATAAAAATAACAAGTTCTCAAATGTTAGTATTAAAAAATGATTTTAGGAGGTATCAACAAATTTAGGTTAAATATTATGATCAACACAAGACTATATTTACTATTGAATAGGGCACCTTTGCTTACCAAATAACACCTTTCAAATTGTCTAATGTAGTTGTAAGTTTTTAAAGAATGACAAATATTGTATTTGTAGGTAAAATTAAAGAGATAATCCTCACTTATCCTAATTTTTTTAACTATATTTTCTAAGAATAGTTTAAAACATATAAAAAATCTAGAGGTAGTCTTTAAGAGATTCAGGATATATTGTATATTTTTGAATCACAAGAAGTCCATTTTATTTATATGGATAGGAAATCTACTAGGACGTGGTATCAAAATGTGTCCTCACTATAGATCTAGCTTATGTTAAAGTAATCTAGGAGTTACTATTACCCTCATTAATCAAAGGTATCAACTCCTTCCTTGACCAAATATATTTTACCTCCAAGTTCATAATCAATTTTGCACAAATGGTTAGGCTTAATGTTACAAAATATTCAGGGAGGATGATGCTTTCGATTGAAGTGCAAAAGGAAAGAAAACATTTTAGAAAATTAAAAAAGTTTTCACTAAGGTTTCAACTCCTTCCTTGACCAAATCCATTTTACCTCCAAGTGCATAATCAATTTTGCACAAATGGTTAGGCTTAATGTTACAAAATATTGAGGGAGGATGATGCTTTCGATTGAAGTGCAAAGGGAAATAAAATATTTTATGAAATCAAGGAAGTTTTCACAAAGCCACTCATTCCCATAAATTCAAAACTCTCAAAATATTTTAGATTGTATGTGTTTGGCATTGATGAATATGTAAGTGTAGTGTTAACTCATGAGGATAATAAGGAGGAAAAGCACTCAATATTGTTTATTAGTTAGACCCCCCATAGTTATGAGAAATGTTATATTCTCATTGAAAAATTGGTGTTTGTAATAATAAAGGCACTTGGAGAATTTAGGTACTATCTATCACAAATCAAGACAATAGTCTTGATAGTACATCTGAATATACACTTAATTGTTTTACATGGGAAATTAGGTGAGAAATAAATCAAATGGATTAAAAAATACAAGAGTTTGACATGGACATAAAACCACCAAAATTGATGAGAGGTAAATCTCTATATGAGAAACCATATATGGCTCACTTATGTGAACAATTGGAATTAATTGAAAAATTCAAAGGGATATCAACTAACACTAAGAAGCTTTATATTAACCAAGATAGTGTGTTTGATGAGAAGATGGGTGTACATCTTATTCTAAGCTATGTGTTGCTAATAAAGCACATCTGTTTTATTACTTGATAATGATGACACATTAGAGAGAGAATGTTGAATTGGATGGATATTATCCTATTGGTGTTCATGATCTAAGACCATCCACTTTGAATATTACCCACAAGCCAAAATGATATCTCGACACAATTTGTGATACCAAATTAAATATTGTCTCCAAAACATCTTGTACAAGGACAATAATTTATAGTAGAGTTTAAAATGAGACCAACCTAGTCCTTATGAGCATGGTGATACAAAAATTTAAACCTTAAATGGTTCAAGAATATTCACATTGAAAGAGTGGAAAATACCATGAATATCAAATATCAATTATTTATGAAGAACAAATATTGTAACTTGTTGAGCTTCTACCTCTAAGTAAATATTTTGGTTGTGAGTGGATATTCAATACCAAATACAAAGTTGATGAAACCATCAAAAAATCTAAGGAATGGCTTGTTAAAAGGGTTGTTCATAGAAATGAGGAATAAATCATGATGAGATATTTTTCCAACAACAAAGATCAAAACCATATAGGATAATAGCTACATAATTTGGATGGAACTTCCATAAAATGGATATGAAGAGTGCATTCCTCGATAGTGATCTCAATAAAGAAGTCTACATGATGCAACTATAGGGATTTGTCATACCTTGTCAAGAGAGAAAGGTATGTAAGCTTAGAAAATCTCTTTATGGGATAAAATAGGATCTCAGATCTTGGTGTGTGATGAGAGATAAGTATCTTCTACAATATATATTTCATGATATTGCTTATGATATGAAAGAGATGTTGTGATCATAATAGTGCATATGTCAATAATTTGGTCATTGTTGGGAGTTAAATGAAGTTTATTGAAGAAACCAAAAAAGCATTGAACTAATTGTTTAACATTACTTATCTTAAGATTATGCATTATTGTCTTGACTTGGGATTTTTTCAAACTAATAACCATGTGTTCATGCCATAAATTAAGTATGCAAAGACATTGTTTGAGAAGTTTTAGATGACATATTACATGACTATACACACTCCAATGTAGATAGGGTTATAATTGTTTCAAAATAATCCATCGTCATAGATGAATATAACTCTTTGTTACAAAATAATTGAGTGTCATATTTATCTTACACTAGACTAGATATCAGCTATGTTATCAACTACATTTCATGATTCATGTAAAAACCAAAGGTATTTAAATGGAATGTAGCAAAGTAAGTACATAGGTATATCTATGGAATGATTATATTTGATCTGAAGTACAAGAAGAATGATTAAATAATATTGACAAGTTTCATGGATGTAGACTATGTAGGATAAATTAATGATAGGAGATCCACATTTTTATATGCATTCTTTTTATGATCTTGTTCATTCTCATGGGAAAGTAAGAAGCAACATGCTATTGTTCAATCTTCCATTGAGATTGAATATCTTGTTATAGCAAGAGTTTTCTATGAGGTGATATGGTTACCTTACATCTTGTTAAGGATGCGCATTACACAAAAGCAAGCAATGATCCTAAGTTATGACAACCAAGGAGTTCTAAATATTTGTCATGATCTAGTTTTTCATGAATGCAAAAAACACATTGAAGTTTAGTGCCACTTAATTCACAATCATGTTTGAAAAAATAGCAAACAACTCTAATTTTGTTTAATTGAGGAGCAATATGAAAATAATTTAACAAAGTCTATTGCATGTGTTAGGTTTAAAAAATTATAAATTTTCTTGTATATACATTGATTGAACTTTAATGCAATAAATAGGGAATGCTATGAATGTATGATGTATCATGATGTAATAAAGGTAGTTACAAGAGCAATTGTAACTAGAGACCTCTTTATTCATGCTTTCACTTGTATATACATATCTATCACATAAATGCAAATTTTATCACATCCAATCAATATTTATAATAGGTTTCCTCTTTGTATATGTAATAAGTTTGCAAAGGAAAGTACGTTATAGAGGGAAAATTACAAAATTTATGACTTGTAAGTTTGGAATGAGGGGTGAAATATGGTAGTATATTATTCAAAGACCAAGGAAAGAATGAGGAAAAAATATTGCTTCAACATATATAGAATTTGTTGATATAATAAATTTGTTCAAGAACTGAATCCCATCTAGAGGCTTGGTAACAAGGATTTTCATATTAGTTATCTTTGGTTTATTAAGAAACATATTAGATGGTGAATGAATAAGAAAAATTGCACAAATTTTATTACTAATGCTAGGTTGAATCATTATACTCTTATTTTTTTTATGAAAAATGGAAATCATTGACTTTGATATGTTTAGTATGTTAAAGTTTAAAGGTCAACAATTGTATAATGTTAGAGACAAAACTAGGCCATGAATTTCTATTAGAAATATGGTTGAAGGAGAGGACCTTAGATGAACGATGTATGAGACACAAAGGATGCATCAAGAGTTCTATTCATGTATTTTTACTCATGATATCAAAATTTTACTAATACTTTGATAAGTTGGGTTATAAGAATTTAGAGCAACCAAAATTTTCTACTTCCAATGATTTCTCCTGAAAGAATGTTTTCTCACTCAAGGTTCTATTTCTCTTGGTTAGTCATAAAATTCAAAATTCTTATGTTAAAGTTTATAAAGAAGGGGATGTTATGGATCTTTTTATATGTGCCTATATGAAGAGGATCTATAAATGTGAGATCATTTACTTGTTCATAATCCATTTACTTACACCATTTAGGACCATGTTTCTAAATATAATAATACATTAGGAGACTCCATCAAAATTAAAATATTTGATGAATTTTTGGATTCATTATATTCAAGGCTAAAGCATTAAGAATATTATGGAGAATTGGTCTTATCATTATTTTTTGGAATTTGTGGTATGAATGAAATAATACAATTTTGAAAAATAAATTTCAATATCATTGCCCATATTTGAAATCATATTATTGTCTCTTGTAGAATGCTTACAAACATGATGCTCATAATGGAAAGTCTCAAATGTGGATAAAGAGATGTTAGTCTCATGTTTACAATATGGAAGGATTATTTGTGACAATGGAGTTAAAGGAAATAATCTTCTTTAATCTCTGGTAAAATGAAAATGCCTGAAACTTGGGTTTATCTAAATTAACCTTTATGATGTTTCCAAAGGAAAGAGTAGAGTAAAATTGATTTCTAATGTCCACGAGGATATTGTTAGCAATTTGATGCAATTTTTCATAGGTTAATCAATCCCAAGATAAATAAATCAAACTCATATAATCAATCAATTAATATCAATATTGAATTATATATCAAACTCCCATCAATATCATCAATATAATGCATCCATAAAATGAACATCAAAATTCCATAAAATACACTACAATTTTATTGCAAAAACTAAAGTATAAAGTAAAGCTTATAAAAGTTACATTCTACAAAGCTTTATCTCCAATATAAATATACGTGAGACCTTTCACATTACATGATTCTTGGGGTTTGCTCTCCTCAAACTCACGAGAGAAATTTACTCTTCATATGACTTTATTACATAATAAGTCCCACATATTACATAGAACTAAAGTATCTCATGATTTCATATAACTCCTAGTTCTAAAATAGAAACATCACACAAATACTTTTCACTTCCTAGCTAGACACCTCACACAATTAAATACATGACACTTGCACACTCCTCCAAAATTGACACATAAAATCAAACTCACACTCTAATATAATTATTTACAATAGGACCAAATAATGTAATACCTCTAACACCCTCCGTATTACACTATTTGATATTTTTTGTACACAAATGTCTTTGAAATATCTTGTATTTGTTTCTTCCAAGTACTTTTATAAAGATATCTGCAAGTTGATATTTAGTAGGAACATATTTTATTAGTAAATGATGGTTCAAAATATGATCTTTGCTGAAGTGACATTGAGATTCAATGTGTTTTGTCTTTTCATGAAACACATTATTTTTTATTAATTACTGAACTCCTTGATTATCATAGTTTAGTATTGCTAGAGTTATTTTTATTCCCATAGTTAATAAAATATATTGCACCAGAGTGCCTCACATATAACATCTCTTGTTGCAAAATATTATGCTTCTATTA
Organism: Wollemia nobilis; assembly: GCA_028583015.1. Classification (NCBI taxonomy): domain Eukaryota; kingdom Viridiplantae; phylum Streptophyta; class Pinopsida; order Araucariales; family Araucariaceae; genus Wollemia; species Wollemia nobilis. The sequence goes on along the minus strand of JAQPPZ010001593.1, from coordinate 159,764 downwards.
AAGAGAGAACCATTACAAGTTGTTTCTTACTATGCCATGAAATAGATCTTGATCCAAGATGAAATATATATCCTAACATCTATTTTTGTCATCTACTAATCTTGCATAGTTTGAATCTAAATACCCTTGTAAGCAAGTACTATAGAACATATCCTATGGTATTTTTGATATATTATAGTACTCTTTTTGTGGCTTTCCAATGATCTTTTTTAGAATTGGATAATAAGGGGTTGTACTTGGATACCCCACCCTTGAAAAATTACAACTCTCTTCTTTAGAGCTTGAGATTTTATAAATAAATACACTTATCATCTCAATTGAGATGCTATAGCTAGAAACCTACATAATTTTATATAAAATTATTGAATATTTAATTTTCATTTTCTGGGTCTTTTCAATTTATTGTATGGATACAATTATTCTAAAATTTAACATCTTTCTTGAAATTTTTCTATAGTAGCCTTCACAATGCCAAAACTTCACCTCTACTATCTATTAGTAGAGTAATATTTCCAAAATATTGCACTATCATAGTCCGCTTTACCAAATATAGATTGCTAGTTTCCTTCCTCATTGAAGTCCTAACCCTTCATTGCTCTTCCCATCATTCAAACCCTAGCTGAAAAATATTTGCAATTTTATTTTTTGCGACTTGAAAAATTATCACTACCCTTGTTTCGAATGGTTGAATTTGTAGGGTCGAATCTCCCTCAATATTGCTTGAATTATTGCATATGACCACTCATTTTAAAGTTATTCAAATTCTGCACAAGTTGGTCTAAGAATCAACTTTTTATAATAAATTATTGTGAAGATATGGCTCCTAAAATATGAGATATTTTTCAAAAAAAACCCTAGTCCTTCACACATTTTTCTATTATAAGTAGGTGGGAAACCACCCAAATACATATGGGTTACAAACCAACAAACACACCAAAGACAAAAATAGGAGGTTTTAGTTGACCCAACCTTCCACCCAACAACCCAACTTGTTGTTGCACTACACTCAACAACCTATCCTAGTAATGTGGTTCCCTCAGTTGATCTAATCTCAAACGAGCCTTCCACCCAACAAAGGCTAGCCTTCCATGCTCCTTCAACCTTCCCAAAATTTCACTCAACATCCTAGTCTTTAACTACAAATACTTCAGCCTTATCAACCTTCCACATTCCTTCAACCATCCCAACTTTCCATCCAACATTCTAGCATTTTATTGTAGCTCCTTTAGCCACCCCAGCCTTCCACAATCCTTCAACCAACCCAGCCTTACATACTCCTTCAACCTTAACACTCCAAAGATCAACTCATCATTCAAATTTCCACACTTCTTCAACCTTTAGATTTGTTGATCGTTAAAGCACCTGACCATTTGCTCAACCCATTAGGGGGCAAATTCACCCAACACCTCCCATATTTGTTTAGGATCTTACATAAACATGGAGAGATAAATAACAATAAATATAATATTTGGCCTAATATTTGTTAAATATAGAAGACTTCCAATTAATTGTCGATACATAGTAGTAGGGACTTGTGGTGACTCATCATTTCTTGATAATTGTAGTCCTTGTTCCATTGGAGTATCTTTAGGTTTACATTTTGTCATTATATATTTTCAAGCAATTATTTTGCATATTGTCTAAGTAATTTATGATATTGTTTTATGTTTAACAAATTTCTAGACCAAGATAGTAGTGTAGAAGTCCTAGATCTGTCATTTCATTTTTTTGTCAAATCATTTTATACTATCTATTAGTGTTTTGAGCTCACTATGATAATTATATCATCAACATATACTAACAAAATTATTGTTTCAAATTTAATATTTTTATATAGAGATTTGAATTTGATGCACTCCTCTTAAAATTGTGTTGGAGTAGGTGATCATTGACTTTGATGTACTATGCTCTAGGATTTTGTTTTAAACCATACAATGATTTTTTTTAATTTGTAAACCTTTTATTCTTATACCTTGACAACAAATCCCTCTGGTTGTACCATGTATACTTCCTCTTCAATATCTCCATTAATAAATGTAATCTTAACATCCATCTAATGTAGTTTCCAACTGAATTGAGTTGCTAATTCATAAATTGTATGAATAGTAGTCATTTTTGTTGTTGGTGCAAATATTTATTCATAGTCAATTCCTTCTGTTTGAGTATAACCTTTTACAACTAGTCATACCTTATATTTATCAAGAGAACCATATTCCTTGGATTTTATCTTGTATACCCATTTACATCATATTGTTTTCTTTCCTTTTGGTATAACAATTAAATCCCATGTTTTGTTCTTCATTAGTATAATATATTCTAATTCCATGGATGTTTTCCATTCTAGTCATCTCAAAGCCTCTTGTGTAGTTGTAGGTTCTATTATTGAAATCATTAACCCCATATTTGTTCTAGTCATACTGTAAGTTTGAGATCTTGTAGTGGTAATATTTGGAAAATTTTTCTAGATTTGAATCCTTAAGTGTATTTATATACCATTTTACCTATTTTCTTTGTGGTGAGGTTATCAGTTCTAAATTTTCAATTACTTCATTAAATAGCTTTAATTTGAATTCTTCATTTGATATAATATCTAGGATAGGACTTGTATTGACCTTTGAGGATTCAATATGGGTTTTATTTTCTTCACCAGTTTCAGTGAGCAGCATTAGTTTCAGGTTTCGTAAGCAAGTGCAAAAGAAAGATTACTCCTAGGTGGTCAGATGAGGTTTAAAGGGCAAAAGGAAGGCCCAAGCAAAATAATATTATAATATTTTATTATAATATTAAAAGGACAAGACCCAAGGATTTAAATTAATTATAATAGTTTCATTATAAATTAATTTAATTAACTCTTAGAGTTATTAAGTTAATTATAAATTAATTATAATTTAATTATAAATTAATTTATATATTAATTTAACTAACCCTAAAGGATAGGGTTATAAAGTTTAAATTAATTCAAAAATATTTGAATTAATCAAAATCATTGACATCATCAAATATATGACATTATGCATATAAATGGGGGAAAAACACCATGGCATAACACATCTGAAATCCAAGTGTTATATGCAAAATTTGTGCACATTACAAGGTAGACAATCGTGTGTTTTCAAAGGTTTCGTAAGGCAGAATAGAGGACAAAGTAGAGGGGATTTCACTTTATGTTCCAAGGCGTTGTGTAGTGCGACTGACAGCCAAGGGAGGCACTAAGACTTTGGTAGGTGTGAGGTTGAGGGATCGAATCCAGTGGTTTGTATTTTTGGTGAGCAAGGAAAGTCTTTTGTTGGAAGTTGCGCAAAAGGCAAAGGAAAAAGGGAAGGTGCTAGCCTTTCCCTTTGTGTGGAGGTACATAGCCCACGTGGTGGGCATGCACTTTGCAAAGGTGCTCAGTAGGAAGGGGTTGCATGTTTGAAATCCTTCGAGGTCCTTTTGTGGACTAAGGTATGCACTAGATTGTTTGGTTCTAAAAATTGCAAAGATTCCAAAATTTGCGGAGGTTCCAAAATTTGCAAAAATATTTTTTTGGTTATAAAGTGGAAATTGCATGCTATAAGGTTTTTGTGAGGGAGATAAAAGGATATGCATTGTTTTATTTTAGGGTTTGATTTTTTGAGTGCTTTGAGCTTATTGAGAGGAGTAATAAGGTGTGTCAAAGGAGTTAGATATTTTTATTGAAAACAAAGTTAATAAAATTGTATTGAAAGGAGAAATAAGGTTGAGTAAGTTTTTTATATTTTGACTTGGTGAAATATTTTTGTGAGAAAATATTAAGGACATATATTTGCTATCTAACCCTAGTATTGGAAAAAAGAGTGGTTGTGATTGAGACACGTTTTTGAGGTCAATTCATCTTCAAACAAGAGGTAAGGGAACATTATCCTTGAGAGTGATTATTGGATGTTGTGAATTCTAAGTTGGAGTGAAAAGGATTGTTTGATAAGCATTGTTGAGTTTGGTTTTCTGGAATGAAAGTTGATACTAGAAACCTTGTTTGATAAGCATTGTTGGAAATATTGAGTAAGCTTTCATATACTTGACTAGGGTTTGTGAAAGAACATGAGTATCATTGTTATGTGAAGTTGAGAGCTATCTTGAACTAGGGTTTGTGCAAGAACATGAGTATCATTGTTATGTGAGATTATTTGATAAGCATTGTTAAATATACATGAGTGAGTGTTCAAATGCTTGGACTAGGGTTTGTAAGCAAGGAGTATTTCATTGAGTGATTGATTGAGTGGAGTTTATTGAGCCTAGTCAGGTGGAAGTTTTGAAGTGATAGTTCAAGTTCTGTGAAAAAATTGTTCTATATTCTACATTGATTTGAGAAAGAGATTGAAAGTGATTGATCATTGTTATGAGTGTGAAGCATATTGAGTCTCTAACAATTCTCTATATGTTTTTGTGAGATTAAACAAGATTCTGTGTGAAAATTGTTTATGATATTGAAGAGGTTTTCTATAATAGATTGAGTTGAGTTGTATAAAGCTTTTGTGAAAGCTAGTGGACAGATTTGAGTAAGTCCTAGAGTGGACTTAAGGATTGAGTTGAGTAAGCTTTTGTGAAAGCTTACAAGCAGATTGGACAAGTTATAGTGAGGACTTGTTGAGCATATTTGAGGCAAGTCTTGGTGAAGACTTGTTGAGTAGATTTGAGGCAAGTCTTGGTGAGCATATTGGACAAGTTCTAGTGAGAAGTTGTTGAGCAGATTTGAGATAAGTATTGGTGAAGACTTGTGGAAAAATTAGTGTGAGATTTTGTGGAAGTTTAAAATACATATTTGAGGTAAGTATTTGAGAAGAATTGAGAGCATAGTTGATTGATTGATTTGTTCAAACCTTGGATTAAGGTTTGGGGCAGATCTAGAAGAGTTGATTTGTGATTGAGTTAAGCTTTGTGTTAAGGCTTGAGGATGGAGATTGAGCAGTTTTGTGCTAGACCGAAGGAGTGTGTTTAGTATAGATTTGAGGATAGAGATTGAGCATATTTAAGCTAGATCAAAGGACTATGTTTAGTGCAGATTTGAGGATAAATTTTGAGCATATTTGTGCTAGACTGAAGGACTGTGTTTAGTGTAGATTTAAGACAGAGTTGAGAGCAATATTTGGAGGTGACAAATTATAGAGGATGATAGTCTCTAGTGGATAGAGGTCCATTAGCCAGGGCAGTGAAGATAGGTCTTCTGAATGAGGGTAGGAGTCTTCAGTGGATAGAGATCCATAAGCTAGTGTAGTGGAGGTAGCAGTTCTTCTAGAAGATCACCAGCTAGAGCAAAGGAGAAAGAAGTTCTCCTATGGATAGAGATCCACGAACCAATTAAGGATATTGGTGTCTCCTATGGATAGATATCCATGAACTTGATTAGGGGATTGGTATCTCCTTTGGACAGAGGTCTATAAATATTGTAATAAGGAAAAGGACTCCCAAGAGATTTGTTGAGAAAATTTTAGTGAAATATTTTCTCCATGGAGTAGCCCACATTGGGTGAACCACATTAAATTGGTGTCTCTATTGTGTGTGGTGATTTGTGCATTGGTTTTATTACTACTATTGATATTGCCATTGATATATTGCATAATATTATTTGGGAAAGAAAAGTAGAAAGTGGTCTTATACTGTTCACCCCCCTCTCAGTATAAGCTTGTGTTCTTCAAGATTGCCATATTAGATTATGTAAAACTTCTACCATTTGATATATGCTTAGTTCATTTAAGGATAATGCACTTACATGCCATAATATCTTATGCTAAAGATCTCTTATCTCTAATGTTCTTATTGATAGAATAATATTTGATAAGGTGTCAAAAGCAAATACACCATTAGTGAAAGATCTAGTGGCTATGAGTTTTCCTCATTTAGTGATGACACATTTCATTTTGCTTCCTATGTTTTTGAATTCAACCATTAGGCTTTGATCTAGAATTTGAAATACTAATAAATGGTTGGTAGCTAAACCCGGTATATATAACACATTTTTAATCAATTTTTCCCCTTCAGGTAAGCTAATTATTATATCTTCTATACCTATGACTTGATATGTTCTATCATCTACTATAGCAACTGGTTTCACATATTTTTATTGAAAAGTATTAGACCAATATTTATTTCCAATCATATGTCTACTTGTTCCTAAATCAATGTACCAATAATTTGTATCTTTTGTATCATACTCCATATGAGACTTTGAGGGTATTTTCATGTTTCTTTAATTCAATTTCTTATTTTTTCTAAAAGGTAAAAAATTATATTGATAGATCAAGAATCAAATTATATTCATAGGTCTGCCTCTTTTGGCAACTCCTAAAATATGAATAAAAATCATATTAACATCTCCAAAAATAATAAAAAATTGAGTACCATCCACAAAATAGAAACTTCAAACCTGTTCCCATTTTTGCTTTACACTGATCCTAAGAAACCTAGTAGGATTAACAGTCCTATGAACATTACCCGTGCTATCCCAAAAGGGTCAAAGAGTGTTGTAAGAGGTAACAAAAAACCCAAAAAATAACTGTTCATACTCCATTGATCCATAAGAATTTGTGGACTCAGGATCTATCCTCATCCTTAGCTAAGTCTTTTCTATCCAATTTAAGAACCATTTGGTTCACCTCCTATCATTAAACAATGCCTCTATCCTAATTAGAATTCAACATGTCTCCAACTAGACTTTCACTACCTTGTTTAGCCAAAAAATCAACCCTTGCATTATTTTATCTGTCAACATAGACCAATATGGCATCCTCAAATTGCTGTCAAATGGACTTAATTTGACTCACAATGTTTCTTATCCTCCAAGCCTTTGGTCTAAAATTTCTAATAGTATCCATAAGCCCCACCATAATTTGTGAATCAGACTCAACTATGATCCTTCTAACCTCATTCTCCCAAGCATTGAGAGAATATTTTCTGATAGCCATACCTTCAACTTCATTGTTAGTAACCCTTCCAAGAACCTCTAGCTTCCAATGGAGAATATTCCCCTTGAAATATCTTTTGATAAAACCAATGCCTACAACCCTCAGGTTATCCTTAGCTACACCATAAAAATTAATATTTTTCCAAACTAGGGGAGGGGGTTGCCATGGTCCCAACTTTTGTGGCTTGGGAGTCCCCTCATTCACCTAAGTTTTCTTATCCCTAAAGTGAGCTCTAAAATTTTTAGAAATATTGGTAACAATTTTATGCCAAACCAACTCCATTGGACTGAAATCCTCTCTAAAAATTCTAGAATTTCTTTCCAGCCAAATGTGCCACTAGATGAAGCTCGGGCCTAGGGACCAGCCTAGCTAAATGGAGGTATTCTTGATTTTTCTATGTTTCCAAATCTCCCAAATATTTGAAAGAGTAACTTGAAATTTTAGGTGAAACTTAAAGAGGTCTAACCACCTTTTCCACAAATATCTTACAAATGCACACTAGAAAAGCAAATTTTCAAGTGTCTCCTTCGGGAGTTACACATGATGCAGTTGGAAGGGCCATAAAAACCTCTCTTCATAAGATTATCATAGGTGAGGCAAATCCTATGCATCACTTCCCAAGCAAAGAAATTAATTTTAGGCCAACCCTTAGCCACCCAAACTCTATCCCATGGGGCATCCTGTAGGATCAATGAAGGAGGGAGCACAACATTATAACCATCATGAGCAGTGAAGACACCTAGAGTACCAAGGCCCTAGGCAATCCTATCATCTTCCTCTTTTATTGTAAGGCACATTTTCTTGAGGATTTTATTAATAAGAATCCTTTGATAAAGAGGAACATGATAAACTATTCTTTTAACCTCTTCCACTAGAAGAGAGAGAAATATCCAATTTGTTGAGAAGTAATGTATGAAGCCATATTTACCCATCCTCTGACCTCAAGGCTTTATTGCAGGGGCTACAACTCTGGAAAATCATTGATTAAGGGGGGATGCTAGTCCTAAGAATCACTCCAAAAATTAGCTTTGTCTCCTTTACCTACCTTCCAAAAAAGTCTAGATTTTATCAATTATTCACCAGCTTTTAGGATCTTCCAAACAATGGATCCAAGGCCCCTTAGAGGAATGCGGTTAGCTTCTTGATGAGGGATAGAGACCAAATACATACTAGTGATGACTCTACTGAATAAATCCTCCTTGTTGGATATCCATCTCCAATAAAGCTTTCCAACAAGAGCTTGATTTTTTAAAGCTGCTTTACAAAAACCAAAGCCCCCTCGAGCTTTAGGTTGAAATATTTTATCCCAACTCATAAGAGCCCACTTCTTACCCATCCTTGGGCCATCCCATAAAAATTTTCTCATAAGCAAATACAAATCTTTGAGGACTCTCATAAGGGTAGCTAGGATGGAGAATTTATAAACAGGCATGGCTTGGATCATCGATTGGATGAGAGCCATTCTTCCTCCAAAGGTAAGCCAATGGTGAGTCCAATGATTAACTTTAGCAACAATTCTATCCATTAAAGCTTTCCAATCATATACCCTTAGGCTCTTAAAATTAAGGGGAATCCCTAGGTAATAAAGCTAAAGGGTACCTTGGGTAAAGCTCAAAATGGATAAAATATGATCCTGGATTCTTCTATCTATATTGAAGAAAACAACATTGGATTTAACCCCATTCAATTATTGACAAGTAGCATCCATATAGGTTTTTAAAATGGCTTTCAATGTTCTAGCCTCTCAAATGTTGACCTCCCCAAAGAGACCTGTATCATCCACAAATTGAAGATGAGTTAACATATTCTCACCTAATTGCATACCTTCCAAAAGACCTTGTTGCTTATTTATTTGAATGAATCTACCCAATCCTTCTACTAGAATAATAAAAAGAAATGAGAAAATAGGATCTCCTTGATGAATTCCCTTGAAGGCATGGAAAGGGGTCGAGGGGGAGCCGTTGATGGGAATAGATAAGGAAATCATCAAGACACAACTCATGATCCACTGTCTCCACTCCTAAGAGAAGCTAAAATTTTCAAGCATTTGATCCAAAAACTGCCAGGGGACTCTATCATAAGACTTAGACATATCTAATTTAATAAACATACATCTTCGACTAGAATTCCATAGAATGGATGGCCTCTTGGGCTAGAATAACTCCATCCAAAATTTGATGCCTCTCCACAAATCCTCCTTGTTATTGGGATATTATGTTTTCCATAATATTTTTAAGCCTTTCAACTATCAACTTAGTGATTATCTTGTAGGTCACATTGTAGAGAGCAATCGGGCAAAAATCTCCAAGGTTGGTAGCTTGTCCCACTTTACGAATCAAAGTGAGGAAAAGTATGTGTAGACACCAAAATATAACCACTTGTACTCCATCCATGATTTCCCACCATCCACTTGTCCTCCATCCATGATTTCCCATCATCCACTTGTCCACAATCCCTATTTTCCACTATTTTTGACCATTATTCATATTTATTTATATATATTTAAATATAATATTTATATTATATTTTAATAAATGTTAAAATAAATATATATTTTATAAAGTGGACTATTCCTAAACATCCGATCGCATTTAATATCATCCATCCATTTATCTTAATCCATGCCACACCCTAAATTTAATATCCACCCTTCGATGTGTTTTTATCTCAACCACACAATAAGTGTCATTAAAACCCTAGCATGCCCTAGGTTGGATTATAAATAGGAGCCATTTTGATGTCTCAACCCTTGAATCCCTAAGTATTTGCCTAAATTTTTTGGAGTCCCTGAGTTGCTTGAGTTTTAAAAGTGCCTTAGAGTTCCAACTGAGCCTTTGTGCCCTAACCCTACTCCATCCATCATTTTCCCATTATCCTTGCTCATCATTGTCGCCATTACATCCCTCGCCTTCATCAGATCTACTTCTACATATATGATCTAACCTCTCAAGCACCTTGTTGCTCTTTACATACCTCTCAAGCACCCTTCTACTCTTCATTGAATTCTTAAGTACCCTGCTACTCTTCGTAGACATCTTGAGTGCCCTGTTGCTCTCCACAGACTTCCTGAGCGCCCTGTTGCTCCTCATAGACTTCCCAGGTTCCCTGTTGCTCTTCGTAGACCTCCTAGTGTCTTACTGTGTTTTAGATCCCTATTTTTATGACAAGCAAGATCCTCAAGTGTCGTTAGGGTACACCCCTACCATCGACCTGCAACATATCCAATTATCAACAAACTGTAAGCAAGAGCAAGGTAAATCTATCTTATTTTGTTATATTTCATACTGTTTAATTCTGTTCATATTCATACTAATATATCTAGGGTTTTAGTTGTGATTTTTGAGGGCTCATACAGTGGAGCCCTCATTATTATTACTAACTCTTTGGTATTTATTTTTGTGTAGGTTAGACAGTATATCAGAAGCATTGGATAGTTGATTAAGCTAGAGTGGTCCGATATCGGATACATAGAAGCCCATTCACAATTGTTGGGAGTAGAGATGTAATTGAAGACACCACCATTTTTTGTGGCTAGGATTTTGGAGAACCCTAACAATATTTGTAAAAATTGTATAAAATAGAATTCTTGAATCCATTATTGTAACAAATTTTCTAGGCTCCCATTGTTTAATATAAATCTCATTTGTTGTGCAATATCTGGTTCATTTGAATTCTATTTTAATTATAATTTTTGGTGTCACATTTTTATCTCTATAAATGGTGATCATGTTGGGATCCCCTAAAGGTTTCATGTTTTGATTTATCTTGTAATCTAACTTACTATTTGTTGTCTTATTTTGTATATTTTTAGAAGCACGAATTAGGTATTCTTCATATTTTAGAGTTTTTTAAGACTTTTAGAAAATTGTGGGAAGTGTAAAAACACTCTGCAATACTTGAGGATCATCCAAAAATATTTGGAGGTGTTTAAAAATCACCCTAGGGCATATAAGAAGCACCCAAGTGCATTTTATAGTTATTTGGAGTAGATACATAGGCTGTCTAGTAAGTCTACTATCCAAAATCTAGTTTTACTGTTTTACGTATTTCGGGTTATTTAATATATATATTTTTTATATTTCATGCATAAAATGAACAATCACTAAGTAATCTTGAAATTAATTCATATTAGTTTGCATTTTAGGTTTCTTTTTACATCCATTCACACATTCAAGTTAGGGTTTTTGTTTCTGATGTATTCACAAATATAAAGTGCTGCATTCTGATTGCATTTGAATTGATAATCTACATAAATTGGAGCTATATTTTAGGGTTAGAAGTATATTCTTTTATCTATATAAGTAGGAACATCATTAGGATGCCAAGAGTATTCTTGCCATTGGGTGATTCCAGGTAGAGGTGTGGACAAATCTTCCTACTGTTTTGATAGGGGGTCTTAAGCAGTTTACTTCACACCCTTTGAAGAAATTAGCATTATCTTGTTGGCCTCTAACTTATATTTATGAAATTAGTTCCTCCTAACATTGTTGTCCACATTAAAAAATGAAAACCTTAAAATGAACAATTTACACACAACACGTTTCACTTAAAATAGTAGTGGTTGGATTTCATCACCAACCATTGCTTGATATTTGGTGATGGTGGGTTTCATCTCCATCCACCAATCTCTACCCTTAGAAAACATAGGATACCCCCGAGTAAACTTATTGGATTTCATCACCAACAAATATCTCGCTACCCTATATTCACCATAGTTTTTACCTTTTTTTTCATTAATCAAGATTGGAATATTAAAACACACAGGACTGACACTTAAAATGAACACACATTAAAAAGGAGATAATCAATAAATAACGTAAGCCACACTGGTTGAAACTTTGCATTGGTTGTTTTTTTCTTTTGGCTCCTTAAGAGTTTTCAATTTTGTGTTACATTTGATAGTTTAATCTGCATTTTGATTTATTTGCTTATGGTATTAACAAGAAACCAAAAGAGAGCTATAAATCAAGATAACTTAATGGAACCTTCATCCACCTTCCCCACCACTTCGATGGTATATTATCTGAATGTGACACAGAAAAATTTATCTGTAGGTCCCTCACATTCCTTACCATTCATAGCCTTCCATATGGCCATGCCCCAAGAGGATTCAACCTCCCCTACCATCGACCATCACATTACCCATATAGACATGGCAAGAGTAGAAGCTCTCATGAAGTCTTCTAGTTATGTCTTAGATTCCATTCCCAATTCATCTAGATAGGAGTCTACTTTACAACAAGAGCCTATTTATTCCCAACCTTAATCCAACTTTACCCAGGTGTACACCAATCCTATTTTTGAGGAATCAATTGCACCATCCTCCCATGTGTCCATTCCCCAACCTTCATGTGCTCCTAGCACCTCATACACCTCCACTTATACCAACCCATTGTATGGAGCATATGTAAATACTGCTTCACAAGTCTCAGCCTCACAAGTTGCCATACCTAGTGTAAATTTCCCCCAAGCCAAATATTCCATACCATCTACCTCCATACCCTTAGCCTCTAATAGAAAGATTAATGAGGCATGGGAACACTTGAACAAATTGCTTAGATAGTGTCAAAATGGTCAACAACAATTACAGGTGAACCCTAAGCCTTTACATAACTCTACTCGGACTATTCTTGTTAAAAAAGATCCATCATGGGTACCACAGTCTTCTATGGTTTCTATCCCTATTCTACCACCAAGCCATACCATCACCCATCCTATTACCATTGGCTAGCCTAGTCATAATATTCATCCATTAAACCTCATTCCATAATTCTCCATATTTTCATCAGCAATATCCCATTCATCAATTCCCATCAAATTTGCCTAGCCATCATTACCAATCTCATCATCACTTAGTCACTCCGCAATATTTATCCACTCCACCACAAAATCATCAGGTAATTTAGGGCTTCCACATTCCTAAGGAAGACCCTCAAATTAAGGCCATGCAAAAACATATAGATCAATTGATTCAATATACTCCTATTTTTTCAAACCAAAAACCACCCTTACGCTAATTGATCAATTAACCAATTCATACTTTGATACCATCATCGCCATATCCGAAAAACTTTACAATTTCTAAGTTTGACAAATTTAAGGGAACTAAGGATCCCAAAGAACATGTGAGCACTTTTTACATTCATGCTTTAAAATTCAAAAGGACAATGCTCTCATGCTTCAAAATTTTCCTTAAACATTAGGAGGGGATGCCATAGAATGGTATAATCAATTGCCAAGCCATAGTATCTATAATTTTGAGCAATTTATTGATCAATTATTTGACCGTTTCATCCCAAATGTTAAAAAGAAGATCTCATTGTCTGATGTATATGCTTTAAGACAACATGATGATGAATCTATCTATAATTTTGAAAATTGTTGGAGGGTTGTCATCACTAAATTGCCATTCATCCTACCAATGGATGAGCTAATTAAGTTATTCACCAAGAGTTACTTAAAATCAATCTCTTGGATGCTTCAACTATGAACTTAATAATCATTTGAAGAAGCTTTAGCTCAGGCTAGTGTCATTGAGGATATCAAAATCCAAGAAGGCATACTTAAGCCTAAAAAGAAAGAATGGTAAAATAAGGGCCAATACAAAAGCAACTATTTTGGCCAACAAAAATCAACACAGGCTACCCCAGCCACTCAATCCAATCAAGTTAATCAAGTGGTCATGATCCAACCGGTAATGGCTCAACAACAACCTGTGCAACAAACAATGCAACAAATTGCTTATCATGTGGTACCCTCAACAACACAAGCCATGTAGAACATAGTGCTAGGAAAACTATCCCCGATAATAGTTTGTCCGATAAAATTGCCAATATACCCCTTTAGTTGAGTCATATGCTTCCATTTTTAGAAGGTTGTATGAGACAAATAAACTTACTTTTCCCTACATTAGATCGGATGATCCTGCAAAACGTCGGAAAAATTATTAGGAACATCTATTTTATCCTTATCATAAGTAAAACGGGCATGCCCTTAACAATTTCCATGTATTTAAAGACATAGTGCAAGACCTCATTGACTTGGGGGCAATCAAGCTTGATAATCCCCTTGCTCAACAAAACCAAAACCTTGGTATATTTCAAACACCACTTCCTCATCACGAGGAGGTGCAACCAAATGTAGGGGGGGCTAACACCAAAAATCCTCCTAATCAAGTCAATCACATACAACAATACCAAGGGTTTGTAGGGGCCATTCATGTGGTCACTAGAGGTCAAAGAAACAACCAACAAAGGCAACCATCTCAAGCAAGTGTGTCACAAACTTCTACATCGCCACCCATCCAAGTGTCCCCCAATCCTTCTACACCACTTCATATCTTGAATCCTCCAAATACACCCATAAATTGTCCACCCCAACCAATCATCTCATTGAGTAGTCGATTAACTACAAGTTTAAAACTAGCTTTCGCTAAATTGTCAATCTATGAGTTAATCCAACAATCTCCTCCACATCGTGAGGCATTAATGTATATTTTGAAATCCATAAAATTGTAATTGCAAGATCCTAATGCCTTCAAAAACTTTATGGGGAGAATCCAAATATGCATGAAGGCTTCCATCACATTCTATGACTTTGAGATTAAGCTAATCTCATCAAAATTTGTAGACCCTCCACTGCATATCATGGCTCTAATTGAAAAGAATCCCTTTAAAAGAGTGATAATTGACATCGGTTCCTCTATCAACATCATCACTACATTCACTCTTCCTCATTTGAACCTTCCTCAATCTCATATCACCAAGTCATCATTCACCCTCAAAGCATTCAATGATGCTTTGTGTGCCATAGTTGGCACTGTTGTTTTACCCATTGAAGTAGGGGTCAAAACGTTGCACACAATGTTCCACATATTGGAAGGATCCATGGTATACAATGTACTCCTTAGAAGACCTTGGATGAGGGAAATGAGATGTGTCCCTTCAATACTACATCAATGTTTGAAATATGTTCATGAGGGACAAGTACATTGCATTCTAGTAGACGTTGAGTCGTTTAAGTATTGTAATTTCATTTCAAACTCGTATGAGTCCATGCTTCCTTCCACTCACCTTTTTATTTCACCATTATCCAATCCATCCACCACTTCACCAATCATCAAAAGGATCCCATTCCTGAGGAGCTCCCTATCACCATTCACCATCAAGCTTCTACACCCCCATCATCTTCATAATTGACTACATGCACATGTGGTCACAGTTAATCCACATCATCAACATCATTACCATACACATTATCACCATCTACTCAGCAGCCTTCCCAATCCAATCCATCTCCTTCACCTAATGTTTCACAAGTTGAATTGATGGATTGTAAGATATCTCCATATTTATCATTTCCCGAGTCATCATCCAACCATAGTCCTACCATGTCATCCCAAGTTGAGGTCCACCTCACTAATCCTGGTATCAGTGAATATGTGGTCCAAGACATCACCATCATACCCCTCACCATCCCTAGTTCTAAGGATTTTTATCACCCACATGACCCACCTTTAGCAATAGGAGTAGTATATAACATAGGTTCAACTCCAAATAGCATAAATTTTGTATATGAGGGGATTGATTCTTCATCAAGTCCAACTCCCATAGAAGAACCCAATGTTGGAAATTTTGAGTATAGTGTTGTCATTGATGTCAAAGTTTTGAGGTCATAGGTTGATGACATTGGTTGTCATTGATAACTTGGCATGGCAAAAAGACAAGGTTTATAAGTTGGTTAAAATGCAAGGCAAATATCATTCTCAGTGCAAGGAAATTGAAAAAAAGAAAGGGTTAAAATATTTATATTTTAATCCCAAGAGGTTTGGGACAAAGCTCCAAGTGATTGGTTAAAAGGTTGAAGGCCCTAGTTTAAAAATCCTGAAGGAAGCAAGTGACTAAGGATAAAAAAGGAAATAATATTATAATATTATAATATTAAAGTTAAAAAGTTAAAGCCTAAGGTTAAATTATAAAATAATTATAATATTTTATATTATATTATTTTATAACCCAAGGTGGGTTTTGGTGCCAACTTTGAAAAGAATTTTTAAATTCTTAAATAGCACCGACGTCCAAAGCATGGTGGAAAATCCATATTAATATGGATAATTTTTCTAGCCCTAAGGTTGTAATTCAATGCACATTTTAAAGTGTTCGATGTGCGAGTTATTCATTTCCTGTGTGCATGACGTAAGAAGAAGAAGACAAATTATTTTTAAAAAATAAAGAAGGGCTTTGGATGTGGATAACAATAATCTTATCTCCAACCAGGCTATTGGCCTAGTGGTAGACTGGGCATTTATTAAGATGTATGCAGACAAAAAGTTGTGAGTTTGATTTCGGGCAGTGATAGTTTTGAAAAGATTTTTGTTGGCAAGGAAGATTGCGTGGAAGTCAAAGTGTGAATCATACATATTTTTTTCGTGTGGGTGGTTGGCCTAGCGGTAGCCTAAGTAGCATGAGCATGCTGGCAGGAAGGAGGTGTTGTGGTCGAGTCTCACCTACGAAAAATTTTGGTAAGAAAATATTTAATTTTTATTAATGCCTAAGGTTGAGTTGTTAGGTGCTTAAGGTGTGTTTGATTGTTTGAGTGTCATTGGACTTAGGGAGTTATAAGGGAAATATTTTTTATTTCTTGCCATTGTTTAGAAAAAAAATATAATGGAGAGTGTATTTTTTGAAGTGTTGTTTTATGGAGTAATAAGAAAATTATTGGTAAATATTTTTGGGTATGTTTGTTGATATTTTAAGTGGGAGATAAAATGTGTAGAATGTACCTTTATTGTTTGTAATATTTGATTCAATTTTGAAGGACTTGGTTCATGAGTTAATATTTTATTTTGAGAAACCAAAAGAGGTATAGAGTATTGGTTTGGAATAAATTTTACACACATTTTGAGAAGGTTTTCTAACACATAAAGAGGTGTTGTGCTAAACTTTTATAGTTGCAAGAGATATTGTGTGTGAGACAAATATTTGAAGATATATCTCCATAAGAGCAAGCAAAGAGGTATGGGCATATCATTCTTTATTTAAAGTGTTTGTTGAAGTGAATGTTTTAGAACATAAGGTGGAGTGAAAAGGATTGTTTAATAAGCATTGTTGGAAATATTTGAGTGAGGATTTTGTGCTTCATTGTTGAATGTTTGAAAATATTTGAGATAGATATTGTGAACTACTTGTGCTAGGGTTGAAGACAAGTTAGTGCATATTTGTGAAACCTTTTGAACATTGGTTTGTGAGATATTGATTGAAATTGTGGAAGTGATTGAGATCAATTTGTGAAGGGAAATTATGCATTAGTGTGATTTATCTTTGAGAGAAAATTTGCAAGAAGGATAGATCAATTTTGTGAAACAAGTTATACATTGTTTTGATTTTATTTGAAAGGAATTATGCAAGTGATAGAGAGTGGTTAATTGAGTACAAGATTTGTGAGTGTGAAACATATTAAGTTTTGATAGAGCATATCATTCTCTATATGTTCTCGAGGTTAAAAAAATTCTAAGTAGAATTTGTATGTTTTAAGAGAGTTTTTCTGAAAGAGATTTAAGTTTTTTTTTGTATGCAATATTTGGAGTTATTTGAGGAAGTTTTGTGAGCAATCTTGAAGACAGATTTGAGCAAGTCTTTGAGAAGGCTTGAGGACAGATTTGAGCAAGTCTTTGAGAAGGCTTGAGGAAATATTTGAGCAAGTCTTTGAGAATGCTTGAGGATAGATTTGAGTAAGTCTTTGATAAGGCTTGAGGAAATATTTGATCAAGTATTTTGAAGGCTTGAAGGTAAATTTGAGCAATTCTGGTGAAGAATTGAAACAACATTGAGAGCAAGTTTGATTACTGATTTGTTCAAGCTTTGTGTTAAGGCTTGCGGTAGATTTGAGATAGATTTTGGTGTAGATTTGAGATAGAATTGAGAGTAGGATTTGGAGGTGATAGAGTAAATAGGATAGAGGTATTTAGTGGATAGATATCCATTAGCTAGTGTAGTGGGGACAAAGGTATCCTATGGAGAGAGATCCACAAGCCAGAGCAGTGGGGGTAGAAGTCTTCTAGAAGATCACTAGCTAGAGCATAGGGGATAGAGTTCTCTTGTGGATATATATCCATAAACCATAGCAAGAGGAAAGAGTTATCCTATGGAGAGATCCAAGAATTAGAGCAAGGGAAAGAAGTTCTCCTATGGAGATATATCCATGAACCAAAGCAAGGAGAAAGAGTTCTCATGTGGAGTGAGATCCATGAACCATATAGGGAGATAGAGTTCTTCTATGGAGAGAGATCCACGAAACAATTGAGGAGATAGAGTTCTTTTGGATCAAGTTCCATGAACCAGATAAAATGGGAAAGAGTTCTCCTTTGGAGAGAGATCCACAAATTAGAGCATAGGAAATTGGTGTATCATTTGGATAGAGTTCCATAAACATTGTAATAGGGAATTGATTCCCAAGATTTTTGTTGAGAAAATTTAGAAGAAATATTTTCTCTATGGAGTAGCCCACAATTGTTGAACCATGTTAAATTTGTGTCTCTCATGTGTGTGATGATTTGTGCATTGCTTTGATTACTACTATTTATATTGTCATTGATAATATTGGATAATATTGTTTGGGAAAGAAAAGTAAATTTTGGTCTTATACTCTTCACCCTCCCGTTTCAGTATAAACTTGTGTTCTTCACCCAAAGAACCAGCACTTGCCAACATTCCAAACATGATGGGATTTCCATCTCGATATTTCCACATAGTCAATTGGTAAGGTCATGGCCTAGGATTGCATGAACATGGAGTGCATCAACCTATCGATGTTCCATATCAAGAGGTGCATGACCGTTCAGGTCTAGGTTACCACCCACTTTCCACCACCTCTTCTCTTGAACAAGCCTTCCAAAGGCTTAATCTCAATTCAGGAGAAGAAGCCCTCCATCTCGATAATTCTAATGATGAAATCTATGAAGAATTCAAGCTTATGTCGATAATTTTGGATGAATCTGAAGAAGAATCGAAGCCCATCATTCCCCATACCGAACAAGATGAGTTTTATCTCAACATGTTCCCCATCCATGAGCCCATATTTCACTTGCTTCTTCCACAAGAGTGAGCCACCCCTACCGGTGAACCACCACCTCCATTCCATTAAGCCATTTCATAAGCCAACTTGTAACATATGTACATAACACAAAAATAATGGTTTTCACCACTACCAAAAATAAATAAAAAATCAAAAATCAAAAATCAAAAATCAATAAAAAATCAAGAAAAATATTTTCTTTCTTGGCATTAGACAAATGCATTTATTTGTGTTGCTTGTTGCTATTCAGGTTAACCAAGACCCTAGCACCGATTCTTAGGTTCCATCTATTCCATCCAACCTCATTCACCTTTCCCATAAGTCAACATGAATCCTGTTGATTTATTTACCCCACTCCATAATCCATACGATCCGGCTAAGCCAATTCCAATTGACATAAGCCTTATTGATATGGACCAGATTTCCTCACCTCCATCCTTTTCCAAATTTGTCTTGTTCGAGGAATTGTTAAGGGCTTCCACCAACTACATTCCTCCATCCCCTCCACCTTCACCTTCACCTTCACCTTTGGATCCCGAGGTTTTCTAGGAAGAAATAGATGAGGATAAGCCATAAGAGTTTGATGACATCTTAGATGACATTCATTTTATCCCTATGCCCCATCAACTTGAGGAAGGTTCCCACATGTCTATTGAAGATACCATCGATGTGGACCTTAGTTCAGACAAAGACAATCCCCAAATTGTCAAGCTTGGAAAAATTTTATCACCCGATGAACAAGAGCAATTAATTGCTCTCCTCAAGAGGAAGAAGGGCATATTTGCATGGTCCTATAAGGACATGCCTGGTCTTGACCCTAGTTTGGTTGTCCATAATCTCACCTTACATCCTGATGCTAAGCCGATCAAACAAAAACTTAGGAGAATGCATCCTACCATGGCCCTCTTGGTAAAAATAGAGCTTCAAAAACTCTTAGATGTGAACTTCATAGTTCCTATCGACTATCCTGAGTGGCTTTCAAACATGGTACCCATTCGTAAGCCTAACGGGGTGATACGCATGTGCACTGACTTTTGAGATCTTAACAAAGCGTGTCCTAAGGATGACTTCCCTCTCCCAAACATCGATACTCTTGTCGATACCTACGCTGGCCATGAAATGCTTTCACTCATGGATGGTTTTTTAGGATACAACCAAATTCGAATAAATCTTGATGACCAACACAAAACAACATTCACTACACCTTGGGGAACTTTTTGTTACAAGGTGATGCCCTTTGGCCTCAAAAATGTAGGTGCCACTTATCAACGTGCCATGACATACATTTTCCATGACTACATGCATAATATTATCGAAGACTATGTGGATGATCTCTTGGCTAAATCCAAAACTCGACAAGAACATATTGGTGTATTGGAGAAAGTTTTTGACCGACTCCTAGAGCATAATGTAAGGTTGAATCCCAAGAAATGTGTCTTTGGTGTTACCTCGGGAAAACTTCTAGGATTCATTATCTCCAAAAGAGGCATTGAGGTGGACCCTAACAAGGTCAAGGCTATCATGGAGATGCCTCCCCCAACTAACTTAAAGGAATTGCATAGTTTACAAGGAAATATCCAATCAATCCATCATTTTATTGTGCAACTTTTTGACAAATGTAGGCCATTCAATCACCTACTACAAAAGGGGGTGCCATTCTCTTGGATAGATGAATGTCAAAAAGCCTTCGATGACATTAAGCAATACCTAGCTTCTCTGCTAGTCTTAGCTCCTCCTCGTTCGGGGGTCCCATTTTATCTTTATATCTCAGCAATGGACTTTGCATTAGGGACAATGCTTGCACAAAATAATGAACAAAATTGAGAGCAAGTTGTCTACTACATTAGTCGAACATTGGTAAGCTATGAAACTAGATACGCTTATGTAGAAAAACTATGCTTAGCAGTGGTTTTTGCCACTAAGAAACTTTGACATTACATGCTTAGCCACACAACTTATGTCATAGCTAGAGAAAATCCTCTGCGTTATATGATATCTCACACTTACAATAACACCCGCACCGCTAAATGGATAATGCTCCTTATTGAATTTGACTTGGAATTCATTAGCCAAAAATCCATTAAAGGTCAGGTAATAGCCGATCAACTTGTGGAAGCTCCACTACCTAGTGATCATCCTTTGATTATTGAGCTCCTAGATGATTCGGTATTTTCTATCACTGAACAAGAAGAAGATGTCATTCTAGAGGAAGATGTCGATATCACATTATTCTTTGATGGCTCTAAGTGCATGAAAGGTCAAGGTGTTGGAGTCATGTTTCATACACCATAGGGGTACCTATCCCCTTATCATTCAAACTTGACTTCCAATGCACAAACAACACTGCAGAGTATGAAGCCTTAATCTTAGGTCTTCAATCAGCTATAGCTATGAGCATTAAGCGTATTAGGATATTTGGTGATTCTCAACTTGTCATCAAGCAAATCAATGGAGAATACCAATGCAAAGAACCTACCATTAAGCTTTATCATGAAGTAGCAATGAAATTGCTCTCTAAGTTTGATTGGTATGAAATCAATATCTTGCCATGTTCGACTAATAGATTTGTAGATGCGATGGCCTCCCTTGGATCATTGATTCCAAAAGACTCCTTTGGAGAGGTACAACCCCTTATCATTTCAATAGTCTCTAAATCTACAATTACCCATGTTGAGTCTAAGGATGAAAAGGATGTTTGCTTTATCCAATCGGATTCATATGAGCCTTGGTCGAGCCAAATAGTAGCCTTTCTCAAGTTTGGAACACTCCCATCTGACATGTCTCGAACTGCCAAATGCACTTTCAAGCAAAAGGTAGCTCATTTCATTCTCTTGGGGGATGTGTTGTATAAATATGGTTATGATGGAGTCCTCCTTCATTGTCTCGAGGCTAGTGAGGCTCAAAGAGCCATAGCTGAAGCCCATGATGGTACTTGTGGTGGTCATTTTAGTGGAATGGCCATTGCAAAGTATATTTTATGCATGGGTTATTATTGGCCCACAATGGAACGTGATTGTTGCACCTATGTCAAACATTGCAAAAAGTGCCAAGAACATGCTAATTTAACTCATGTACCATCACAAGCTTTACAACCTATTCAAAGCCTTTGGCCCTTTTCACAATGGGGTCTAGATCTAATTGGTAAAATTTCACCTCCTTCTTCGGGACAACATACATTCATCATCACAGCCACTGAATACTTCACAAAGTGGGTTGAGGCAATTCCTCTAACCAACATGACAGGACCTAGAATTATGGAGTTTATACTTCATCATATCATTTGTCATTTTGGTATTCCCTCAAAAATCATTTTAGACAATGGCAAGTCTTTCAAGAACAAGGATGTTCGAGCACTTTGCAAGAAATATAACATTCAACATAGTTTCTCGACTCCTTATTACCCACAAGCAAATGGACAAGCTGAAGCTTCCAACAAGACCTTAGTTGCTATTCTCAAGAAACTTGTCAAAGAAAATCATAGAGATTGGCATACACAAATTCCCTTGGCATTATGGGCTTATCGAACAAGCATCCGCATGCCTACAGGGGCAACACCATTTTCATTGGTCTATGGAGCTGAAGCAATCATGCCTCTTGAGCTCGAGATCCCTTCCTTGCAAATTTCTTTGCAAGAATTCATAGATGATGACACCGCTAGACAAGCACATCTTGACCAACTCACACTTCTTGATGAGAGGTGAGTCAATGCTTTAGAGCATTTACGAGTGTATCAAGACCACCTAAAGTGTGCTTACAATGCCAAAGTCCATCTACATGAATTCCAAGTAGGAGATCTTGTCCTTAAAGAGAACCAACAAAATACCAATGCATTACCGCATCTTCATGATAAATTCATGGCTAATTGGTTAGGTCCATACATTATTACACAAAGAGTGGGTAATGGTACTTATAGGCTTGCTAGTCTAGAGGGAGAGGAAGAACCCGAACCACTTAATGTTATACACTTGAGAGCATTTTATGCATGATTTGATTACTATATATGTATATATATACATGGCTAATACACAAAAATATTTGCATACACTTCATTCATAACATTGCATTTCACTTGCATCTACATTCCAAAAACAATGCATTCACCCACATTTCATATTGCATTTCACAAAATTGCATGTCATACATTGCATTCACATCCACATTTCATATTTCATATTAGGGATCATTTATCCAGTTCAAGGTCTTCATTGGTCCAATAAAATCATGTTGCCTTAATCAGGGGCACCCTCACAAAGTCATCCACACAATTCCACTAAGTCATATTGCCATTCACACAAACCACACATTCACAAGTCCTAGGTGTTTTCGGTCACTCAGCCACTCCTAGTGTTTTAAGCAACCTCCAAAATACATGTCGAGTTCTTTTTAGGACCATTGCACATATACACTAAGAAAATCTTGAGTTTTGGGAATTGACTCCAAAACATTCTTGAACCAAACACAATTTCACATCTTAAAAACATCTTGTGTCAAAGAGGGATAACACCATACTTGGTATGAACCTCGAAGTGAAAAGGGTCATCCTTGCTAGTCCCATCATGCAACATAGTCCATAAAAATAGTGGTTCTCACCACTATCACAATTCCAAAAATAAAAGAAAGAGTAGGGAAAAATCCCTAACAAAAACTCTAAATATTTTACATCACACACCACTGATCAATTGGGTTGTAAGGATCGTACTACATTTCTAGTCAGACGGTTAGGTAGTCATCCCCAAAATTTAAGAGATCAAAAATAAAAATCATGGACTATGGAGTTAGCCTCCACCGGAGCTATAGACGCTTGACTGGTAGTGGAGTACGCTCATGCGTGGTGACATATCTCTTTTAAAAGAGACCTCTGACCACTCATATGGATAAGCTAGCTTCTTGGTTTCATCCATAATAGGTTTACCCAATTTACTCAAGATGAGTTAATGAACTCACTTGCACACACATTGGTTCTTGATTACCTCGAGTCATTACCATGCTCTTGATTCGGTAAATGAATTCACTGCACACACATTTGGTCCTAGAGGGATTAGGTAATTTTAGTGAGTTTGTTTGATACCACTAGTATGTTTGAGTCTCTATAAAATAGTCAATTTTCCATATCAACATCCATATCTTCTTCCATATCAACATCCATATCTTCTTCATGAGCCATTCATCCCATATGCCACCAAGTTTGGTGCCCCTGATTAAACAACAATGCTAGAAAATGGCCAAAGCAAATATCTAAACTATAAATGATCATTAGCACATTTCATTAATCATCCATACATTCCATCTTGCATTAATCATCCATATATTTCATCTTGCATTAATCATCCATAACATAGCATATGCATTCATCATAAATAGAAAACATGCATTACACAAAAGCATTCACACAAACACATATAACACAAAAGGTAAAAGCCATGTATATATATATATATATATATATATATCATGTACAATGAGTTCCCAAAGGCTACATACAATAGAGCACCAAGGCTCATATACAAAAAGTGCATCTAAGCACTAGCTAATGCCTATGAGAGGACCCCTATGACCTAGTAGGAGCCCTAGACCTAGAACTCTACCTAGACTCAGCTAGCCTAGATGACTCATCATAGAGAAATATGGAGGATCTGGCAACATGATATGATTCGCCATACATAAATCCTCCAAGGAATGCACATATGCCTCGCTAGCTTAAAGTCATCATAAGTCCAACCCATGTCAATGTTCCTTGCCTAGAAGCTCTACTTGGAGCCTCATGATCATCTCTCGATCATCTCCACTAGCTCCTCCCATCACTCGCTCTACCTACATCTGAGCTATAATCACATCTCATACACTAAGATCTACCCATAGCTATGCTATAGCCTCATCATGAGACTACACTAAAGCCTCCTACTCAGCTCGTAGCTACTCCATCTCTACTCGTAGCCTCACCACCTCTGATATCTCTCCCATATCATCATCCTCCTCCTCATCCTCCCCTCCACCAACCATAGGAGTCTACTATCTGCACCTCTCAATTTCTTCCTTCGACTACTAGCTCGAAGATGTCTCAATCACTTTGGAGTCTCATCAGACTCCTCAACATCATCCTCATCATTAGTCACCACCTTAGGTACCCATACTGGTTGGGCACCAAACCATACCACATACTCTAGGGTCATCCCTGCATCATCCACATTAGGGACCTCTAGCTCCTCATCATCCTCAATCACCTCCCTCCATGGCTCCACACATGGAAGCCCCACCTCCTCTCGATACCTCCTATACAACATCGACTCATCAGGTACTCCCTACGCAAGCCAAACTATCACAATACCCATGAGAACTAGAAGTACTCTACCTCACTCTACCTCCTCCCGACTATCCACCTCGATTGCCTCACCCATCACAACTTCTCCCTATCCCCAGTCCATGTGGTCCCCTACCAAGGCCTCCATATCACTTGGGTGGATGTTAGTCCAGCCCACATATCCTGGTACCACTGGCTCGATCACACTAGATGACTCGATTGTACCTCCTCTACCACTACCCATCTCCTAGCATAGGGTTGCACCCCATCCCACTCACTACAGGGTAGACCCTTCGATCATGCCACACTAAAGTGCTCCCATCCCCAACACTGGAGAAGAAAGCTACATCCCAAGCCCTTCCTCTTCCACCGTGTCACCTCATATAGCTCTCGATACACCTACACCAACAAAGTAAGAGCCCATGCATATCACTATAGTGTAGTGAGAAAATCACTCACCAATCCCAATAGGTTCCATGGGAACCTACAACTAGTACTATTGGGGATCACTATGTTCACCAACATGAACATCACCAAGGTCGAGAGGGGCTCCAACTCCTTGGCCACATACATGGTCAAGTATGGAATTCCCCCACACTCCACCTTCACCTCCTCCCACCTATCTCCAAACATCCTGCTCATCTACACCTTTTTATCATAGCCCACCTCCACCTTCAACCCCTCCACTGGCACCTTGAGAATGTGATACACATCCTCAAGGGTAATAGTCACCTCCTCGATCGATAGCTAGAAAGTCCCCCTATCTACATCCCATATTTCAACCAAAGCTGAAAGATACCCCTCATCCACCCTCACCACATCTAGTCAGGTCACATCCTCTAGCCCCACCACCTTCAACAAATCCCAATCTACTTCGACAACAATTTCCTCATCCCAGGAATAAGAGGAGAAAATCGATGTCGTGGCTCCAAAATCCACAACTACAACAATAAACACATTTCATGAGTATTAAAAAAAACAACAAAAATTTGCACAACACAAAAAGTCTTCAAAAGCATTACCTTGGCAAATCTTACCTCTGCTCTAGCCACAACACTCATTCCCTCCACCACCATAGCTTCCACACCAAAATTCCACTACCTCACTTCACTCCTCACTCCACTCCACTCCTTAGATGTAACTTCTCAAACTTGAAAATGCATAAATGAGCTCCATTTTCCAACCTATAGGCTATTTATAGCAATTGTAGGTGCACTGAAGCACCTTGGGGCATTTCAAGCATGTTGAAGCATGCATGGGCATTTTCAGACATGCTGAAGCACGCAAGGGCGTTTTCTGGACCTTATAAATACATGCGAGCATTTGATGCATAAATCAAGAAAAGGTAAAATCGATCAAATCGGTAGCTTACCTCCAAATCTCACCAAATTTCACCCACACATCAATTCCATCATAAAATCAAGTTTTGTGAAAATAGAAATCAGTTTGGATGCATAATTTTTGTTTGCGACCAAAAGTCATAAAAAGCACAATTCCAATTACAAAATATATCAAACTAGTCCAAATTTTTACAAAATGACCATCTTCATCATCTACATCATAATTCCCATCATCCCACCAATTTCTATGAAAATCTGAGTTGATTTGGCACATTAACTTGAATTTTATGTCCAAAAGGCGTAAAATTGACCAATATGCTATCCAATGTTCACCAATCAGTTCTATTTTTCACAAATCATCACATTTCCTCCTCAAAATTTCAAATTTTACCAACATCATACTCCATCATCCATTTCTTTCCACATATGCCAAATTTCAAGTGAATCTTGTATATAGTGGTTTGTTCTATATACTTGGCGATTGCAACGATTTGCATCCATGCAATTCGGTAAGATGAATGAATCACCATAAGAACACTTGGTCATCATCATCATTCCATATCTCCTAGTTCGAAAGCACAATCAAATTTGGTTCCTCACATTTCAAGTGAAACTCTGACAAGATTAATCTTGCTAAATAGCTATCATTGATGGCCTAGTTCATGGGGCTTAAAACATGGACAAAATTACATCACATCATTCCCAATTTCCTTGATAGTCATCATGGTGACTGGCTCTAGCTAGGGTGATTGGTTCCATTGAAAGGAATTATCCTACAGTCACTAGCAGGCCCTCCAAAGTTGACTCCTTTTAATTTTTGCATCTTCATATTGCATATCAATGAGGCCATACGATAAAATTTATTCAACATCATGGAATCACCCCAAATTTGGGGTAACTAAATTTGATTCTGATTTTCCCACAAAGGGATACATCTCACATGATCATGACATCTACATTTGGCACAAAACCCTTCATCTATTGGGGCAAAAATAGATGCAATCATCATCCACATTTCTCCCAAACCCTTCATCTATTGGGGTAAAAATAGATGCATTCATATTCCCCATTTCACCAACACCCTTCAACTGTTGGGGTAAAAAATGGTCGCACATTCCATCATTCAATTTTTCAATTGGCTCATGAGATTCATCCGCAACTCATTCACCAATTGAGGGGGTAAGCTACGCAATAACTCCAAATTATTTATTCTTTTACCTTCAATTTTATCTCCACATTCCAACAAGAGAGAGAAGTTGCTTCTATGCCTAGCCCGATCAGGTGTCTCATATTTTTGCACCATATTGTGTTTCATGCAACATGGTACAAAAAGGGGCATCTGTAGACACCAAAATCTAGCCACTTGTCCTCCATCCATGCTTTCCCACCATCCACTTGTCCACCATCCCTATTTCCTACCATTTTTACCATTATTCATATTCATTTATATATATTATAAATAATATATATTTATATTTATATTATATTTTAATATATGTTTAATAAATATATATTTATAAAGTGAATTATTCCTAGCCATCCGATCTCATTTAATCTCATCCATCCATTTACCTTAATCCATGCCACATCCTAAATTGAATATCCACCCTTAGATATGCTTTAATCTCAACCACACGATTAGTGTCATTGAAACCCTAAAGTATGCCCTAGGTTGGATTATAAATATGAGCCATTTTGATGGCTCAACCCCTGAATCCCTAAGTTATTGAGTCCCGAGGTTCTTGATTTTTCTGAAGTGCCTTGGAGTTCCAACCTAGCCTTTGTGCCCTAACCCTACTCCATCCATCATTTTCCCTATTCCCTCGCTCACCACCACTACCATCACATCCCTCACCTTCATCAAATCTACTTCTGTAGATCTGATCTGACCTCTCCCCTCTCCACATCCTAAGCACCTTGCTACTCTTCGTAGCTCTCGAGTGCCCTACTTGCTCTCCACAGACCTCTCGAGCACCCTCTCTCAATTCGTGCCTCCCAATAGACCCGAGGTATTTTAGAGCCCTATTCTGATGACAAGCGAGATCCTCGGGTGTCGCTAGGGCACACCCTCACCATCGACCTGCAATAGATCCATCCATCAACAAACAGTAAGCAAGGAGCAAGGTAAATCTATTTATTTTGTTATATTTCATATTGTCTAATTCTGTTCACATTCATATTGCTATAGCTAGGGTTTAGTTGTGATTTTTGAGGGCTCACACAGTGGAGCCCTCATTTTATTATAACTAACTCTCTGGTGTTTCTTTGTGTGCAGATTAGACAATATATCAGAAGCATTGGATAGCTGATTAAGCTGGAGTGGCCCGACATCGGATACGTAGAAGCCCACTCACACTTGTTGGGAGCAAAGACGCAATTGAAGACACCACCATTTGTTGTGGCTAGGGTTTCGAAGAACCCTAGAAATATTTGTAAAAATTGTATCAAATAGGATTCTTGAATCCATTATTGTAACAACGAAGTTTCTAGGCTCCCCCCATTTAATATAAATCTCATTTGTTGTGCAATATCTGGTTCATTTGAATTCTATTTTATTTAGCATTGTTTGGTGTCACGTTTTTAGCTCTACAAGTATGATTTAGAGCTCGAAGCATAGTTTTTTTTAAACGATATTCTTTAATAGCTTGGATTAAATCCTCTCCTATGACATACGAGAAAGCCTTAAAGAACTCAATTGGAAAACCATAAAACCTTAAATATTTCCTTGATTTCATACTAAAAACTATGCTCCTCACCTCATCTTTATCCACTTGTCTGAAAAGGGCTTGGTTTTGCTCGATTGAAATAATCTAGTGGATACAGTTAAGTATCTCTTGTTGTACTGCAAGATTAGGGATAATAGGTGCAGTTTAAAGATTTTGAAAAAAATTATTTGCTGCATGTTTCATACCTGGTATGATGTCCATCACCTATTCATTAGAATCCTAAAGGTAAGTCAAAGAATTCCTTTGTCTACTTGTCAATGCAAAGCGATGAAAGGAACTTGTGTTTTGATCTCCTTCTAACAACCAAGCAGTTCTTGCTCTTTGTTTCCAATAAATTTCCTCCCGATTATTGATGGAGTATAATTATTTTTTGACCATTTCATCTTCATATTTTAGATCCTCTATGATTATTTCAATCCTAAAGCGGGTGGTGAGCTCCTCCATATTTGGCAAAAAATGAGCTTTTAGGTACTGAAAGTCAAAATGCTACTACTTTTTTAAAATTTAAGATGAAATTTGACATGTTGGATTTATTTGGAAAACACATACATAGCTCTCCCATGGGATGGATGACCCTCCTCCCACTAGATGGAGATTTTTTCCTTCAAATCCTCCTTTTACAGCCAATAATTCTCAAAATGAACAGGTCTTGGGGGTGGATTATGGCCCAGTTTCCATTCTATAATAATCAAAAAGTGATAAGAGTCAGTGCAATTAAGAATCTCCATCCTAAAATAACAATGAATAAAGGCCTCTTCAAAAACCAAAAATCTATCATGCTTGACTTTCCTACTTGCCGATCCTACTTATTTTTTTGTCCATGTATATGGAGATCCCGCATGTTGAACATAAATTAAATTGAGGTGATAATTGGACATCATAAATATATTCCCCTAGTCAAAATAAGGATTTCCCCCTTCCTGATATCTAAGAGCAAGTTTAGAATTAAAATTTCCTACCACTATCCAATTCACTTCCTCTTTTCCAGTTCTACTACCTTGTAAAACTGACCATTGGTGTTGTTGCTCCAGAAAATTTGTAGCACCATAAAAGTTGGAAACTAATAAAAGCTCCTCAAAATTTTTGCTCTTGAATAGAGAAGTAAGGATACCCTGGCCAACAGAGTGATCTAAATCCATATAGAGAATATGATTCCATAAAGTCACCACTCCCCCTGAAGCCCCTTGGGATCCAACCGCCATGTACTCATCCTATCTCCAAATTTTCTTAACAATGATATCCATATTATAAATGAAAGATTTAGTCTCTTGAAGAAGAATAAAGTTAGAATGATAATTTTTAATTAATATTTGAACAACAATTTGATGAGGTTTGCTATTTAGGCCTCTTATATTCCAATATTAAATAATCATTGGGAACTTAGATTCCAATAAGTGTCAATTTGCTTTACCTTCCTCTGGATGACTAGTTGGTCTCTCTCATTAGCCAACTTCTCTTGGTTCAACTTCCTTCCTACACTTTTTGCTTGAGATTTTTTTAACCTTTTCTATGCTTGTTGGATCCCAAGATTATGTTTCCTTTTTTATTTTTCTCTATCTTTCATGGAAACATCATTATGCACACAACCATTATAAGGGTTTTGTTCCTTGAATTTATCAATGCTAAGTGATTAGCCCCAAAATATGAATTCAAAGAAACATGATGGGAAATTTCCTCCACCCTTACAGGGGGAAGATTATCTTTCTACGGTTCATTTATTAAGGTGGTCTCCTCCTCCACATCCAAGAGAGAATTAATAATTTTATACCTATTGAAATTTATTTCTATTGATTGGTTAGAGCATTTTTTCTTACTCCTTTTATTCTCATTTCTCTTTGGAGCTTCAAAATACTTTGCAGGGGGATTAACATTCAAGGATATGGGTAGATTCTCTTCTTTCTTCTCAACAAACTTGCTATTGGTAATAGTTTCATTTGGAGGGATGGGACTCTTCATAACTTCCTTTGAGTAGAAGCGAGCCATATTACCGTGTTTGTGGTAGATCCTACATCCAAATAGGATTACCTCATAGTCTACCTATTGGATCTAGGATAAGTCCCCTATGTTAATTTCTATTTCAGGTGGTAAAGGTTGGTTGAGATCCATATCCACATACATCTAGGTATAAACAACAGATTCACCCCTCATCATGTCCCTGTAAACTCTTAAATAATGACCCAAGAAATTGCCTAATTTTTCAAAAATTGATTCACGCTAGTATTCCATGGATAGGGCATAAAGATAAACCTAAAAAATCACCTCAAAGGGCTCTATTAGAGGGTCAAATAACAACTTCCATGGTTGAAAAAAAATGCTCACAAGACCATATATTCTCCTCCTTGACTCAAAGGATTTGTCTCTATCTGATTGAGAAGAAAAACTCATAACATAATAGCCATTACTAATAAGAGAGATTGAGGTATCCCCAAGGGGCTCCAAATTATTTTGAATTCAAGAGGACATAAATCCTAAAGATTATTTTATGTCGATAAACTTACAAATCAAGTTATGCTTACTTCTATAGAGAATATTATCGGCCACCAAAGCTTGATCTATCACTAGTTTAGGATGAAGGGTCGCTTGGGGGAGGCAACCATTAACCCTTTCCTGGGATGGTTATCGCTTTGGATTCTTGGCCGCTGTAGAGAAAATAGAATGAATATTTGAGTCTCTAAACAAGATGTCCTCCATATCATGTTTCCCTTTAAATGTATTTACAAATGATCTCTTAGGGAAGGGGGGTTGAGGAAGGGGTCCAAAAGGGCCCTCATTAGCACCCATAAGCCACTTCACAACCTACACATAGTACTTCACTTGAAATGAATACTTGCACCTACACAGAAAATACCTGAATTTCTACTTCCAAAAGACTTTCAATAATTCATCTGTCATTTTTGCAAATCCCCCAGTTTCTCAATTTTATGTTTCTTATACCTTCCAATTAAAATCAATTTAATTTCTCCTTCAAAATATCAATTTCATAAATCAAATTTATTAATTTACCTTCAATCAATTAATTCATTCATTCTTCTTATGACTCCCAATAATTGATTAATTCACTTGTCCAAAAATAAATTTTTTAAAAATTAACCTTATTATAACTCCCAAATAAATAAATAATCAAATTTCCTTATGATTCTCAAAATTCAAATTAAATGGTGCTTAATGCGAATGGAATAAAGGGTAAATGAATTACTTTTATGAAAAATGCATTCCACTCAACTCAACGTCCTATCGATGATTATAACTATTGTTATTTTTCACTCAATATTTTAGTTAGATGTCCAAATATAATTCAATTTTTGTAACGTTTAAGGTCAAAAAATTAATACGTTAACCTACTACATGCTTATCTCTATCAAGAAGTTCCTAAATATTTTTAGAATATGTTTCACTATCTTGTTCTACATTCTATTTATGTCTCTCTCTTCAACACTTTGAAGGTTATGCAACAAGTAATCTCTTCACAAAATGCTTTCTCTTTAGCAACACAACAAGCAATCTCATGCTTAACAATTTCTTCTTCATCCATTAGGAGTGTTCTATATGTCAAAATTCATTTGCATTTCCTCTAGTTAAATGCTTTACAATTTGAATGTAGCAAATTCAAATGGCCTCCTTCAATCTTCAATTTGTCACCTCTATCTAAGCAACATGTTCCTCTTTTTGGGCAACACATTTTGCTGGTGTTTAGACGTCTCCTCCAATATTGCAATCTCCTTCAGTCTTATTCTCCTCAATATCTTACTTCAAATATAAATTCAACCATTAGTCCTTTCTTCTTGAATATTCTTCTTGGACCTCTAGTCCTTATTGCTAAGTGGCTTTGATACCACTTTTTGCAATTTGATGCAATTGTTTACAAGTTAATCTATCCCAAGATAAATAAATCAATCTCATATAATCAATCAATTAATATCAATATTGAACTATATATCATATTCCCATAAATATCATCAATATAAGCATCCAACAAATTAACATCAATATTACATAAAACACACTAAAATTTTAGTGTAAAAAATCAAACAATGCATAATTTAAATCTTATACAAGTTACATTTTATAAAGCTTTGACTCCAATATAAATATACATGAGACCTTTCACATTACATAATAAGTCCCACATATTACATAAATATAAAGTATCTCATGATTACATATAACTCCTACTTCTAAACTAGACACATCACTCAAAGACTCTTCACTTCCTAACTAGACATATCACACACTTACATACATGACACTTGCACACTCCTCCAAACTTGACACTTAAAATCAAACTCAAATTCTAATCTAAATATTTACAATAGGACCAAATAATGTAATAGCTTCAACAAATATTGACTATATGGGATGATGCTATGGTATTGATTTAGATCACTAGAGCATGATGTACTACCCTAACTCCTATTAGAATTGATCCTTGGATTTTCTACATGGAAATCTAGTAAAAGTAGGTGGAGGTGATGCTTTTTCAAATAATGAAGGTAAATTTATTCCCACTTACTCAAAACCATATGAAACTTCTACTAGCAACTATATAGAGCCTAAGGTAATTCTTGTAGGGATTAAAGTTATATAAAAAAGGATGGACATTTGTATTTTAATTTAGAATGAGCCAAAAATGATCATAAATTCCATTTAGAAGTGGATGTGGGATTATATTTAAAAAATATTATATTTAATGTCCCTTAATTATTGTTGGAGGTGGTATCTTGAAAATACCTGCATATCTATGGTGAAGAAAATTGAGTAAAAAATAAATTAGTCAATTTCAATGTTAAAATGCAAGATTATTTACTTGTTCATTGTCCCTTTGCTTACACTCTTTGGTGGTACTTTTTACAATATGAATTATTATTTAGAAACTCCATCAACATTGAAAGAATTGATTAACTATTAGATTACACATTTTTTAAAGGTAAATATTATGAATCTAGAGGAGGACTAGTCCTACCATTACTTGTTGGAATTTATTGCTTGAAAATAATACACAAATCTCAATATCATGCCTATTTTTGTAATCATATTATTGCCTCTTATAGAATATTTACAAACATGATGCACATCATGGAAAGTTTTAAGTATGAAAAAAGCAAAGTAGCCTCTTGGTTACATGATTTGAATATATTGAAAGGGTTATTTGTAATAATGAAGTTAAAATAAAAATATCTACTTCAATCTATCGTAATATTGAGATGTTAATATGTTGGATTTATCAAAAATAATATTGATGGTACTTCAAATGCAAAGAGTAGAGTAGTTTTTTCTAATGTTAACAAGACCATCGTTCATATTGTATGATGATTTTGATTTTGATTCCAATCACTAAAGCATGGTGTACTTCCCTAACACCTTTTAGATTTGAACCTCAGATTTCCTACATGATAATATAAGAAAAGCACGTGGAGGTGGTGATTTTTGAAAAAAACAAAGGTAAATTTATTTTTCCTCATTGAAAATCATATGGAACTTCAGTAACAACTATATAGAGCCTAAGGCACTTCGTATAGATATTAAAATTTTCATTTTAAAAAGGATGAACCTATATTTCAATTTAGAAAAAATCACAAATTATTATATATATAATTAAATGAAATGTACATAATAATTAGATTAAGAAAAATTATGTTTAATGTTCATCAATTACTATTGAGACAATGTTTTTAAAATGCCAACATGTTTACAGAAAAGAAAACCAAATAAGAGATAATTTAACCATATTGAAAAAAAAAATTAGAAAGTAATTGTAGGAACAAGTTCCTATCATTTAAAAATTAAAAATGATATCAAGGAGCTGATTATGCAAACATAACTATTTGTGGAGATGAAAAATATGTCTCATAAAAATAACAAATGAAAAATATATTAAATTAAAAAAGAAGTTAAATATAGTTCAAGTGACCTTAAAATAATGTTATGATAATATTACAACGTTTTGTCCATGGGAGGGGGACAACACAATGGTTCGAGGTTTGGTTCTTTTTCAGGAGGTCTAAGGTTCAAACTATTGTGTGTGTGGAAGATTGTGTGTTAATCATTTATTGATAAGTTTATCTTTCGACCTTACGAAGGATCATGGTTGGAAGGGGATTGCTTAGCCCTAAACATCGATGGTAGACGTTTCTCGCATTAACCTAATTACGAAGGATCATGGTTGGAAGGGGATTGCTTAGCCCTAAACATCGATGGTAGATGTTTCTCGCATTAGCCTAATATATATATTACAATGTTCTATTATTTTGAAAAAAAATATTAAAAACCACATATAATTTATTTAAAAAAATATTATTAAATCAAATTTATTATTTTTTACATATATTTTTTAAACATCAATTATTTATTTATATAAAACAATTCAAATGAATTTATATTAGATATCATTTATCACTATGTGAAGTTACACAAGAGCTGAAGAAATTATTGTCTCCTTGAGGTCTACCATGTTTCAAAAGCCATGCAATTATAGATAGAAAAATATGTTGTCGCATATATAATTTTTAACTTATTTTACAATAAATTACCATCATAATTTTAAATTATTTTTATTAATATATTTTATTAATTAAAAAAATATTTTCTACTAATAATGAACTTTTCACTTAGTGGAAATCTTCTTCATCAGTCACAACCTCATTAGGGTGTGTGACCAAGTTCTTCCTTATTTTTTATGGGGTATCTGGTGGGAGAAGAAGAAAAGAAATCTCAAGAATATTGCTAGGGATGAATCCTCATCTTTAGAAGGATTAAAGTTGTTATTGAAAATAACTTAACTATATTTGTTATTGGAAATGGTAGGGAGAAATTTGTGGAGAAAGGGGTTGGGGGCTGCTATTAGTTGGAAATTGAATCTAGGGTCTTTTTCTTCTGTATCCACTATTCAAAAAATATTGGCTACTAGATGACATAAACCAACTAAAGGGTGGGTTATTCAAAAAAATTTATGGGGCTGACAAAGGTAACCTTGAGAGGCTTCTGTATCCACTGTTAAAAATGGATTGGCTACTAGATGAAATAAACCAGCTAAAGGGTGGGTCATTCTAAACTTTGATGGGGTTGCCAAAGGTAACCCCATGAGGGCTAGTCAAGGGAGTGTTGTGAGAAACGATAATGGTGAGGTCATTTGGGCTTACATCCAGTATTATGGTATTCAAACCAACCACCTAACCCACCTAATTGGAGCTAAGACACTTTTCTCAGATGCTCATTAGGTTTTTGAGAGGGGCTTCAGAAGACTTCTTGTTCAAGGTGACTCCTTGAACATCATTCAAGATTTGCAGGCTAGAAAGACTGCCAATTGTTTCATCTTCAATATTATTAAGGACACCTCAAATTTTTTGGAATGGATGTCAAAAGTTAAAATTGAGCAAATTTATAAGGAAGGTAACTAGGATACTAATGTTATGGCCAATTTGGGGGTGGATAGTGGCCAATTCAGAATTTGGGAAGATAATTTTCCTCTGCAGTTAATGATAATTATTAATTTGGAAGCATTGGGTCTACCTATAAAGTAGACCTTTTTATTGTATTTCTACCTGGATGAGGTCTCATTTGTGTTGTAGTGATCCTCTCTTTGGGGGGTCTCTTTGGGTCACTGGTCCTTTTGCTCCCTAGTGGTATCCATTCTCAGAGAATATGCTTGGTGTATTGCCCTCACTCTTACTCTCTGCAATTAGGATTTTTTATCTGCATCTTGATATATTTGCCACCCATCCAATCTTATGCAAAAAATGGAGCAAGATCTTTGGTGTCTCTAAAATAAAGTTGAAAAAAATCTCCTTTATGCCCTATTGGGTGGTGGGCTAGTCTATGTTGTATCATGGTGTTATCTTTCTCTTTTGTTCTCTTGGGTGGCTATTGGGTTTAGTTTTTGTTCTTTTGGCCTTGGATTTTGATCTATTCTTAATTGAAATTTTCTTTCTCTACCTCCTGTAATGTAAAATGTTTTGGGACCCTTCAAAACCTAGCTTTTTCACCATTAATAAAAAACAACAATAATAAAATTATATAATATATTTTATGCTTATTATTTTTTAAAAATTTAGCAAAAAAACCCCTTGTGGGGCCACCTTGGTCTGAGAAACCATGACCAAGGGGTTCTACATCATCAAAATCACTTGGGAGTCACACCTGATATTAACCACACCATTATTATCAACTGGATTTTGGGTACCCGATGTACGTTTGGTAGGGTGGAGATTCGAACCAGAGACCTCCCTTGGAGGATTTTCCTACCCTCTCCAACTCACCTACAACACGTGGGTTTATGCTTATTATTATTATTTATTTAAATATTTATATATTTGTATGAATATTAAATAAAGATACCTTAATGAATACACATAAAATAAAAAAGTTGTAATTTTTAAAAATTAAATTTTATGGTATAATTTTTAAGTTAATTTTAAAAATTATTATAATGATATTACAATATTGTTTATAAATATTTGATAATGACAATCAAATAATAATTTGATTTTATATTTTTTTTTGCAACCAACAATTATATTAAATAAAAGAATTTACAATAAAACAACAAATCACTTTAAAGAAAATATAAAATTAAGATTTAATTTTATATTTTTCTTTAAAGTAATTTGTTCTTTTTGGAGACCTGGACATATTCTGTAAACTTTGTTGTTTTGCAATTGTTTCTAAACTTGCAATATAATTCCTTAGAGGAATTACAAGGTAGTAGCCTAGTTACTACACCATTAGCCCATGTCATCTTTTGAGGTAGTATAAGCACTTCACCTTATTTTTATGAGTTAACCCAATGGAAAAATTTTGTTACCTTTCCATTATTAAACCTTTTTGAGTCATTAATGCATTGCACTAGGTATAAGGCTTATGGTAGACATAGTTACAACATGTAAAATGCATATGCACAAATTAGAAAGAGGATTTATCATTCTATAGATGACAAGAAATTCAACCTTTAATCATTGATTTATTTTAGTGTTTAAATGATGCATTCATGAATTCTAGAGTGTATAGTTGTGTATGATGGAAGTACTTGTTATATTATCAACAATTATGAATTCACCTCTTAAAGGGCTTAAACAACACTATTGGTTTTTTTTTTTTTAGTTTTTTTTTTTGAATCATTAAAAGCCAATTTTCTAGATGATGTTCTTTACGAATCAATTAAAAATTTGTTATCTTTTTATATTTTGTCACTTTTACTCTCCTTTTATCATGTTACTATCAAGATTCTATCAATAACAACAAATTTTGCTTTTTCAAATAAGTTTCTTTGTTACCAAGCTTGAAAATAAAAAATTATTTATGTTATCACCATGTTCTCTTGTACTAATTCATCATCATCGATTGATGGAGGTCATGAATCTTCACTCTCTTCATAGGACATCGAATAATTAATAGGTTGAATTATTCATACTCTTTGTTGGTGAAATATCTACCTAAAATAAAAACATGAATTTGTGCACCCTAGACATGACCAACATTGAAAGGCCAAAGGAAAGAAATGTCCTTCGAGCCAATATCCAGAGAGGTTTGACTCCCTTAATGAATCCTACACTGGTTTTAAGCTTAGAGTTATGGGAAAGAAATGAAAATAATGGAAAGAATTGGGAAATATAGCCATAGGCCAAGCGATGTAGGATTGGGGATAGACTAGGAACAATGTTTCAAATCAAGCATTAAGCAACATAGAGTAGAAAGAAGGTAAAGAATCCACTTACGATTTTGTGAAGACAACTTCCAGG
The DNA here is from genome assembly GCA_028583015.1 of Wollemia nobilis. Taxonomy (NCBI): domain Eukaryota; kingdom Viridiplantae; phylum Streptophyta; class Pinopsida; order Araucariales; family Araucariaceae; genus Wollemia; species Wollemia nobilis. The sequence continues at coordinate 120,677 of JAQPPZ010001593.1, read as the reverse complement.
GTTGCATTCCAGTACTCACTCTCTCACCAGCAGTGTTCAAATCTAGATGCAGAATTTAAACTTAGCAGATAACATACATGAACATTAAATAGAAGTGCTTAAAGTAGAAATAAATCATACACATAAATCACTCGCAGAATCAAAATCTAGGTTATTTCTATTTACATAAAAAAAATTGAAGTATTTTTTGCAAAGTGTCTATCCTCCCTTGTACATTGAAAATGTCTAGTATTTATAGAGGTTTTCACCTCTTTCATTTAATACACAAAAGATAAAATGTTTACGGATCAAGAACCTTTGTGAGAAAATTCCTCCTTGAAAATCTTCATAGGCGAGCAATGATCCAATTTTTTAGGAAAAAACTTATAAAATTTGACCACCTTGGGGACAAGTGCATTGGAACACAATGGAACTAGAGAAAAATCGAGAACTAGATGGTTGAATTAGGATCACCTCTAGGCTTTGGAAATCCACATTTGCCCAAGAAGTCCACCAGCTATTAAAAATATTTTGGAAGGAGGTGAAGCTGATGGGTGGCGCCTTGGAAATCATGAAATTCACCCTGTGGTATTAAATCCTACACTTTTTCAACATGAAACCCGAGAACATAACTCCTTTTGCTACAATCATTAAATTTTCACCAATTTTAAGATTGGGTACCTTCGAAAATAGCTTCTCCCGAGAACACAACAATACTTCCTTATAGAAAAAATTTGGGTGAAACACCCCATATTTGTAGTTGAAATTTTATCTTGTGCTTCCAAAGCAATGATCATGAATTTTACTTCATCCTAGGAGTGAGCACACTTCCATTCTTACAATATTTTAAAACACTGTTCAACCTTGAGATTCTATCTTCGCCCAATTGATGTTCGCCCCCTTTACTTCAAAAATTTTTATTTGTTTTTGCCTCAGGGAGGTACAATTGAGAGTTTCGTCCCTCACTTGGGATGAAAATACTATTGACCACATACTTTTGACTGTCTCTTGCTTACGACATGCATTTTTCATTTGAAACAACATTCACCCCAAAGATGCGCGTGAAGCTTTCGTCCCACATTTGGGGCGAAAATCTCTAAAACATATTTTAAAATATATCTACGAGTGGGGCCCAAGACTTACTTTCAAACACTTTTGTAATGTGCTTTCACCCCAAGGAGGGATGAAAGGGAGTTTCGCCCCTCCCTTAGGGCAAAAGCCCTTTTGATTTTTCAACACTAGGCTAATTTTTCAACACTAGGCTCGACATGATCCTTCTGAAATATGTTCGCACCCAAGAAGAGGTAACCAAGGCTTTTGCCTTTGACCTTGGGCAAAACTGCTGCTAAAATTCTTCACTTGTATTTTTGTGGGCTCCCAAAATTTGTTTGCTTTGGCTGACAAAGCTTTCACTTTTCCAAGAGGATGTCAATATTCTTAAATGCACACATATCTCCTTTAGATATTCTTTCATCATAGAGAGGGGTGAAATGTGGTTTTTCCCCTCTCGTGGGATGAAAGTCTCTTTGACTTTCCCCTATTATGCATTGCCAATTTTCAAAGAAGCTCGCGCCAGGGTGGGGCGAATGGTGCTTTCACCCCTCCTTTGGGGTGAATGCACTTTAACTTGGATGCTTTCAATTTATCGTAGGGCCCATCACAAATAATTTCTTTTCTCAAGAACTATAGGGCACTTTGAACCTGTTCACTGTAGTGAAGATCGCATGGGGTCGCTCTGTCTTTGAAACACCTTGAAACTACTTTTTATCTTGCCCGAAACAACTTTGAGATTTTAATGACTTCGTTTGCTTTGAAAAAATATTTTTTTCCCAAGGATGGGTGAATGGTATTTTTACCCCTCACTTGGGGTGAGAACCAAGTTGACCATAGTACTTTTGACTCCCACTTTAATATTTTAAATACCTGCTCCAAACTTACTCCTTCATGTGGGACCCATGGTGCGATAATACAAATTTATTTAAACACCTTCCTTTGAAGTTGTGCACTCTCATCGAAGAGGGGCGAAACTTCTTTAACTTCAAACACTTTGAATATTAAGCCCCACATATACTTTTAATTATGTCTTTACCTCCCAAGTGAGGTGAAAGATGATTTCACCTCTTCTTGGGGTGAACTCACCATACTTGGATTTTGCCTTAACTTTATAATAAGCCCGCACGTTTTAACCCAAATGTGGTTTTGATTTAGTGAGAATCGAAAGGGATTTTTGCCCTTTGCTTGGGGTGAAGCAATTTTGAATTATCAACAAGTTTTTCCATTCCAACAGTTTGATACCACCCTTTCCTACACTTTGACAATGAAGTTATTTTGGGTGAAAACACTTAGTTTTATGTTGTTACCAGTATGTCCCCCTCAACATCATTTATTTTTTCGGAACCTTTTTTAGATAATTTTTAGATTTCCTTTCGAGTGCATCATCCACAAAATTAAAAAGAGGAATAATGCAAAATACAAAAATAAACTGCAATGCAACATATTGGCTAAAAAAAACACTGTAACATTCAATTGATTGTATTTGTTGCTTTACAATAAAAAAACTTGTTCAAAAAAAAATTATCAAAATTATAATGTGGCAAAGTGTCAAAATTACAAATATTTTTGGTGGATGTCGGGGTATCCAACTTGCGTGGATGCAAGTGATCCTAGGCCTTTATCCATTGGGCTCTTAGTAGTCTACCTAGCGGGCTGCTTTGATCAGTGCATCTGGTCCTGATGTCTCTCTCTGCACCTGCTTTGTTGCTACCTTCTTCACTACGGTGCACTCCTCTACTGTCTGCTCTTCAGTTGCCTACACCTCTTGCTTTGCCAAACTTGCACAAGTGGCCTCATAAATTGCCATTGTCTCAGCCCAAGCATCTATGGTGAATAAGGAATTAAGGTTGAGTGAATCATAGATGTACTTCAAAGACCCAATATAATCCATAATGATGTGCTTGGACCTATGAGCGAGCTCAAATAGTGATGACTCCATTAGGGTGATATTTTTCATGAGTGACAATACTTGTGCTTCCCTGATCGACTCTTCCCAGCTGTCAATCTTTGATGTGTCCTGTAAGAAATTCTTTCAAGCTTCCTCTAACTATTTTATTCAAACCGTGGCATGGGTGAGTGTGTGAGGGGGTGGGTGTGTGTCTCTCTGGTGGAGTTGTTGTAATAGGTTGGGGATTCCTGGTCAAAACCCCCATCTCTTAATATTACAAAAAATATATATATATTTTATATTATATTTTAATAAATGTTTAATAAATAAATATATATATATATATTATAAAGTGGATTATTTCTAACCATATGATCACATTTAATCTCATTTATCTATTTACCTTAATCTATTCCACACCCTAAATTTAATATCCACCCTTTGATGTGTTTTTATGTCAGCCACACGATTAGTGTCATTGAAACCCTAGCATGCCCTAGGTTGGATTATAATTATGATCCATTTTGATGGCTCAACGCCTGAATCCCTAAGTATTTTCCTGAGCTTTTGGGAGTCCTGGAAGTACCTTAGAGTTCCAACCGAGTATTTTTACCCTAACCCTACTCCATCCATAATTTTCCCTATTCTCTCACTCATCGCCACCTCCATTGCATACCTCGCCTTCATCAGATCTATTTCTATAGATATGATCTAACCTCTCAAGTGCTTTGTTGCTCTCTACAGATCTCTTGAGCACCCTGCTGCTCTCCACCAAATTCCTAAGTATCTTGCTACTATCCGTAGACATCTTGAGTGCCCTACTACTCTCCATTGACTTCCTGAGCACCCTGCTACTCCCCGTAGACTTATCAAGTGCCCTGTTACTCTCTGTAGACCTCCTGAGTGCCCTACTACATTTTAGAGCCTATTCTAATCACAAGCAATATCCTTGGGTGTCGCTAGGGCACACCCTCACCATTGGCCTACAACAGATCCAGTCATCAAAAAACCACAAGTAAGAGCAAGGTAAATCTATCTTATTTCGTTATATTTCATATTTTTTAATTCTATTCACATTCATATTAATATAGCTAGGGTTTTAGTTGTGATTTTTGAGAGCTCACACAGTGGAGCCCTCATTATTATTACTAACTCTGGTATTTCTTTGTGTGTAGGTTAGACAATATATCAGAAGCATTGGATAGCTAATTAAGCTGGAGTGGTTCGACATCGGATATGTAGAAGCCCACTCACACTTTTTGGGAGTAGAGATGCAATTGAAGACACCACCATTTGTTGTGGCTAGGGTTTTGAAGAACCCTAGCAAGATTTGTAAAAATTGTATCAAATAGGATTCTTGAATCCATTATTGTAACAATGAAGTTTCTAGGCTCCCCTGTTTAATATAAATCTCATTTGTTGTGAAATATATAGTTCATTTGAATTCTATTTTATTTAACATTATTTGGTGTCGTGATTTTATCTCTATAGTATGATTTAGAGCTTGAAGCATAGTTTTTTTAAATGATATACTTTAATAGCTTGGATTAAATCCTCTCCTATGACATACGAGAAAGCCTTAAAGAACTCAATTGGAAAACTATCAAGCCCTAAAGATTTATTTTATTTCATACTAAAAAATATGCTCCTCACCTCATCTTTATCCACTTGTCTGAAAAGGGCTTGGTTTTGCTCGATTGAAATAATCTAGTGGATACCGTTAAGTATCTCTTGTTGTACTACAATATTAGGGATAGTAGGTGCAGTTTAAAGATTTTGAAAAAAATTATTTGCTGCATGTTTATACCTGGTATGATGTCCATCACCTATCCATTAGAATCCTAAAGGTAAGTCAAAGAATTCCTTTGTCTACTTGTCGATGCAAAGCGATGAAAGGAACTTGTGTTTTGATCTCCTTCCAACAACCAAGCAATTCTTGCTCTTTGTTTCCAATAAATTTTCTCCTGATTATAGATGGAGTCTAATTCTTTTCTAACTAGTTCATCTTCATATTTCATATCCTCTATGATTATTTCAATCCTAAAGCGGGTGGTGAGCTCCTCCATCTTTGGCAACAAAGGAGCTTTTAGGTATTGAAAGTCAAAAGGCTATTACTTTTTTAAAATTTAATATGAAATTTGACATGTTGGATTTATTTGCAAAACACATACATAGCTCTCCCATGGGACGAACGACCCTCCTCCCACTAGATGGAGATTTTTTCCTTCAGATCCTCCTTTTACAACCAACAATTCTCAAAATGAACAGGTCTTGGGGGTGGATTATGGCCCAGTTTCCATTCTAGAATAATAAAAAAATGATAAGAGTCAGTGCAATTAAGAATCTCCATCCTAAAATAACAATGAATAAAGGCCTCTTTAGAAACCAAAAATCTATCATGCTTGAATATCCTACTTGTCGATCCTACTTATTTTTTTGTCCATGTATATGGAGATCCCGCATGTTGAACATCAATTAAATTGAGTTGATTAATTTTGGACATCATAAATATATTCCCCTGGTCAAAATAAGTATTTCCCCCTTCCTGATCTCTAAGAGCAAGTTTAGCATTAAAATATCCTACCACTATCCAATTCACTTCCTCTTTTCCAGTTCTACTATCCTGTAAAACTGACCATTGGTGTTGTTGCTCCAGAAAATTTGTAGCACCATAAAAATTAGAAACTAATAAAAGCTCCTCAAATTTTTGCTCTTGAAGAGAGAAGTAAGGATACCCGGACCAACAAAGTTATCTAAATCTATATAGAGAAGAGGATTTCATAAAGTCACCACTCCCCCTGAAGACCCTTGAGATCCAGCCGCCATGTACTCATCCTATCTCCAAATTTTCTTAACAATGATATCCATATTCTAAATGGAAGATTTAGTCTCTTGAAGAAGAAGAAAGTTAGAATGATAATTTTTAATTAAAATTTGAACAATTTTATGAGGTTTGCTGTTTAGGCCTCTTATATTCCAATATTGGATAATGATTTGGAACTTAGATTTCAGTAAGTGTCAATTTGCTTGACTTTCCTCTGGATGACTAGTTGGTCTCTCTCATTAGCCAAATTCTCTTGGTTCAACTTCCTTCCTACACTTTTTGCTTGAGATTTTTTTAACCTTTTATCTGCTTGTTGGATCCCAAGATTATGTTTTCTTTTTTTATTTTTCTCTATCTTTCATGGAAACATCATTATGCACGCAACCATTATAAGGGTTTTGTTCCTTGAATTTATCAATGCTAAGTGATTAGCACCCAAATATGAATTCAAAGAAGCATTATGGGCAATTTCCTCCACCCTTACAGGGGGGAAGATTATCCTTTTATGGTTCATTTATTAAGGTGGTCTCCTCCTCCACATCCAAGAGATAATTAAGAATTTTATACCTGTTGAAATTTCTTTCTATTGATTGGTTAGAGCAAGTTTTCTTACTCCTTTTATTCTTATTTCTCTTTGGAGCTTCAAAACACTTTGCAGGGGGATTAACATTCAAGGCTATGGGTATATTCTCTTCTTTCTTCTCAGCAAAATTGCTATTGGTAATAGTTTCCTTTGGAGGGGTGAGACTCTTCATAATTTCCTCCGGGTAGAAGCGGGCCATATTACCTTGTTTGTGGTAGATCCTACATAAAAATGGGATTGCCTAATAGTCTACCTATTGGATCTAGGATACGTCCCCTATGTTAATTTCTATTTTAGGTGGGAAAGTTTGGTTGAGATCCATCTCCACATAGATTCAGGTATAAACAATAGATTCACCTCTCATCATGTCCCTGTAAACTCTTAAATAATGACCCAAGAAATTTCCTAATTTTTCAAAAATTGATTCACACTAGTATTTCATGGATAGGGCATAAATATAAACCTGAAAAATCACATAAAAGGGCTCTATTAGAGGACCAAATCCCAAATTCCATGGCTGAAAAAAAGGCTCACAACACCATATATTCTCCTCCTTGACTCACAGGCTTTGTCTCTATCTGCTTGAGAAGAAAAACTCATAATATAATATCCATTACTAATAAGAGAGATTGAGGTATCCCCAAGGGGCTCCCAATTATTTTGAATCCAAGAGGACATAAATCCTTAAGATTATCTTATGCCGATAAACTTACAAATTAAGTTATGCTTACTTCTATAGAGAATATTATCGGCCACCAAAGCTTGATCTATCACTAGTTTAGGATGAGGGTCGCTTGGGGAAGACAACCATTAACTCTTTCCTCATATGGTTATCGCTTTGGATTCTTGGCCGCTGTAGAGAAAATAGAATGAAGATTTGAGTCTCTAAACAAGATGTCCTCCATATCATGTTTCCCTTTAAATGTATCTACAAACGATCTCTTAGGGGAGGGGGTCAAGGAAGCAGTCCAAAAGGGCCCTCATTAGCACCCATAGGCCACTTCACAACCTACACATAGTACTTCACTTGAAAGGAATACTTGCACCTACACAGAAAATACCTGAATTTCTACTTCCAAAAGACTTTCAATAATTCATCTATCATTTTCGTAAATCCCCCAATTTCTCAATTTTATGCTTCTTATACCTTCCAATTAAAATCAATTTAATTTCTCCTTCAAAATATCAATTTCATAAATCAAATTTATTAATTTACCTTCAATCAATTAATTCATTCATTCTTCTTATGACTCCCAATAATTGATTAATTCACTTCTCCAAAAATCAAATATTTAAAAATTAACCTTCTTATAACTCCCAAATAAATAAATAATCAAATTTCCTTATGATTCTCAAAATTCAAATTAAATGGTGCTTAATGCAAATGGAATAAAGGGTAAATGAATTACTTTTATGAAAAATGCATTCCACTCAACTCAATGTCCTATCGATGATTATAACTGTAGTTATTTTTCACTCAATATTTTAGTTAGATGTCCAAATATAATTCAATTTTTGTAATGTTTAAGGTCAGAAAATTAATACGTTAACCTGCTACATGCTTCTATCTATCAAGAAGTTCCTAAATATTTTTAGAATATGTTTCACTATCTTCTTCTACATTCTATTTATGTCTCTCTCTTCAACACTTTGAAGGTGATGCAACAAGTAATCTCTTCACAAAATGCTTTCTCTTTAGCAACACAACAAGCAATCTCATGCTTAGCAATTTCTTCTTCATCCATTAGGAATGTTCTAGATGTCAAAATTCATTTGCATTTCCTCAAGTTAAATGCTTTGCAGTTTCAATATAGCAAATTCAAATGGCCTCCTCCAATATTCAATTTGTCACCTCTATCTAAGAAACATGTTCCTCTTCTTGGGAAACACATTTTGTTGATGTTTAGACATCTCCTCCAATATGCCAATCTCCTTCAGTCTTCTTCTCCTCAATATCTTCCTCCAAATATAAATTCAACCATTAGTCCTTTCTTCTTGAATATTCTCCTTGGACCTCTAGTCCTTATTGCTAAGTGGCTTTGATACCACCATTAGCAATTTGATGCAATTGTTTACAAGTTAATCAATCCAAGATAAATAAATTAATCTCATATAATCAATCAATTAATATCAATATTGAACTATATATCATATTCCCATAAATATCATCAATATAAGAATCCAACAAATGAACATCAATATTACATAAAACACACTAAAATTTTAGTGTAAAAAATCAAGCAAAATCAAGCAATGCATAATTTAAATCTTATACAAGTTACATTTTATAAAGCTTTGACTCCAATATAAAGATACATGATACCTTTCACATTACATAATAAGTCCCACATATTACATAAAGATAAAGTATCTCATGATTACATATAAATCCTACTTCTAAACTAGACACATCACTCAAAGACTCTTCACTTCCTAACTAGACATATCACACACTTACATACATGACAATTGCACACTCCTCCAAACTTGACACATAAAATCAAACTCAAATTCTAATCTAAATATTTACAATAGGACCAAATAATGTAATAGCTTCAACAAATATTAACTATATGGGATGATGCTATGGTTTTGATTTAGATCACTAGAGCATGATGTACTACCCTAACTCCTATTAGAATTGATCCTTGGATTTTCTACATGGAAATCTAGTAAAAGTAGGTGGAGGTGATGCTTTTTCAAATAATGAAGGTAAATTTATTCCCACTTACTCAAAACCATATGGAACTTCTACTAGCAACTATATAGAGCCTAAGGTAATTCTTATAGGGATTAAAGTTATATAAAAAAGGATGGACATTTGTATTTTAATTTAGAATGAGCCATAAATGATCATAAATTCCATTTAGAAGTGGACGTGGGATTATATTTAAAAAATATTATATTTAATGTCCCTTAGTTATTGTTGGAGATGGTATCTTGAAAATACCTACATATCTATGGTGAAGAAAATTGAGTAAAAAATAAATTAATCAATTTCAATGTTAAAATGAAAAATTATTTACTTGTTCATTGTCCCTTTGCTTACACTCTTTGGTGGTACTTTTTACAATATGAATTATGATTTAGAAACTCCATCAACATTGAAAGAATTGATTAACTATTAGATTACGCATTTTTTAAAGGTAAAATATTATGAATCTAGAGGAGGACTAGTCTGACCATTACTTGTTGGAATTTATTGCTTGAAAATAATACACAAATATCAATATCATGCCTATTTTTGTAATCATATTATTGCCTCTTATAGAATATTTACAAACATGATGCACATCATGGGAAGTTTTAAGTATGAATAAAGCAAAGTAGCCTCTTGGTTACATGATTTGAATATATTGAAAGGGTTATTTGTAATAATAAAGTTAAAATAAAAATATTTGCTTCAATCTATCGTAATATTGAGATGTTAATATATTGGATTTATCAAAAATAATATTGATGGTACTTCAAATGAAAAGAGTAGAGTAGTTTTTTCTAATGTTAACAAGACCATCGTTCATATTGTATAATGATTTTGATTTGGATTCCAATCACTAAAGCATGGTATACTGCCCTAACACCTTTTATATTTGAACCTCATATTTCCTACATGATAATATAAGAAAAGCACGTGGAGGTGGTGATTTTGAAAAAAACAAAGGTAAATTTATTTTTCCTCATTGAAAATCACATGGAACTTCAGTAACAACTATATAGAGCCTAAGGCACTTCCTATAGATATTAAAATTTTCATTTTAAAAAGGATGAACCTATATTTCAATTTAGAAAAACTCACAAATTATTATATATATAATTAAATGAAATGTACATAATAATTAGATTAAGAAAAATTATGTTTAATGTTCATCAATTACTATTGAGGCAATGTTTTTAAAAATGCCTTTCTCTTCATTATATACATTATATATATATAAGTTTTTTTTTTTTTTAAGTATATGATAGATATATACCTATCTCATATATAAATCCATATATACCTTCTTTATTTTTATTATTTTTTTATTGTTATATATATATATATATATATATATATATATATATATATATATATATTTATTTATTTATTTCATTTTAACATGTTTACAGAGAAGAAAACTAAATAAGAGATAATTTAACCATATTGAAAAAAAAAAATTAGAAAGTAATTGTAAGAACAAGTTCCTATCATTTAAAAATGATATCAAGGAGCTGATTATGCAAACATAAATATTTGTGGAGATGAAAAATATGTTTCATAAAAATAACAAATGAAAAATATATTAAATTAAAAAAGAAGTTAAATATAGTTCAAGTGACCTTAAAATAATGTTATGATAATATTACAACGTTCTGTCCATGGAAGGGGGACAACATAATGGTTCGAGGTTTGGTTCTTTTTCAAGAAGTCCAAGGTTCAAACTCTTGTGTGTGTAGAGGATTGTGTGTTAATAATTTATTGATAAATTTATCTTTCGATACGAGGGATCATGGTTGGAAAGAGATTGCTTAGCCCTAAACATCCCTAAACATCCATGGTAGAGGTTTCTCGCATTAACCTAATATATATATTAATATATATATTACAATGTTTTATTATTTTTTACGTATCAATTATTTATTTATATAAAACAATTCAAATGAATTTATATTAGATATTATTTATCACTATGTGAAGTTACACAAGAGCTGAAGAAATTATTATCTCCTTGAGGTCTACTATGTTTGAAAAGCCATGAAATTATAGATAGAAAAATATATTGTCGTTTATATAATTTTTAATTTATTTTACAATAAATTAGCATCATAAATTATCATATATTTTTAAATAGATATCATTTATCACTATGTGAATTTACACTAGAGTTGATAAAAGTATTATCTCCTTGAATTGAAGAAAGTATTATCTCCTTGAGGTCTACCATGTTTCAAAAGCCATGCAATTATGTCCTTGAGGTATTATTATATATGTTGTCGCATATATAATTTTTAACTTATTTTACAATAAATTACCATAATAATTTTAAATTATTTTTATTAATTAAAAAAATATTTTTTACTAATAATGAACTTTTCATTCAGTGGAAATCTTTTTCATCAGTCACAGCCTCATTAGGGTGTGTGACCTAGTTCTTCCTTATTTTTTATGGGATATTTGGTGAGAGAAGAATAAAAGAAATCTCGGATATTGTTAGGGATGAATCCTCATCTTTAGAAGGATTAAAGTTGTTATTGAAAATAACTTGAGTATATTTGTTATTGGAAATGGTAGGAAGAAAGTTGTGGAGAAAGGGGTTGGGGGCTGCTATTAGTTGGAAATTGAATCTAGAGTCTTTTGCTTCTATATCCATTGTTAAAAAAATATTGTCTACTAGATGACATAAACTAACTAAAGGGTGGGTCATTCAAAAATTTTTATGGGGCTGACAAAAGTAACCTCGAGAGTCTTCTGTATCCACTGTTCAAAAAGGACTGGCTACTAGATGAAATAAACCAACTAAAGGGTGGGTCATTCTAAAATTTTTAATGGGCTGCCAAAGGTAACCCCAAGAGGGCTATTCAAGGGGGTGTTGTGAGAAACGATAATGGTGAGGTCATTTGGGCTTACATCCAATATTATGGTATTCAAACCAACCACCTAACCCACCTAACTAAAGCTAAGACACTTTTCTTATATGTTCATTAGGTTTATATGTGGTTTTTAATATTTTTTTCAAAATAATAAAACATTGTAATATATATATTAGGTTAATGCGAGAAACCTCTACCATGGATGTTTAGGGATGTTTAGGGCTAAGCAATCTCTTTCCAACCATGATCCCTCGTATCGAAAGATAAATTTATCAATAAATTATTAAATCAAATTTATTATTTTTTACATATCAATTATTTATTTATATAAAACAATTCAAATGAATTTATATTAGATATTATTTATCACTATGTGAAGTTACACAAGAGCTGAAGAAATTATTATCTCCTTGAGGTCTACTATGTTTGAAAAGCCATGAAATTATAGATAGAAAAATATATTGTCGTTTATATAATTTTTAATTTATTTTACAATAAATTAGCATCATAAATTATCATATATTTTTAAATAGATATCATTTATCACTATGTGAATTTACACTAGAGTTGATAAAAGTATTATCTCCTTGAATTGAAGAAAGTATTATCTCCTTGAGGTCTACCATGTTTCAAAAGCCATGCAATTATGTCCTTGAGGTATTATTATATATGTTGTCGCATATATAATTTTTAACTTATTTTACAATAAATTACCATAATAATTTTAAATTATTTTTATTAATTAAAAAAATATTTTTTACTAATAATGAACTTTTCATTCAGTGGAAATCTTTTTCATCAGTCACAGCCTCATTAGGGTGTGTGACCTAGTTCTTCCTTATTTTTTATGGTATATCTGGTGAGAGAAGAATAAAAGAAATCTCGGATATTGTTAGGGATGAATCCTCATCTTTAGAAGGATTAAAGTTGTTATTGAAAATAACTTGAGTATATTTGTTATTGGAAATGGTAGGAAGAAAGTTGTGGAGAAAGGGGTTGGGGGCTGCTATTAGTTGGAAATTGAATCTAGAGTCTTTTGCTTCTATATCCATTGTTAAAAAAATATTGTCTACTAGATGACATAAACTAACTAAAGGGTGGGTCATTCAAAAATTTTTATGGGGCTGACAAAAGTAACCTCGAGAGTCTTCTGTATCCACTGTTCAAAAAGGACTGGCTACTAGATGAAATAAACCAACTAAAGGGTGGGTCATTCTAAAATTTTATGGGGCTGCCAAAGGTAACCCCAAGAGGGCTATTCAAGGGGGTGTTGTGAGAAACGATAATGGTGAGGTCATTTGGGCTTACATCCAATATTATGGTATTCAAACCAACCACCTAACCCACCTAACTAAAGCTAAGACACTTTTCTTATATGTTCATTAGGTTTTTGAGAGGGGCTTCAAAAGACTTCTTGTTCAAGGTGACTCCTTGAACATCATTCAACATTTGCAGGCTGGAAAGATTGCCAATTGTTTCATCTTCAATATTATTAAGGACACCTCAAAATTTTTGGAATGGATGTCAGAAGTTAAAATTGAGCAAATTTGAAGGGAGGCGGGAGGATGTCGATGGGCGGGAAGTCTGCAGGGGAGATCGGGAGCGGCGGTGGTTCGGTTCTTGGATGCAGCGGAGCAATCGGAGGGCATCATGATTTCGAGGGAGCGAAAACGCCCGGGCCCATTGAAGATGACCGGGTTGGCAACGGTTTTGGTCGAGGTAAGGACCCACCAGACAAAGGGGGTGGTGGGGCTCAAAAGTCTTATGCCCAGGCGGCGGCCTCAGAAACCCTAAACGGGTTTTTTACCAAAGAGTTGTTTTCGGTTGGGGATGAGTTGGACATCCCGGCGGAAGTTCTTTCAAGCTTCATGGAGTTTGAGAAATTTACCCTAATAGGTAAATTCATTGGAGGCCGTCCCGACATGGAAACTATCTGAAAATGGGCGGCAAGCAAATGGAGGACTTAGGGCATTTGGAGCTGGCGGCCCTATCCCGAGGTTTTTTGCCATTAGATTGAACAATAAGGAGGATTACTGTAAAATTTTGGTTAGCGGGCCATGGTTTATGGGCCGCGAAGTTTATTTCTCGGGAAGTGGGACATGGATTTCAGTCCTGAGACCCAGAACATCAACATTGCCCCAATATGGGTTAGGCTCCCGAATCTTCCCCTCTTTGGCTGGCATGAAAATGTCATAAGAGGTATTGCGCGTTCCATTGGGGAGTTGGTCACCATTGACCCTCCCACCTGAGCTCGAACAAGGTTCGTCTAGGCCCGATTTTGCGTTTTGGCAGATTTGGAGGCAGAACTCCCAACTTCCATCACTCTTCGGTCTGGAGGCACCATTCTTCATAAACAAGCTATTGTCTATGAAAATAGACCAGCTTTCTGCACCCAGTGTCGGTCCCAAGGGCACCTCCAGTCCCAGTGTCCTCTTCAAAAACCGGGAAAACAGAAACGTGAAAACGGCAACCCCCTGGAGCACAAGGAAGATCAGGCAAAGCAACCAAATCTTCCAGACGCGAAGGGCCATGTATCCCCAGGCCCCTCTAGAGACTGTGGCGGACTCTCTCAGCCTGAAGAGAATCCCTCTCTCCAATCGGACCCCGAGCATCTTGAGGCTGACAACCAACAAGGAGCAAACTCCCACTTGGAAAGCGAATCGCGAGGAAGAGATGGAACGGACCCCTTCCCAAGTTTTGACTCAAGTTGTTCCTCTGCTCCAAGATACGGGTCATCCCGATTTTAGTCAGTCGTAGACACTGCTAGAAGATTACCTCTTAGGAAGGAGGGGTGAACAATCCGGTCACATTAGCCCCCGAAATACGAGGAGCCGAAAGCAAAGTGTGGATTTTGGTAGTGAGAGGAAGCAAGGTCGTCCTCCTAACAAGGAAAGGCGAGACAAAGAGACTGCAAATGGAACCCAGCGTTTGCTGGTTTTGGATGGCTTGTGACACACGGTCGGACGAAGCTCATGCATCAAAACCTCCCCCTCAACAAGGAAGGGGAGGCAAGAAAAACTTCAAAGCTGTCCGGATGAAAGTCCTCTCATGGAATGTGAGAGGAGCTGAACAGTGCAACCAAGAGAAGGTTAGTGGTTGATCTCCGTAGGAGGATTAACCCTTCTATCCTTATTTTGCAAGAGACCAAGCTTGATGCTATCTCCTCGACAAAGTGGCGAAGGCCATTTGGGCCAGGGCAAATTGTCTGTCCAGCACTGCAGTGGGAACAGCGGGAGGACTCATGGTTCCGTGGGACCCTTCGAGGTTTGAGGGCAGCTCGCTGTCAACTTCCAACAGAATCATCAATGTATTGTTCCAGTCCAAAACCTCCAATTTTTCCTGGATTCTATCCAACGTTTATGCTTCCAATTCTGCCACAGAGAGCAAAAATGTGGAAAGCTATCTCTCTGATGAGGGAGAATTTTAGCAACTTTCCTTGGGTTTTAGGGGGTGACTTCAATTGTCCCCTTCATCCTTCAGAGAAAAAAGGAGGGTCTGACCACTCCAGTCGCAGCTTGGAAGATTTCAGAGATTTTGTCTCTGCTAATGGCCTACTTGACATCGAACTCAAAGGGGCTTCCTTCACATGGAGTAAAAGAAGGATTGGGGGCGGTTTGATTCAAGTCAAACTTGATAGATTCTTCATTTCCCCAGAAGCCATTCCCATCCTTGGCGGGGCTATCCTTTTGGCTCTTCCAAGGATTGGGTCGACCATAACCCTATTTTCTTGGAGGCGAACGATGGGCCTATTTTTATGACCCCTTTCAGATTCGAATCCATGTGGATTTCCCACAAAGACTTCAAAGGATTGGTTTCAGCGTGGTGGCAATCGAAGGTGGAAGGAAGCGCTCCTAAGAGGGTGGCTTTAAAGCTCAAAATGGTCAAAGAAAAACTGAAGATTTGGAACAAAGTGGTTTTCGGCAACATTTTTGAGTCCAAAAAATCCATCGTTGAGAACCTGAAGGCTGTGGAGGAAAGGATGGCTACCGAAGGTTACACTGAGGGTCTCAGGGAGGAAGAGCGGAGCCTTTTGGTGGACTTTCATTCTATTCTCGCTAGGGAGGAAACGTTATGGCGCCAGAAATCTCGTGACCTGTGGTTGAAGAATGGAGACTCCAACACGAGATTTTTTCATGCGTCTACTATGAGGCACAAAGGGGCCAACAAGATCAGAGAAGTGACTTGTAAGGATGGGCACATTACCGGGGAGATTGAGGAAATCAGGAGCGAAGCGGTTAATTTCTTTCAGGATTTGCTTGGCACTCCTCCAGATAGCAACCTCCAGGTCCAGAAATCTATGCTCGCCAATTTTTTGACTAAAGTTCCCCATGAGGTAAGCATGAAACTTTTGGAACCTTTTTCCTCGTCTGAGATTAAGGAAGCATTGTTCTCCATGCAACCAGATAAGGCCCCTGGGCCCGATGGTTTCCCTCCCCGATTCTTCCAAGTCATGTGGGAGGTCGTGGGCCCGGATGTGTGTGATGCTATTCGGGTTATCCAAGCGTCCAGATCTATCCACCCGAAACTCAATTCCACCTTTCTTGCCCTCATTCCTAAGTCTCCTTCTTGCAAAATTTTCTCTGACTATCGGCCCATTAGCTTGTGCAATGTTTTTTACAAGATCCTTACCAAGTCTATAGCCAATAGACTCAAAACAGTCCTCCCCCTCCTGATTGATCCTTGTCAGGGAAGCATTGTCAAAGGCAGAAACATTCTTGATGGTGTTATCACTGTCCATGAGACCCTTCATTCCGCTTACCGCTCTAAGAATGCTGCTCTTTTTCTTAAGCTCGACATGAACAAAGCCTTCGACCGTGTCGACCAAAATTTTTGTGTGCAGTCCTCCTCAAGTTCGGCTTTCATCCCCACTGGGATTGACCTTGTCTACAGTTGTATATCCACTCCCTTTTTTTTGTCTTGGTCAATGGGTCCCCAGTTGGGTATTTCCAAAGCTCCGAGAGGCCTCAGACAGGGCGATCCTCTTTCTCCCATCTTGTTCATTCTTCTGGCGGAGGTTCTGAGTTGGTCCATGAAAGAGGCTCTTCGGCAGAACAAGATTTATGGCATCTTGCCGACTTCTAGAATTAATCCTGTCACTCATCAGCAATTTGTGGATGACACCCTCATTTCCACTGGGGCGTCCGTTGCTCAAGCCAAGTCGCTCAAGAGGATCCTGTCCCGTTATGAGCAAGCTGTTGGACAAAAGGTCAATTACATCAAGAGCAAAATTTACTTTATTAACACTCCTTTGCAGACAAATTCGGATTGCTAGAATTCTTGAATGCACTATTGATTCCCTGCCTACGTCCTATCTGGGGTTGCCTCTATCTTATAGCGGGCGGGCCAGTGGGGACATGTGGAACACGATTCTTGAGCGCCTTCACAGGAAACTCGGCACTTGGAAGGGCAAACTCCTATCGCAAGCTGGGAAAGCCACCCTTACCAAAGCCTGTCTTCAGGGGATCCCGACCTACTTCATGTCGGTGTTCATGCTTTCGAGTGCGGTCCACTCCAAGATTGAGAAGATTCGGAGGACCTTTCTTTGGTGCGGTAACGAAGAGAAATCTAGACTTCCCCTTGTAGCCTGGGACAAGGTGTGTTCGAGGATAGATCAAGGCGGCCTGGGGTTGAGAAGATCAAGACTTATGAATCTGGCTCTGATCGTGAAGCACGCTTGGAGGATTATGTCTAGCGACCCGGTGGAGTGGGTTACGTTGGTTAAAATGAAGTATCTTGGCCCCACCCCCTTCTTGGATGCTGAAACATCCTCCGTGGCATCGATCTTTTGGAAATCTGTGCTCCAAACCCGGCATCTGATCAGTCTGGGAGCCCGCTGGATTTTGGGTGATGGCAACTGCATTTCCTTTTGGAATGACAGGTGGGCGACTGAAGAAGCCCTTGGGTCGAGGGAGGACCTCGCTGGACTGAGAAGCTTGACCGACCCTAACGCCCAGCTCAGGGTGGCGGATCTCATTGATCGGAGCACCCGTTTCCCTCGGTGGAAGCTTCCTGTTGTGGAGGGGTTTAATAATGAGATTACCTTCCTTGATAATATCCTTCAGTCGGTTTTAATTCCTTCTGCCAGGAGGAATGATAGGATCATGCGGAGTGGTACGGAGGATGGGTGTTTCTCTGTTAAATCGGCTTATGAGCTTCTCACCACCAAGACTGCTCTGGACTACAAGTGGAATACTGTTTGGAGGAAAGGAGTTGTTCCTAAAATCAACTTCTTCGCGTGGATTGCTTTCCACAATAAAGCCTTAACTATTGACAACCTTCACAAGAGAGGTTTTGCCTTCCCCAACAGGTGTTACTTGTGTTTAGCAGATTGTGAGACGAGGGATCATTTATTCTTGCATTGCCCATTTTCCCACTCTGTTATGAGCATTGTCCTATCCTCCTTCCAGATCCTTTGGTGCTCTCCCCGATCCCTTAGAGATGCTTTTCACCAATGGCCTAATCCTTTCAAGAATCCCAAGCTCCGCTTCCTCCTCGAGGCCTCCTTCCACCATTTAATTTGGCAAATTTGGTTAGAGAGGAATGCCAGAATCTTTGGCAGAGCTCCTAGAGGGCCCCCTTCTATCGCTCAAAGGGCGTTATCTTACGCCATTGAGAATTCTATTGCGGTTCCCAGTCCCCATCCCCATCTTTCGAGCGAAGAAGCTATTCTCAAAATGATGAATCTCTGGCCGTTTTTGGAGGTTGTTAAAGGGCCCTGTCGAAGGAATGTTGTGTGGACCAAACCCCCGTGGGGTGGATTAAATTAAACTTTGATGGAGCGGCTAAGGGGAATCCTGGGCCCGCTGGCGCTGGTGGGGTTGTCCGTGATCATGACGGGAATATTGTGATGGCCTATTGTGAAGATTTGGGCTCCCAGACGAATCACTATCCTTGAAGCCCGAGGCGCTATGAATGGTATTCGGATTCTCTCTGAGGATCCCCGACCTCTTATCATTGAGGGTGACTCGCTCAACATCGTGAATTACCTTCTTGGTACCAAAAATCCATCTTGGAAAGTCTACAACATCATCCTCGAGGCTAGATCTCTTCTCTCCTATCGTTGTAGATGGGAAGCAAATCATATTTTGAGAGAAGGAAATCGTGTGGCTGACCACATGGCCAATAAAGGGCTCGCGACCACGTGCCCGGTTGTGTGGCGGTCTCGCTTCCCATCCGAGGTGGAAAGGTTGGCCAGGGCAGACATCCCTTCCTGATGTTTTCCTTGCGCAATTTTTGGAAGGCCCATTCCGACGTGTTTTGGGGTGGCGTGGCAAAGAAGCTACTGTCCGTTCCTGGCAGATCTTCCCAGTGCCTACGGAAAGTCAGAAAGGTGGAGAAGGATGTCCGTCCGTAGCACATCCCGTCGGACACGGAGAGCGACAAGGAGAGTCACGGTAATTCTCTCCTGGACTTGGCTGCTTCCATTCTTACTTCTGTCAACTCCATGATTTCTATCCTGAAGCAGAACCAGAAGCGCCCAAATTCGGGAGGACAGGAGGATCGTGATTAGCAGTCCATGGTGTCTGTCTCCTTGTTTTTGGCCTCTTTTTGGGTTTCTCTCGGGTCTGTCCTGTTTTCTTTGTTGTTGGGTCTCCAGGCCTAAAAGCCCTTTTTGTTGTTTTCAAGTCTGCAGCATTAGGATGGTTTTATTTTCATTTAGGTTTATTGTTACAGCCAAGAGGTATGATGCATCATTAGAAAGTTGGCTAATTTTGTACATAAGGTTTTGGGATCCTCTATAAAAACCCACTGTTAATTTATTATAATAATTACCAAAAAAAAAATTGAGCATATTTATAGGGAAGGTAACTAGGATATTGATGTTATGGCCAATTTGGGGGTGGATAGTGGCCAATTTAGAATTTGGGAAGATAATTTTCCTCTGCAGTTAATGATAATTATTATTTTGGAAGCATTGGGTCTACCTATATAGTAGACCTTTTTATTGTCTTTCTACTTGGATGAGGTCTCCTTTGTGTTGTAGTGATCCTCTCTTTGGAGGGTCTTTTTTGGGTTGCTCGTCCTTTTGCTCCCTAGTGGTTTCCATTCTCAAAGAATATGCTTGGTGTATTGCCCTCACTCTTACTCTCTGAATTAGGATTTTTTATCTGCATATTGATGTATTTGCCACCCTTCCAATCTTATGCAAAAATGGAGCAAAATATTTGGTGTCTCTAAAATAAAGTTGAGAAAAAAATCTCCTTTATGCCCTACTGGGTCGTGGGTTGGTCTATGCTGCATCATGGTGTTATTTTTAAGTTTTGTTCTCTTGGGTGGTTATTGGGTTTAGTTTTTGTTCTTTTGGCCTTGGAGGTTGACCTATGCTTAATTGAACTTCTCTTTCTCTACCTCCTCTAATGTAAAAGGTTTTGGGACCCTTCAAAACCTTGCTTTTTCACCATTAATAAAAAACAACAATAATAAAATTATAGAGTATATTTGATGCTTATTATTTTTTTAAAATTTAGCAAAAAAACCCTTGTGGGGCTGCCTTGGTCTGAGAAACCATGACCAAGGGGTTCTACACCATCAAAATCACTTGGGATTCACACCCGATATTAACCGCACCATTATTATCAACTAGATTTTGGGCACCCGATGTACGTTTGGTAGGATGGAGATTCGAACCAGAGACCTCTCTTGGAGGATTTTCCTACCCTCTCCAACTCACCTACAACACGTGGAGACCTCCCTTGGAGGATTTTCCTACCCTCTCCAACTCACCTACAACACGTGGGTTTATGCTTATTATTATTTATTTAAATATTTATATATTTGTATGAATATTAAATAAAGATACCTCAATGAATACACATAAAATAAAAAAGTTGTAATTTTAAAAAATTAAATTTTATGGTATAAATTTTAAGTTAATTTTAAAAATTATTATAATGATATCACAATACTGTTTATAAATATTTGATAATGACAATCAAATAATAATTTGATTTTATATATATATTTTTGCAACCAACAATTATATTAAATAAAAGAAGTTACAATAAAACAACAAATCACTTTAAAGAAAATATAAAATTAAGATTTAATTTTATATTTTTCTTTAAAGTAATTTATTCTTTTTGGAGACCTAGACATATTCTGTAAACTTTGTTGTTTTGCAATTGTTCCTAAACTTGCAATATAATTCCTTAGAGGAATTAAAAGGTAGTAGCCTAGTTTCTACACCATTAGCCCATGTCATCTTTTGAGGTAGTATAAGCACTTCACCTTATTTTTATGAGTTAACCCAATGGAAAAAATTTTGTTACCTTTCCATTATTAAACCTTTTTGAGTCGTTAATGCATTGCACTAGGTATAAGGCTTATGGTAGACATAGTTACAACATGTAAAATGCATATGCACAAATTAGAAATACGATTTTATCATTCTATAGATGACAAGAAATTCAACCTTTAATCATTGATTTATTTTAGTGTTTAAACGATGCATTCATGAATTCTAGAGTGTGTAGTTGTGTATGATGGAAGTACTTGTTATATTATCAACAATTATGAATTCATCTCTTAAAGGGCCTAAACAACACTATTGGTTTTTTTTAGTTTTTTTATTAGAATCATTAAAAGCCAATTTTCTAGACGATGTTATTTAAGAATCAATTAAAAATTTGTTATATTTTTATATTTTGTCACTTTTACTCTCCTTTTATCATGTTACTATCAAGATTCTATCAAGCACAACAAATTTTGCTTTTTCAAATAAGTTTCTTTGTTACCAAGCTTGAAAATAAAAAATTATTTATGTTATCACCATGTTCTCTTGTACTAATTCATCATCATCAATTGATGGAGGTCATGAATCTTCACTCTCTTCATAGGACATCGAATAATTAATAGGTTGAATTCTTCATACTCTCTGTTGGTCAAATATCTACCTAAAATACAAACATGCATTTGTGCACCCTGGACACGACCAACATTGAAATGCCAAAGGAAAGAAATGTCCTTCGATCCAATGTCCAGAGAGGGTTGACTCCCTTACTGAATCCTCCACTAGTTTTAAGCTTAGAGTTATGGGAAAGAAATGAAAATAATGGAAATAATTGGGAAATATAGCCATAGGCCAAGAGATGTAGGATTGGGGACATACTAGCAATAGGTTTTCAAATCAAGTATTAAGCAACATAGAGCAGAAAAAAGGTAAAGAATCCACTTACGATTTTGTGAAGACAACTTCCAGGGTTGCATTCTAGTACTCACTCTCTCACCAATAGTGTTCAAATCTAGATGTAAAATTTAAACTTAGCAGACAACAGACATGAACATTAAATAGAAATTCTTAAAGTAGAAAGAAATCACACACATAAATCACTCGCAAAATCAAAAGCTAGTTTCTTTCTATTTACATAAAAAACTTGAAGTATTTTTTGCAGAGTATCTATCCTCCCTTTTACATTAAAAATGTCTAGTATTTATAGAGGTTTTCACTTCTTTCATTTAATACACAAAAGACAAAATGTTTACGGATCAAGAACCTTCGTGAGAAAATTCCTCCTTGAAATTCTTCATAGGCGAGTAGTGATCCAATTTTTAAGGAAAAAAATTACAAAATTTGACCACCTTGGGGACAAGTGCATTGGAACACAATGGAACTAGAGAAAAATTGGGAACTAGATGGTTGAATTCTGATCACCTCTATGTTTTGGAAATCCACATTTGCCCAAGAAGTCCACCAACTATTAAAAATATTTTGGAAGGAGGTGAAGCTGATGGGTAGTGCTTTGGAAATCATGAAAGTCACCCTGTGGTATTAAATCCTACACCTTTTTAGCATGAAACCCAAGAACATAACTCATTTTACTGTAATCATTAAATTTTGACCAATTTCAAGACCGGGTGCCTTTGAAAATAGCTTCTCCTGAGAACACAACAATAATTCCTTATAGAAAAAATTTGAGCGAAACACCTCATATTTGTAGTTGAAATTTTATCTTAGCTTCCAAAGCAATGATCATGAATTTTACTTCATCCTAGGAGTGAGCACACTTCCATTCTTACAATATTTTAAGACACTGTTCGGCCTTGAGATTATATCTTTGCCCAATTGATGTTTGCCCCCTTTGCTTCAAAAATTTTTATTTGTTTTTGCCTCAGGGAGGTACAATTGAGATTTTCGTCCCTCACTTGGGATGAAAATACTGTTGACCACATACTTTTGACTATCCCTTTCTTATGACATGCATTTTTCATTTGAAACAACATTCACCCCAAAGAGAGGCGTGTGAAGCTTTCGTCCCACATTTGGGGTGAAACTCTCTAAAAAATATTTTAAAATATATCTACGAATGAGACCCAAGACTTGCTTTCAAACACTTTTGTAATGTGCTTTCACCCCAAGGAGGGATGAAAGGGAGTTTTACCACTCCCTTAGGGCAAAAGCCCTTTTGATTTTTCAACACTAGGCTCGACACGCTCGTTCTGAAATACGTTCGCACCCAAGGAGAGGTAACCAAGAGTTTTGCCTTTCACCTTGGGCAAAACTACTGCTAAAATTCTTCACTTGTATTTTTGTGGGCTCCCAAAATGTGTTTGCTTTGGCTGACGAAGCTTTCGCTTTTCCAAGAGGATGTCAATATTCTTAAATGCACACATATCTCCTTTAGATCTTCTTTCACCCTAGAGAGGGGCGAAAGGTGGTTTTGCCCCTCTTGTGGGGTGAAATTCCCTTTGACTTTCCCCTGTTATGCATTGCTAGTTTTCAAAGAAGTTTGCCCTAGGGTGGGGAGAATTGTGCTTTCATCCCTCCTTTGGGGAGAATGCACTTTAACTTGGATGCTTTTAATTTATCGTAGGGACCATCACAAATATTTTCTTTTCTCAATAACCATGGGGCACGTTGAACTTGTTCACTGTAGTGAAGATCACATGGGGTCGATTTGTCTTTGAAACACCTTGAAACTACTTTTTATCTTGCCCGAAATAACTTTGGGATTTTAATGAATTCGTTTGCTTTGAGAAAATATTTTTTTTCCCAAGGATGGGCGAATGGTATTTTTGCCCCTCACTTGGGGTGAGAACCAAGTTGACCATAGTACTTTTGAATCCCACTTTAATATTTTAAATACCTGCTCCAAACTTACTCCTTCACGTGGGACCCATGGTGTAGTAATAAAAATTTATTTAAACACCTTCCTTCGAAGTTGTGTGCTCGCCTCGATGAGGGGAGAAACTACTTTAACTTCAAACACTTTGAATATTAGGCCCCATAAATACTTTTAATTATGTCTTCACCTCCCAAGTGAGGCGAAAGATGATTTTACCTCTTCTTGGGGTGAACTCACCTTACTTGGGTTTTGCCTTAACTTTATAATAGGCCAACACGTTTTAAAACAAATGCGGTTTTGATTTAGTGAGAAGCGAAAGGGATTTTTGCCCTTTGCTTGGGGTGAAGCAATTTTGATTTATCAACAAGTTTTTCCATTCCAATAGTTTGATACCACCCTTTCCTACACTTTGACAATGAAGTTATTTCGTATGCTATTACCAATATGTCCCCCTCAACACCATTTATTTTTTTGGAAGATTTTTAGATAATTTTTAGATTTCCTTTCCAACACATCATCCACAAAATTAAAAAGATGAATAATGCAAAATACAAAAATAAACTGCAATGCAATATATTGGCTAATAAAAACACTGTAACATTCAATTGATTGTATTTGTTGCTTTACAATAAAAAAACATGTTCAACAAAAAATTTATCAAAATTATAATGTGACGAAGTGTCAAAATTGTAAATATTTTTGGTGGTTCTCGGGGTATCCAACTCACGTGGATGCAAGTTATCCTAGGCCTTTATCCATTGAGCTCTTAGTAGTCTACCTAGCAGGCTGCTTTGATCAGTGCATATGGTCCTGATGTCTCTCCCTGCACCTACTCTGTTGTTGCCTTCTTCACTGTGGCACACTCCTCTACTGTCTGCTCTTCAGCCACCTACACCTCTTGCTTTGCCAAACTTGCACAAGTGGCCTCATAAATTGTGATTGTCTCAGCCCAACCATCTATGGTGAATAAGGAAGAAAGGTTGAGTGAATCATAGATGTACTTCAAAGACCGGATATAATCCATAATGATGTGCTTGGACCTTTGAGCGAGCTCAAATAGTGATGACTCCATTTGGGTGATATTTTTCATGAGTGGCAATACTTATGCTTTCATGATTGACTCTTCCCAGTTATCAATCTCTGATGTGTCCTGTAAGAAATTCTTCCAGGATTCCTCTAACTATTCTTTTGGTAGGGGGTCAACCCACTCATCTACAAAAAATGGGAATCCCATATCAATAAGAGCATAAAATGGACTAGTGCAATTGAGTGCTCCTACTCAATCACAGTAATCAGCTTCCTATTTCTCTCACCAGATCCAACACACAAAAATAACTGTGTAGGGTGACTCTAGCATTGGACCAAGCACAATCCATCTCACTCATTGGGTGAGTATACATATTGAATTGGGATAGAGATTGAATTATTATTGCTATCTCTAGGTATGGCTCAAGCATATCTTTAGTTTTCTCCACTAATTGTTGATCCAATTGAATTTATACATGTGCCTCGTAGAGATACTGCAAAACTAAACTTGCTTTCACTACCATTTTCACACAATTGCCAACCAAATGATGATGGGCCTCCTTAATACTTTCCTTCGAGAAGCCTATAGCTTGTACCACCTCTTCTGCTAGCTGGTTTTATACAAAATCAAGCTAAACTCACACTTCTTGTACCTACTTCTTTGCTTCTTCTTTTGCTTTCTAATGGGCCACTACTTGTTATTGCCATTGTTCTACCTCGCTTGTCATTTTCTCCTACCGTGCTCTTTTCTCCTACCGTGCTCTGCTCTCAGCTAGAGCTTCTTCAAGCTCGACAATATTTTCCTCAGCATCATAGAATGTCTACTTGTAATGCTCATAGTGAAAATATACCGAGCTCATATCAACCCAGATATTCCCCATATTCTCAACAAGGTCAATTTTTGTCAAGTCCTCGATCACAACTTCATAAGCGTAATCGCTCTGTGTCATCTCTCCTTGTGGTTTTCAGACTAGAGGGATCATTTTAGTAGTGTGGGCTTCCATGAAAATTGGATTGAAGGTAATATTGAGTGGCTTAGCTGAAGTGACTGCTTCCTTTCTCCTATGACTTTTCAATCACTGTAACAAACTCAAATGAGCTCAACTGATATTCAATGTAACTGGTTGTTCAAACATTACCTCAGACTCAGGCAACACTTGTAGCTCCAAAAATGAGGTGAAGGGAAATAGAGCCTGTGAACAGTCTGGATCAAAGAAGGAAGAGAAAAGAGAAATAAGAGGGGGGATGAAAATAGTAGAATAGATGGAAGCATCGGGGGTAGTTATAGTTACACTCACTCATGAAGGATATTGCATACTTACAACTGCAATGGACGTGATAGGAATGGAAGGTGAAGGATGCAAAAATGAATTTGGGTTTGATGCAAATGAACTAAAATAAAGGGAGGCCGAAGAGAGTGGAATAGAATAAGGAGTAGTAGTGGTTGGTGGTTGAGAGGTAGGGAGCAAAATTAAAGAGGAAGGAATGCCAAATAGGGGAGCAACAACTATGGAAACTATTGCAGGTAAAGTGACAACCACTACTTGCTCCTGGGTAGAAGAAGAGGGAAAATGAGATATACCTTCGATCTTAGGAACCGTGCGAGCCGATAATGGAACTGGCTATGAAATAAGCTCCTCTCACTATATTTTTGCTTCCACCTCAAGATCTATGATCTTCATTTGTTGGTCCAACTACTACTCTAGAATTAATGGTGGTTCCTAGGAAATTCTCACCTGAGCAGCTGATACTGATGGAGGAGGAGTTTTTGCATATACAATAATTACAACTATGGAAACTACAACAACAGATGAAGAAATTGTGCTAGTTATCGACCTCTTTACATCCTTCATAAAAGGGAATACCTCTTCTACATTTTTCTTTGCTCACTAAGATCTTCTCTTAAATACCAATGGTTGTTCCTCTTCCCCATGTGTCGCTTATTCGTCTGTCGAATGATCCTTTTTAGCCATGCTTTCTTCTCTATCAAATTTCTAAAAACTTTGAGGTATAACCTTGGAGAAAGTGACAAGTTTATAGAGGTCAACAAATTCCTCATATGCATCAAAAATTGCTTCGTCCATCTTCAACCCATAAGCTGACATATTTTTTCCCCGATGGACCCTCATTATCCACCAATTTATGATCTTTTATTTGGACCACATAGGAAGTTGTTCTTTTATCTAGCTAAATAGTATCTAAGGAGGAATGTGCTCTATGTGCATTGCAAGATTGTATTCATCTTCCTACTCATAAAATTGTGGCACAATAAAAGTGACATCACGAATTCAACATGCAACTCCAACTCATGCCCTTCATATTTGTTGCAATTTTGTTGAATGTCAGGTTGTGGGCAACAATGAAACTTATTGACCTTAATTATTTCTAAAAATCGACCCAATGGATCATACCTCCATATTTGAGGTAATTCCACCAGACCTAAATCTTGGAGAGCCTCCATGAGCAATCTAACTTGACCAACTTGTCTCACCTTTATATTGTCAAATATGAAAGGCATTGTGCACATTGTCCTCTTACCATGCCCAACTCCATAAACATCATTGACATAGTCATTTTGGCGCATCACCTCCATTGCAAAGATATGCTCTGTAGAAAAATATGGGAGTAGGAACAACTTTCTCATGATGCCGAAAACCTGCACAACTATACCTTGATTCAACAAGAAGATATCTCCCTTTTCTATCGTGACAACCGCTTCTCTCATTTCCCGTGGTACCCTTTCACTCTTGTTGCATATCAGCTCAATGACGAGGCCCAAAAATACGCGGTTAAAATTGTAAAACAAATATCTCCTTGACAGAGTGGGAGTCCTCATATAAACTGACAAAACCTTGCTCTCCTCATCAACTTGTTTAACAATTATAAATGAAAAATGTCGATGCAAATGAAAATAAATACCAAATGAGGAATGATGTGTGCTTGAATGATGTCTCTTCTTCCATATTCATTTTTTCTAACTCAATGTGGATTTTCCAAGATATAAAATCTACCTAGTCAGAATAAATTGGGTTCGTACCTGCCCTTATCGTTGTTGGAGCATAAACCTCCACCTGTGATATGTATTGTGCAAATACCACCTTCTACTTGTGAATCGTGGAATTTTTAGGGAGACCAGCAATCCATTCCAGCATTGAGAAGATATCTGGGCTCTTAAAATCTAAAAGTGGCTTTGGCAGATTCGAAAACTACCCTAGCTACAACTCTATAATTAATTATGTCTCCATGAACTAATGCATTGTCACCGTAGACACATATCTTTCTTCTTGTTCGTTGAGATGTAATTTTTTGGAGATCATGTCAAAGGGAGGCTTCAACCCATAAGAAAATGATTCCCTTACTGTGCTTGAATAAATCATGAAAATCACTTCTCCATTCGCTTTTCGAATAGCCTTGGAAACTGAGTTATAAGATATGGCAATTATCTTTACCAGCTTCAGGTAAGAATGTATGGGCGTACACAGGTACCAAAATAACTAGGCATTATATGACATAGTTAAAGGGATCTCTGGCGTCAAACCCTTCCTGATGGTGAATTCCACATCTTGGTGCAACTTCACTACGCCCTTGTTGGTGATGATGTAGTCTTTGACTTCTGCCATTGTGTCAGAGTATGGTTCCAAGTCCACATTCTCATTTATTCAGGATTTCTTGGATTTTTTTCCACCTACTTTTTTTTTCGACTGCTTGGGTTCTGTAGCATCTTTTGCTTGTACACTTTTATTGCCCATCGTGTAAATTTCGACAATCCAGAGAGTGCTTTGCAACTTCTACAAACAAAACTCGAAAATGCACAGGTACATTTAAAATTTATTCTTTGAATTTGGTCCACTCACTCAATACTTTTCTCCATGATTTAACAATTATTGACCTCCATTCACCGCAATATCATTTTCAAAAAGTGTGCTTTCATCATGTTATGCCCTTGAATAACGTGCCCTAGCCCCCTAACGTCTACTTTGAAAATATCACTCTACCACAAACAAGCCAATCAACATCTTTTCATGGAGACCAAGAGATTTTATCCCTTGAAAATTCCAAAATGTTGATTTCAGAGAATCTGGGCAAAAACGTTTGGCTTGGGGCGCCCCGAAACTGTGAGGAAAATTTTACTTGCACTAAAAATTTGTCACATGCCCAAAAAAATATTTGGCAAGCGAAATCGCTTCGGTGGTGCACTTTATTTCTTCTCCTCTTGCTTCTGAAAGTACCTTCAACCTGTCTAATTTGATTTCATGCTAAAACCCTCCTTTCAAATCAAATTGATGATTTTCAATTTTGCCCCAATTATAGAAAAACATTTAATTAATCTTCTTTTCTTAGAATTTATTCTAAATTGGAGCTTTCACTGCTTTTTTCTTTTTCCTTTTGATTTATTTTTGCCCTCCTCTTTTGATAAAAATAAAACACATGCAAAATTAAAAACTCATTTTTTTTATCTTTTAAATTATTATTTTCCAACACTTTAATTGGAGTAAAATAATAATTTTAATTTTTTTTAATTCTTCTTCTTTCTTTTTCTTTGCTCCAATCAATGCACATAAAACTATTTAATGCTTGCTGAAAATTAAAAATAATCTAAATTGATTTTTCCAAAATCACTTAATATCACCTTCGGAATAATAAATCAGGGCAAATCCGACTTTAAGAGGAAGAAGGGGCGAAAATGATTTGTTTTGTCTTCTTTTTTTTTTTTGGTAAATAGTGTAGCTTATATTAAAGGGTTTTTTCCTGGCTCCCAAAACCAATAGTTACAAAACCTCAAAGGAGGTTGGCATCTTAGAAGACTAAACTTTTAAAAAAAGTGTTTTCGCAAATGGATAAACATTGTTCACCATACAATGATTAAAAGTCGGTAAGCCTAATAGCAACACCCCAAACAGTATTGATGCAGATAATATATGGACAACAGACACCCAAACCAACATTGATGCATATAATATATGTAAAGTTGAAATATCCCTCATGAAAAACAAAACCCAGTAAGAACCCAGAGAAACATACACAAAAAAAGACCCACGACCCTCCATCATGCGTCAACCACCTTCTTCTTCGCAGTGCTTTCCTCAGTCTTTATGAGCTGCTTCAGCTTCCTGCAAATGTTGTCAAGAGTACTGATAAGGCTGCTGATGAAGATGTTGGCAAACTGATGATGAATCTCCTGCTCCAAAGCTTTGTTGTTATCATCTAAAATGTGAGCCGAACCCACTGATCTTCGAACTTGCACTGGTCAGTTTGACCCATGATTTGCCCACTCTTGATTGGCTTCATTGACAATGTTTGAGGGTGGATTGTTATCCCATACAGATAAGGAATTCTGACTGATTCCCATGTTTGCTAAGAGGTCAGCCGATTTGTTTGCCTCCCTGTACACATGTCTGCATATCATGCTGCCCTGTCTTCTGATCATGTTTCTGGCTTCCCTGATGGTATTCATGACCTTCCACGAAGGATTGGAGCTATTGTTGATATAATTTATTATGTTTAGAGAGTCCCCTTCTATTTCGTAGTTCCCTTTGTGCTTTTGGATGATGTTGAGACCTCTCCACAGGGCATGGGCTTCTGCTACGTGATTAGTTTGAATGCCTAGGTTCTTCGCAAAAGCGACCACAATCTTGTCATTGCTATCTCTGACCAGTCCTCCTGCCCCTACCATTCCTAGGTTTCCTTTAGAAGCTCCATAAAAATTGAGCTTAAGCCATCCTATCGAGGGGGTTTCCATGAAGAAGTGTGCCTTGGGTGGGGATGAGTAACACGAGGATTATCTTCCCTGGGTATATTAAGACTGTTGAATAGAAAAACCTCCAATCCCACATCAGGGGGTTCTATGCAAGGGATGAGTCGGGAGTTCTCTGTGGTAAAGCTGATGATTTTGCTAGCAATAGAGGTAGGGTCCTTGGGAGTGTTAGAGAAAACCCTGTTGTTTCTTTCTAGCCATACCTGCCATAAGAAATGGTGAATGCATATTTTCCACAAAGATTTCAGTCGAGGATTTTTGAAGGGATTGGGCCACTGAGTGAAAAACTCTGTCAGGGAGTTGGGTTGGACCCAGTTGATATGGAAACTGGATAGTAGGTTGCTCATCACAACATATGAGAATTCGCATTTAGTGAAAATATGGTTGATGGATTCCCAAGCCTTATAGCACAGGTGGCATCTTTTGGGTACCATCATCCCCCTCTTGATGAGATTATCAATGGATAGAATCTTGTTTTGAATTGCCAGCCAAGAAAAAACTGCCACTTTAGGGATGAGGTGCTTGATCCAGATTTGGCTAGGGGAAAAGGGAGCTTGTTGTGGATTGAGGAGAAGTTGGTAGGCATATTTGATAGAGAAACAACCATTATCCGTTTCTTTCCAAATTAGATGGTCTTCTCTTCCATCTGTCGGGATCACTGTAGTATTCAACATAAGAGCCAAAGCCCTCGTTGCCCTAGTTATGTGCCCATCATTTGAGTTAATGTTGAGGTCTTTCCAGATTTTAGACCCATTGATGTTTTGGATGAAGTCTGCTACTTTACTGCCTATGGTGTCATCAAGGATGGGTTTTAGCACAAATATCTCATCATCTTCAACTAGGGGTTGATCACTGACCCACCTGTCTATCCAAAAGTTTATGGCGGTACCTGTTCCCAGCTGCCACCTTGAACCTTTCTGAATAACTTCCCTGATTTGAATGATTGACTTCCAAAAATTTGATCCTTCTTTGGGGATATCTTCATCAGTGAATTCTTTGTGCTGAAGGTATTTCCTCTGTATTATTGACACCCATTCTGCATTGAAACTTGTGTGAATTTTCTAGGCTTGCTTAGCTAGTAGAGCAGTGTTTATATGCTTGATTCTTCTAAGTCCCAGACCCCCTTGGTTTTTTGGCCGATAGACCTTTTCCCATCCAACCAAATGAATTTTTTGTTTCTCCTCTATGCCGCCCCACAGGAATATTTTTTGTATTTGTTCGATTTGGGCGTAGACTGAAGCAGGGGCTTTGAATACTGAGAGGAAATAGGTTGGGATGCTTTGAAGGCATGTTGCAGTAAGAGTGATTTTACCAGCTTGGGTTAGGAATGCCCCTTTCCATCCTGCTAACTTTTTGTTTATCCTTTCCACCACATGACTCCACATGGACAATTTGGGATGACTGTAGAAAAGAGGAAGCCCCAGATAGTGAGTAGGGAACTCACCAATGCTACATTGAAGAATACACCCGATTTTAATCTTCCTGGAAAGGGGGGTATTGATAAAAAATCTTTTGCTTTTGGTATAGTTGATTTCTTGCCCAATCGCTTTCTCATATAAATCAAGGATTTTTTTGATCATCTTGGCCTCCACTACTGAAGCATGGGTAGCGAGTATTGTGTTGTCCACAAATTGTTGGTGTGACAATGGATTTAGACTCGAGGCAGCCCTGATCCCTGTGATATTTTTCTCACTGACAACACTCTTAAGTGTTCTTCCCAGAGATTCGACAAGTATGATGAAAATAAAGGGTGACAAGGGATCTCCCTGCCTGATGCCTCTACCACTAGGGAAATAACCTGCAGGTGATCCGTTAACCAAGACTGAGAAATGCGGGTTGGAGATGCAACCTCTGATTACATTTATCCATTCCCTATGGAAACCAAATTTTTGAAGAACAGCCAAAAGGAAATCCTTGTTTACTCGATCAAAAGCCTTACTGATATCTAATTTGAGAAAAGGGCTGCTTTCTTGTTTTGGGAAGTTGAGTGGAGGACTTCATGCAGGGTGATTATGCCATCATGAATGGACCTTCCTTTGACCGAGCTGCCCTGACAAGGATCTATAATGAGCGGGAGAATTTCTTTGAGTCTTGTTGTCAAGGCTTTGGCAAAAATCTTGTATATGACATTACATAGACTGATGGGTCTGTAGTCATTCATGGATTTGCACTCAGGCCCTTTAGGGATTAGGGCAATGAAAGTGGAGTTGGTGCTTCTAGGGATGGCTTTGGATTTCTGCATGTGAATAATAGCTTTGCATATGTCAGCCCCTATGATATCCCAGTAAGTTTGAAAAAACCTGGGGGAGAAGCCATCAGGCCCCGGAGCTTTATCAGGGGCCATGGAGAAAAGAGCCTGCTTTATTTCTTCATTGGTAAGGTCCTTGATGAGCATGTCGTTCATTTCAGGGGATACCAGATTTGGAATATGCTGAAGAAGCTGATCCTGTGCCTGTTTGAACACAGTGGAATTAGTCCCCAACATTTTTTCAAAGAAAGTGACTGCTTCATCTCTGATGAGGTGGATGTCTCTCACACTTGTACCATCACTGTTTGTTAACTCCCTGATCTTGTTGGAGCTTCTGTGGCGAAGAGTGGAAGCATGGAAGAATTTTATGTTTGAGTCCCCGTCCTTGAGCCACAAGGCTCTAGACTTTTGTCTCCAGTACATTTCTTCCTTGGCCAGAATGTTGTGGTAATCGACAAGGAGCTTTTTCTCTTCATTCCTGATTTGTATGCTCATCTGCCCTTTCTGAATTTGATCTTCTATAGATTTGAGCTTGTTGATGATTTGCTCTTTGTTTTCAAAAATATTACCAAACACTTCCTTGTTCCATATTTTGATGTGGTCTTTGATTATTTTGAGTTTTTGGGTGACTTGAGCGATGGGTGATCCAACCACCTATTGTTGCCACCACCTTGCAATTTGATTACGTAAATCTGGATGGAGAACCCACATTGCCTCGAATCTGAAAGGGGTCCTAAAAACTGGAGGCTTGTTAGCTTCGAACAGGAGAGGGCTGTGATCCGAGCCGATTCTAGGTAGGGAAATGAGGGAGGCATCACCAAACAGAGGTATGGCTTCTTGAGATAAGAAGAATCTGTCTAGCTTAACTTGGATCAGATTGTTCCCTATTCTTCTGTTATTCCATGTGAATTGAGCTCCCCGAATCTGGATGTCCATTAGGTTATTTTCAGTGACAAAACCATGGAAGTCCTGAATACTTTTGGTAGGGATGTCATTTCCTCCTGCCTTATCTGACGGGTAAAGGGGGGAGTTGAAATCCTCGACCAAAACCCAAGGGAAATTTTTGAAATCCTGCCTCATTTGACTTAATTGGTCCCAAAAGGAGCTCCTACTGAGGGGATTGTTTGGAGCATAGATATTAGACAGGATCCAACATTGATCCTTGTCTTTGCAAAAAAACATGATGTTTATAACTCTATCTGAGGACGAGATTACTCTACCATCTACTTTCTCTGGATCCCAAAGGCACAAGAGACCCCCAGATGGGCCTTGGTTGGGACTGAAAATGCTTCCACTATTTTTCCAAATGGCGTTGCCCACCTTGCATGCTTTTGACTGATCTAACTTAGTCTCTTGAATAATGAGGATTGTTGGTTTGATTTCTTTTCTAACAGTGCTAACCAACCTCTACTTGGCCGCGCTATTGAGGCCCCTCACATTCCATGAGAGTATCCTCATCTGGAAACTTTGGATGATTTCTTGCCCCCTTTTGACTGTTGCATAGGGGGTTTGGATAATTTGGGATCTTCCTTCGGGTGGGTAAACATTTTTGGAACAAGGGTTGTTTGGACGCCATTGGCTATGTCCTCAGCAGTTTGGCTTCTTATTTGCTCTTGGATATTAGGCCTTCCCCTTTTCTTGTCATTTCCAACATCCACACAGGCTTTTTTGGAGCTTCGAGTGTTTTTGGGACTGAAATCTACTCTTGTTTTCTCGATAGCCTCTTGGGAAAGAATATTTTTAGGAGGGGGATCAGGGGAACCTAGTTTGACTGGAGATAAAATAGGGTTGTTGGTGGGAAGGGGATACTACAAAACTTCTTCAATGGTGGGGATTTGGAGGTCGACATTTAGGTCCGACCTATCATTTTCTTGTTGAGTGAAAAACCCTTCATTTATTTCTGAATCAGAGTGGGTGAGATTACCCAAAATATCAAATCGATTGGGATGAGCGAATAGGGAGCTTACCTGAGCTTGGTCCTCTGATTGTTCTGGCTGCACTTTTTGCTTCCCTTTGTTTGCCATAGGGTTTTGCCCTGGTGCTTGTTGGAAAGGGTTTCTGCTATAGATTTGCCTGGTCTTTTGCATAGGGGGCTTCCTAGGGGAGCGAAAACCTTGGTTCCTATAGAGATGGTTGCCATAATCTACCTCCTTCTGAGGTCTGAGTGAGGGGCAGTGGGACTTGAGGTGTCCTTGGGTTCGACATTTGATGCAGAACGTTAGTTTGTTTTCATACTCTATGACCTGGCAATGATGAAAAGAACCATAGACTAGGTTGATTCGAGTTGGGAGTTGGGAATCAATATTTGCATTGATGCATATTCTAGCTTGGGTCAACTTGGTGCGAGATTTGGTGGTTGAATCCATGGCCACCATTTCCCCTATGTATCTGCCTATTCCTTGCAGGATATCTTCATGCCAAAATTGGCTAGGGAGTCCCGAAAGATGAACCCACACTGGAGAAAAATTAATGCTCTGAGTTTCAGCATTAAAATATTCCCCCCATCTACGAATGAACAAACTCTTCTTCCCGTAGAACCATGACCCCCCTATTAGAATGCGGGTTGCATCTTTGGGATTGTTTAGGCGGATTTGAAAGAACCCTCTAGGGAGAGCTACAATCTCAAGATTCCCTGAAACTTTCCACCTGGTAGTGGCCCACCGCCTAATGGATTCCATGTCCAGTCTGCCACCAATGAACTTCCCAATCAAAGAGTGTTCTTCTAGGGAAAGATATTTGGCCATTAGGGTTTCTGGAATCACTAAGTCTTCTTCGACCGCTGTCAAAGGGCTTCGGTCCTTGGTAGATTTCTGCGATTTGGTACCCGTGACATTTTCGAGATAATATGCAGACCCGGAGGGCCCAGCATCGGTCCCACCTACTTTGGGATAGCCCTCGTTCTTGTCCGGGGGGTCCTTCCTCGGGTCTTTCTCTCGCCTAGTGGAAAGGTTTGTTTCAGCATCAACATCTGACTCATCAGTGCCCTCCCCTGTAGCAGAGTTGGGAATCTCACCTGGTTCGAAGTTCCCCGTCGCTGCTGCACCCGATACATTCCCGCCAGAACTTACCTGAGAGAAAATGCTCGCCATTGCTCCTCCTCCAAAACTTATCTTCTCTTTTTTATTATATACATATATATATATTAAGTAATAAAAATGCTTGCGAAAAGCAAAATATGTACATATTTACATACTTGCACCTCTTATCATATCACTAAAAATAAGCCTTCAGATGAAGGTCGTTAACTAGAATCGGTAGATCCCAACCATCCATGTATTGAATATGGTATTCATTCACTGAATTTACCCCTAAGATTTGAAATGGACCCTCCCAGATCACATCTAACTTTTGATGCTTTCCAGGCTTAGCTTTGTTCTTATTCCATTTAAGCACAATAGGCCAAAAATACCCAACTCAAATGATCTTCAAGGCCATAGGCCTTCCCGCATAATGCCCCCCAGATAATCCTGAGTGGAACTCCTCCAAAATATTTAATTTCTTAGATTCCTGAACGCACCTGAGGAGTACACCATCTATGTTCTTGTGAAACAATCTTCTTGGCAACAAAACATACTTAAGGGCTTGTAGCCTAAACCTTCACCTTTGTGAGGCATCAAGATGTGATGGATATTTTCCAGATGTGAATAATTTGACAAGGTCCTCTATCTAGTCATAGTTTTTGGTAGCTTGATTAGCAAGATTACCTTTGTTGATGATCTCATCATGTACTATTTCTAGTGATCTAGTAGTTGTGCTTTTGGCTAATTCTTGATGGAGTGCCCGAACGCGAACTAATTTAGTCGACAAAATTTCAACATAATACTATTGAATCTTAGATATCCAACCTACTCTTTTGTCACCTAATTCTCCCTAAAGGATGAAATTCATGACATATGGATGAATGACATAGACGACTATCTTGATCTATGAGATAAAATGCCAAATTTTTTTAGGGACTTAATAACCACATACACTTCTCAATGAAATTATATTTTTTGTGGTGTGGTGAAATGAGTTGACTCAGAAAAGAAATCGATTTTTCATCCCCATCATCTTGGTTCTGCGTAAAGACAATGACATAAATCTCCTGCTCGTCCACTACATAAAGGATGAAATCCTTCAAATAATCTAGATTAATTAACACCAATTCCTATCTCCTTTCCTCTGTCCATTTGAAGTCTACATTTTTCTTTAGGAGTTTAGTCATTGGATTTACTACCTAAGAAAAATCGATGATGAATTTTTGAATGAAGTTGATCTGGCCAAATAATTACTACAGTTCCTTCTTATTAGTTGGTAGTGGTAATATTAAGAGTTCTTAAGCTCTTCTAGGATCAATCGCCAGCTCTTCGTGTGAAATAACATGTCCCAAAAACTTTCCTTATTTGATAACAAAATTTGATTTCTTTGGGTTTATGGAGATGCCCAATTCTCGACATTTTTCAAATACCTATCTAAGGTGAGAGACATGCTCTTCCCTGTGGTGCAAAAAAATCATCATATCATCAAGATAGATCACAATCACTCGGTTCAACAACTCACCAAAGGTGACGTCCATTGCTTTTTGAAAGGTGGCACTAGCATTTGAAAGGCCGAAAGGTATTCTTTGATAGGAAAAAGTGCCCCATTTGATGGTAAATATTATTTTATGCTGGTCCTCATATTTTAACCACATCTGGTTGTAGCCAGAGAATCCTTCAGGCAATGAAAATCTTTGGTCTCTAGCAACAACATGGAGGATTTGGTCAATCTATAGTAGGGGATTGTAATTTTTCAAAGGTGCCTGGTTAAAATTGTGAAAGTCCATGCACAAGAAAATATCTCCATTCTTCTTCTGAACTGGAACAAATTTGCCACCCATTTTGAGTGCTTTATAGGATAAAAAAAAATTACCTCTAGCTTTTTTAGCAGTTTTCCTTCATAAATACTTCATTTTAGGATTGATAGGCTATTGTTTCTACCAAAAAGGTTTCACCCCTTCCTATAATTCAATGGTATTTTGGATCACATTATTATCATATCCTTTCAATTTGTGATAGCTCCATGCAAAAATGTTAGGGAATTCATAACACAAACTCTTAATATCCTCGAGCTCTTCTGGAGTACAATTTGTTCCTATTTTTATGACTTTATCAACTTCCAACTATAACTCCTTATACTCCTTTGCATCGACCTTGATGTTATGTTTCTCTGCTCTATAATTTTGATCAAAAAATCTCTCAAGAGAAATTAGTCCCCTAGGAATGTGGTTATTATTCAACTAAATCATCCCTTCCATTTCCTCCTTGACCAGTATTCTTTCTTCTGCACTAGCAGCTTCCTTAATAAAAAAATTAACTATCTGTTCATCATTATCGAACACCTGGAAATAGAGGTTTTTATAGGGGATCGAATATCTATAAATTACTCTCGTGGTATTCAGTCTCCTAACCACTTGCTCTATGGGAGAAAAATTAGAACCAAGGAAAGCCAATATGTCTGCATGCTTATTATGTTCTTATGAAATCACTTGAATATTTAGTGCTATAAAAGACTCAAAAAATCCCATACCTTTTGGCGGTAGGCCTTTAGATAATGTTGCTTTGACATGCATTTTTTTGTAGTCTAATTGATGATGGGCTCAAAATATCCAAAGAGCTGCAACTGTTTAGTTCCTAACTTCTCTACTTTCTTCAGACCAAGGCATAATGCTTCATATTCAATGACATTATTTGTGCAACTCCAATTTAACCAATATGAGTAGGTTTTCAATAATGCTATAGGAGAAACAAGAACAATATCATATCTTGCACCATTATTGCATCTTGCACCATCAAAATACAACTTCCATAACTAATTGAAATCAGGGCCCGAGGAGTCAGAAACTTCTACTTCAATCTATTTAGGTATGGTTATGGTGTAACAATTGATATCTGTTTCCACCATTGCATTGAAATCCATCAATGAAAACTCATCTTTCAGAAGGAGCTCACCAAGATCTTCCTCCATCAAGTCCACTTCTTGCACCTCTTCTATCATCATATTAACTGCACCTGTGGGCTTCTCTTCTTCAAGTTTTTCTATGTGAAAAGTGGGCTGCTTTTTTTAATAGATCGAGATTCTTTTGCCCTTAAAAATTATCTCCAACTACGAATAATCTAGGAAAATATATCCTCCAAGCTTTACTATAAACTCCCTCAAAAGGCACATACTGAAATATGGTTCCAAATAAAATGCCACTTCTTAAATGATGATGATCTACGACATACTATGCAAAAATATGGGAATATCTTTAATCACAACCACCATTTTGATCGAGATCCCATCTAGTTGTAATATTCCTAGACTTCTCCTTGTATACTCCATTCCCATGACCTAGCATACTGCCTTTGGCATGAAAGTGGTTGTGGCACCATAGTTGATCATGCAATTATGCACGATCCATCCTTCCATTTTGAGAGAAAGATAGAACAAGGGTGGTCTACTCTTACCAATGGTAGAAGTTGTTAGTTTCTATGCTAACACCATTTGGGTGGGTCTTTTATTTTATCCTTTGTAGGCCTGAGAGACTCCTACAATAGATCAACTTGTCCAGGTAGTTGTAATGCATCGTACAAACTCACCTTCATAGGGATATTCTTCATCTCTTCAATAATATTATAATCAAAAGTATCAGAGCCTTTTTCTTCATTAGTTGGCTCATATTTGTTTTGATATTTTTGAGTAGCTTCTACCCTTTAACTCTTGGTCAATGATGGGTACTTGAGGCACTCTTTAGCTTGTTATTTTACCTCATCTTGCCCTTGAGTGGTTGTGGGTTGTGATGTTGATGATTTTGCCTGCAACTTCTCTTGGGCTCATGCAAGTAATAGATCCTTCAACAAGATATAATCTTGTTGTTTAGACATTATACCAGGTGCTTTCGCTTGTGGTTGTGTTGTTTCACCTTCTACATTTTGTTCAACGAGGATCTTCTATGGCTTCATTTTTTATGGATCAATAGTCACTGGTTTCTTTCTAGCTCTCATAAGAACCAAAACTTGCTCCAAGGAAGGGACCATAAAATTATGATCAGCCTCCATTATTATATTGATTTATCCATCGATAGAACTTTATGCTAATGTCTATACATAATTCAAACAAACCATGCACGTATCTTCACCATGAGGATCATTACAGGTGGAACACCAATATACCTGCTCTGATGTACTATCTTCTTCATTGGTTAATACAGATGTATTTCTCTCAGGACCTTTGCTAGTAGTTGGTTGCTCTTTAGTAATTGGCAGCATTTGAAATATCCTAGTCAGGTTTAGCTTGCTTCTTCTTAATGGATGTAATTTCATTCAATATTTTCCTCATAGTTGAATTGAGAGATTGTATTTCCTATAATAAATTCATGTGGGGATAAGTATTTGAGGGTGTAGGAGGTGTTGGAAAAGGTAGCGGTACTGGCAGAGCAAGAAATTCTAGGAATGGAAATGAAGTTGGCAACTATGGAACAACTGGTGTAGGCAATTGCATAATATTTGGGATAGGGATTTGCAAAATTGAAACTAATGTATTTGAGGTGGACTCGAGCTCCATGAAGGAACGATATACATAGAAGGCATGGGCAATTAAAATGCACTAGAGTACAGATGTTGTGGTAGATCAGGAAGAATGGCATTGTTACCTTCAGAGGTAGCTTACATATGGCAATCAGGTTTGCCTCAGTCTTTTATGCCTGCATGTACATAGATGGAAATGTATTAATATTGGCTTGTCGGATGACCATACCAATATCAGATTTGAAGGCTTAGAGATAGTAAAACATGGCTTGCTCATGAGTGGGTCAAATACCATCAATAAATATCTACCAACTTCAAGCAAACCTGATATTGAAATCCACTATTTTCTCCTATAGATGTCTTTGGATGTTTGTAAATTGGTGTAGTAAGGAAAATGGATCATCTTGCTCATGAAAGTTCTTAATCAAAAATTTTGCCAACTGATCCCATGTGGTGATAGTAGCAGGCGACAAGGACTGGTATAAATACATCAACTTTCCTCTAAGTGATAACACAAGCAATCTTACCATAATACTTTCATTTGTGATGTCGTGAATTTTCACCAAAGAAGCCACATCTTGGATATGCTCCTAAGTAGTCTTACCTATACCATCATAGGTAGGCAAGGTCTTTAATGCTACTTGGGATACTAGATTTTGTGCTTGTAGATTCAAATATCTTGAGCTATTCTAGGCTAGAAACTACCTTGGTGGTTGTGGTTGTTGTGGTGGTGGATTTTGGGCCATGTGAATAGGTGTGTGAGGTTGAGGAGGTGGGATGCTAGTAGCAGTACTAACTGGACTTGAAGGAATGGAAAACACACTAGCTAACTATGAATATATCACAAGCGATGTATGAGTCGGAGTAACCAGCCTAGGGTGCTCTCCTAATTTTTAGGTGTCAAGTTCAAAGAACTCAATGGGATTTTCAAGATTTTTGACCTTCGATCTTGTGATCATGAAGTATAGCTTTCGTCAACTTCATATTTAGAGGCTTCTGGGTATAGTTGAGTCACTGATGTTCTAATCCTACAATATGAAGGTGAAAATCAAACCTCAACATTGTTTAAAGTGGAACTTTTAAAAGTCCCATCAAGCATGCCAAAAAATATTGGTCAAATATCTACCTAAAATACAAACATGTGTTTGTGCATTCTAAACATGACCAACATTGAAATGCTGAAGGAAAGAAATGTCCTTCAGGCTAAATCTAGAGAGGTTTGTCTCCCTTACTAAATCCAACTCTAGTTTTAATCATAGAGTTATGGGAAAGAAATAAAAATAATAAAAAGAAATGGGAAAAATAGCCATAAGCCAGAAGATGTAGGATTGGGGATAGACTAGCAGCATATTTTTAAATCAAGTATTATATCAGCATAAAGCAAAAAGAAGACAAAGAATCCACTTACAATTTTGCAGAGATAGCTTCCAGGGTTGCATTCCAATACTCACTCCCTCACTAGTAGTGTTCAAATCCATATACAAAATTTAAACTTAGCAGATGACAAACATGAACATAAAATAGAAATGCTTAAAGTAGAAAGAAATCACTCACAAAATAAGAAGCCAGGTTCTTTCTATTTATGTAGAAAACTTGAAGTATTTTTTTGTAGAGTGTCTATCCTCCATTTTACATTGAAAATGTCTAGTATTTATAGAGGTTTTTGCCTCTTTTATTTAATACACAAAAGACAAAATGTATACAGACCAGGAACCTTCATGAGGAAATTCTTCCTTCAAATTATTCATAGGGGAGCAGTGATCCAATTTTGAAGGAAAAAACTTACAAAATTTGACCACCTTGGGTACAAGTGCGTTGGAACACAACAAAACTAGAGAAAAACCAGGAACTAGATGGTTGAATTCTGATCAACTCTGTGCTTTGGAAATCTACATTTTCCCAAGAAGTCCACCAGCGATTAAAAATATTTTGGAAAGAGGTGAAGCTAATGTGTGGCACCTTGGAAATCATGAAAGTCATCTTGTGGTATCAAATCTTGCACCTTTTTAGCATGAAACCCAAGAACATAACTTCTTTTGACACAATCATTAAATTATCACCAATTTTAAGATTAGGCACCTTCAAAAATAGTTTCGCTTGAGAACACAACAATTCTTCCTTATAAGACGAAACACCCCATATTTGTAGTTTAAACTTTATCTTGCACTTCTAAAGCAATGATCATGAATTTCACTTCATCCTAGGTGTGAGCACACTACCATTATTACAATATTTTAAAACACTATTCGGCCTTGAGATTCTATCTTTGCCCAATTGACGCTCGCCCCCTTTGCTTCAGAATTTTTTATTTGTTTTCACCTCAAGGAGGGACGATTGAGAGTTTCATCCCTCACTTGGGACAAAATTATTGTTGACCACATACTTTTTATTATCCCTTGCTTATGACGTGCATTTTTTATTTGAAACA
Source organism: Wollemia nobilis (assembly GCA_028583015.1). Lineage (NCBI taxonomy): Eukaryota > Viridiplantae > Streptophyta > Pinopsida > Araucariales > Araucariaceae > Wollemia > Wollemia nobilis. The sequence goes on along the minus strand of JAQPPZ010001593.1, from coordinate 77,734 downwards.
ACATTCACCCTAAAAAGAGGCCCATGAAGCTTTCGCCCTGCCTTTGGAGTAAAACTCTCTAAAACACCTTTTAAAATTTATCTACAAGCAGAGCCCACGACTTTCTTTCAGATGCTTTTGCAATGTTCTTTTGCCCCAAGGAGGGGTAAAAGGGAGTTTCACCCCTCCCTTGGGGTAAAAGACCTTTTGATTTTTCAACACTAGGCTTGATGAGCTCCTTCTGAAATATGTTCACCCCTAAGGAGAGGCGACCAAGAGTTTCACCTTTCACCTCGGGTGAAACTGCTGCTAAAAATTTTCACTTGTATTTTCATGAGCTTCCAAAATGTGTTTGCTTCGGCTAATGGAGCTTTCGCTTTGCCAGAAGGATGTCAATATTCTTAAATACATGCATATCTCCTTTAGATCTTCTTTCACTCCAGAGAGGGATGAAAGGTGGTTTTACCTCTCTCATGGGGTGAAAGTCCCTTTAACATTCCCCTGTTATGCATTACCAATTTTCAAATAAGTTCACCCCGGGGTGGGGTGAACGGTGCTTTCGCCCCTCCTTTGGGGCGAATGCACTTTAACTTGGATGTTTTCAATTTATCGTAGGGCCCATCATAAATATTTTATTTTCTCAAGAACTATGGGGCACTTTGAACGTAGTTAACTGTAGTGAAGATCGTGTGGGGTCGCTCTGTCTTTGAAACACCTTGAAACTACTTTTAATCTTACCCGAAATAACTTTAGGATTTTAATGACTTTGTTTGCTTTGAAAAAACATTTTTGCCCTAAGGATGGGTGAATGGTATTTTTGACCCTCACTTGGGATGAGAACCAAGTTGATCGTAGTACTTTTGACTCCCACTTTAATATTTAAATACCTTCTCCAAACTTACTCCTTTACGTGGGACCCATGGTGCGGTAATAAAATATTATTTAAACACCTTCCTTCGAAGTTGTGCGCTCGTCTCGATGAGGGGTGAAACGACTTTAACTTTGAACACTTCGAATATTAAGCCCCACAAATTCTTTTAATTATGTCTTCACCTCCCAAGTGAGGTGAAATATGATTTCGACTCTTCTTGGGGTGAACTCACCTTACTTGGGTTTAACTTAACTTTATAATAGGCCTGCACGTTTTAACCCAAATGTGGTTTCGCCTTAGTGAGAAGAGAAAGGGATTCTTTCCCTTTGCTTGGGGAAAAGCAACTTTGAATCATCAACAAGTTTTTCCATTCCAACAGTTTTATCCCACCCTTTCCTACGCTTTGACGATGAAGTTATTTCAGGAAAAAACACTTAGTTTTATATTGTTACCAGTTTGTCCCCGTGAACACCATTTATTTTTTCAGAACCTTTTCAGATAGTTTTTAGATTTCTTTTCCAACACATTATCCACAAAATTAAAAAGAGGAATAATGTAAAATACAAAAATAAACTGCAACACAACATATTAGCTAAAAAAAACATTGCAACATTTAATTGACTGTATTTACCGCTTTACAATCAAAAAACTTGTTCAACAATAATTTCATCAAAATTTTAATGTGGCAAAGTGTCAAAACTGCCAACACTCTCCTACTCACTTTCTTGTTTGGATTGCCTATTAGGTAGCTTTTTCATTTCTTATCTGGATTTCATATTAGGTAGATTTTTTCATTTATTGTGTGGATTTTATTTTACAATGATTAAAAAATTTCAATCATTTTTCATATAATAGTATTTAATTATGAGAACATTCTTTTACATTGCTCATTATGATCACCACATCGCCTTGATTTATCATTGTCATATCGATATTTTATATTAAATATCATTCATATTGTGATGATAGGATATTCTATGGAATAGATCTTAAGTTTAATATTTTACATTTCAATCACTAGGTATCTCTTTGATTAGTAGCATTCATATTGGAATTTTTTTTGCTTGATAAAAAGGGATTGTACTCGGGTCCCCCACCCTTAACAAATTACATATCTCTTCTTTATATCTTGAGAGATTACAAATAGATACACTTATCATCTCAATTGAGATGCTATAGTTAGAAACCTACATCATTTTACATAAAATGTTTGAATTCTTGATTTTCATTTTCTAGATCTTTTCAAATTTCTATATGAATACAATTACTCCAGAATTTAGCATCTTTCTTGACATTTTTCTATAGCATCCTTCACAATGCCAAAACTTCACCTCTATTATCTATGCCTTGCATATTAGTAGAGTAATATTTCCAGAACATCGCACTAACATAATCCGTTTTACCAAATCTGGATTGCTAGTTTCCTTCCTGAAACACATGTACAACCACAAAAATTATAATAAATAGTCTAAATGAATACACATTACTGTTACAAAATAAAATAGATATTACCAATGGAAAACATTAAAGTAAATCTTAATCATTAAATGATTTAGGCAATCAACAATTTTTGTCAGCTTCAACTAAACTTTCTACTTCCTCTAACCATGGAAAGGAAGTGTTAACTTCGTGATCCTCAACAAAAACCCCTCTATTGGCTAGCTTATCTGTACATTTGTTTTCTTCCTTTAATATATGTGTAAACATGATTTCTTCAAAATCTTTAGCAAGATCTTGAATTTCCACAATTATCTCTTGTATGTTCCATGGAGCCTTTGCTTTCCTAAAAATTGTATTTATTACTATGAGAGAATCACCTTCCATCCAAACTCTATTCCATTTCATTTGTTTACATATTTTTAATCCTTCTAAATCTTCCCAAGATTCAGCTTCATTATTTGTCTTAAATCCACAATTGAAAGCATAATGAGATAATATATCTCCTATATTATTTCTAATTATTCCTCTTCCTACTGCTAGTCCTGGGTTTCCTTTAGATGCTCCATCAAAATTCAACTTAACCCACTCCACATATAGTGGTTTCCACTTAATATTATTTACCTTATTTTTGCTTCTCTTGTACCCAATATCATAATTATATTTAATGACTTTACTCCATCTATTAAGATTCTCTGCTTCCAAATTATAAATTGGGTGAGTTGATAGGGTTGGTTTAGACTCCTCTATGGCTAAACATATCTTCTTTTTCATTGCCTCTAAACTGCTTTCATTTCCTTTAAAAATTCTTCTATTCCTTTCTAGCCATATATTCCAAACTATTGTATCTTTTAATATATCCTATATTGTCTGTAAAGCCTCACTTTTATAAGTACTCTGCCATTGCTTTAACCAATATTCAATTTTTCTATTCATCACCATGCATTTACTAAATATATTAAGAATCCATTGCCATAGATTCCAAAACAATTGAGCAATGTCCTAAGATATGGTCAATACTCTCCTCCTTATTACATAAAACACATTTAGAGGGGCCATGAAAACCCCTTTTCATAAGGTTATCCTAGGATAAAATTCTTCTATGACCTACTAGCCAAACAAATATTTTGACTTTAGGAATGCTTGGGCTATCCCAAATATCTCTCCAAATTCTAGTGATATTATTATTATGTTGGTGTTGAACATTATATCCACTTCTTTTTGTGTATTCTCCTAAGCTATTCAACTCCCAAATCAATTTATCCTTGGCACCCCTTGAAATAATTACAGTTTTTATCTTTCTACTCAATTGCCTCTTAGCATCAATATCTTGTATACTTGTAAAATAATATTCTTTCCATTTGTATCTTCCTTCTTGATCCTTTTACAAAATATTTGAAACCCTATCACCATATTTGTCTTGAAGTAATCTCATCCAAGGTTTCAAAACTAGATCTAAATTGAGTGGTTTTTTATCACACCAAGTATCCATCCAAATAGAATTTTTTTCTCCAATTCCCACCACTCATCTTAAACCTTTAATCATAAGATCAATAGATTTTTTAAACCATTTCAAATAGCTGAACCATTTGGAAGACAGAAAGCAGTAAATATTAAACTTGGGTCATTGGGATCAACATACTTACTTTAAATAATTCTTTCACATTGTCTTTAACTCTCTTTGTACAATCTCTAGATAACTTTTCCCCTAAGAGCTAAGTTTGCACTATAAGAGCTCTTAAACCAAGACCTCCCCTAGTTTTATCATCACACAACTTGCTCCATTTCACCAAATAAAATGCCCTTTTATCATGTAAACTTGACCATAAAAATGATCGTATAATAAATATTAAACTTTTTCAACTAATTTTGGCATAGAATATAAAGACATATAATATGTTAGAATGGCTTGTAATACAAACTTAATTAACTGCACTCTTCTTGCTAATGATAACCATCTACCTTTCCAAATTGGAAGTTTATTTTAAAATTTACTAATAACAGGGTTCCATAAATTTATCCTCATTCTCCCCTCAATTAAAGACATTCCTAGATAAGTTATTGGTAAATTTGCCTCCTCCATTTGAAGCAACCTACACATTCTTTCTTTGATATTAGCAGGAGTGTTAAGAAAGTAAATTTTGAATTTAGTCCTATTAATTTTTTGCCCTAAAGCTCTTTATTAATCTTTTAAAAAGTTATTCAAAGCTCTGGCCTCATTTATCCTTGCCCTTCCAAAAAGGGATGTATCATCTACAAACTATTGATGGTTGATGTTATCGATGTTATTACTAACCTTAAGTCCACTTATAAACCCATATTTGTAAGCCTTATTTAAGTTCCTACTCAAAATTTCTGCCATAATAATGAACAAATAAGGAGATGGAGGATCTTCTTGTCTAAGGCCTCTCTTCAATTTAAAAGAATTTATCACTAACCCATTGAACAACACTAAATAATAAATTGTAGAGACACAAGCTTTAATCCATCTAATATATTTCTTCCCAAAACCAAACTTATATAAAACTGCAAAAATAAAATTCCATTTAACCCTATCATAGGCATTACACATATCAAGTTTTAAGATCATAGCTTTCTCTTTTCTTGATGTTGTTGAATGTATAACTTCATGAGCTACTATGATCCCATCCAAAATTTGTCTCCCTTTCATAAAATCTCCTTTATCTTCTGAAATAATTCAGTCTAACAATGGCCTTAATCTATTCGCCAGTACTTTGGAAATAATATTATAATACATATTACATAGGCTTATGGGTCTAAAAGAATCAAACAATTTAGCATCATTCTTTTTTGGAATCAGGGTAAGATAACTTGCATTTATTTTAAAAGGAATGTAGTATTTTACCCTAGACTATTCCACTGCCATCAATAAATAATCCTTCACTATATCCCAATTATGTTGGTAAAAAGCTACAAAAAGCCCTTCTGGACCAAGGGATTTATCCTTAATAAAAGATAAAAAATCTAAATGAACTTATTCTAGAGTAATAGGCTCCACCAGTTTCCTATTGTATTCATTTGTTATAACTGAAGGAACATCTTGAAGAAGTTTATCATTAAGAACTTCGGTCTCCTCTGAACCTAGAATATTATGAAAAAAACACTTAGCCTCTTTTCTAATTTCACTTTTATCTTCAATCCAAACCCCTTCTATTGATTTAATTCTACCAATTCTATAAGAAGATCTTTGTACTATAGCCATCCTATGAAAAAACTTTATATTTTTATCTCCTTTTAACCAAGTTTGTCTTGATTTTAATCTCCAAAATTTCTCTTCCCTACTCAAAATATTATGATATTCACTAAGCAACTCCCTTTCCTTTGAGCTTGTATTATTTTCATCACCTTTTTGAAATTTTGAGAGTTTATCTTTTAGTTCTTAATTCTTCTCAAAAATATTTCCAAAGGTGTTCTTGTTCCATTCTTTTAATCTAGATGTCATAGATTTAATTTGGTTTGGAAGAGCATACAACCCACCATTATCTAAAGAATTCCATGTTTGAGCTATCATATCAACAAATTGAGGATGGTATTCCCACATCTGCTCATATTTAAAATTCACTAACCACCATTTTAACTCTTATTGGCCAATGATCTGAACCAATCTTTGTTAAGGTATTAATTTTAGCACAAGTTCCTTCATCTAGTCAATGATTTAAGAGAATGCATCTATCTAAATTTTTTGCTATTAGGTCTTGGCCTCTCCTATTGTTGGTCCAAGTATAGTTGTCTTCTTCAAACTCAACTTCCCAAAGATTGTTGTTTTGAATAAAATCTGAGAAATCTTTCATACTTTGGGTCAATTTCCTAATTCCTCCAAATTTTTCATTCAGCTTGGTAATGGCATTAAAATCTCCAATGATCATGAAACGGGTTTCTTGGTCTTTACTTCTCATAAAGGCCTCAATCCCACTCCAAACTTCTAATCTACTTGACTGAGTTGTAGGACCATACACATTGATAAGGATGAAGCGAATATCAGCAAAGTAGCAAGTGACTAAAGAGGCTATCCAATGCCTAGTTTTATGAATGGTTACACAAGATGTTATAGAAGGATTTCAACAAGTTATAATTCCCCCTACTGGTCCTTCAGAATCCATAGCATCCCATTCATATATTTCCCAAACTACTTTCATAGTTTTATAAACTTCTTCTTTTGTCATTTTAATTTCCTAGATATAGAGAATATCAAGTTTATTACTTAAACATAGGTACCTAACACACCTATGCTTTGAGGGGGATTAGCACCCCTTATATTCCATGATATGATAATCATGTCTCATTAGGGGCTTTTGGCCCCTCTTGCGTATTACCATATCATTTTGTTGTTTGGTAAAGAGAAGTTCATCCAACTTAGTTTTTGTTCCTTTCTCTATGTTAGCTCTTGCTTCCCTAGATCTTGCTTGATAATTTGAGGGGTTTCATCTTTTTGCCTTGCCTATATCAGGAGTAGGTCTTATTATTCTATTCCTCAATATTCTTTCACCATTTGTTTTCAATATATTTATCCTCTCTTGACTCTATTATAGAAGCTTTTGACTTATCCTGCTCATTTTTTGGTATTTTATTATTAATGGTAGAGGTATTACCTTCTAAAATTGCATTCTCTTTACCAATTATTCCCTCTTGAATGGTGCATGGTACTTCAAGAGAGTCCTCAAAATCTTATGAAATACATTCCTTGGGTTCATCAGGAATGTTCTTCCTTAAATTAGGATCATATTGAATAGATGGTTCCTTGCTAATATGTTGAAATTGTTGTCTTGTGTCCTCTAAGTTTTGATCTACTTTTTCTTCATATGCTAAAGCCTCAAAAGAATTGGAATTTCTTCCAGTATCCTTTCTTATTGGTCACCATTGTTATTTTTCTTTTATTTTCCTAGGTCTATTTTTTGGAAGTTGAAAACCATCTTTATCCATAACCATTTGTAAATTTCTCTTACGGTTTTCTACAAATGATTCTATTGGGCTCTTCTTAGGGCATGATCTCTCAATATGCCCCACATCATGACATATTCTACATCTAAAAGATATTTTTTCATAATCTATAGTTTGTATCCACATCTTATCCCCATACTTAAGAATGATTTATTCTGGTAAATCTTTACTTATATCAATCATGACCAATATTCGAGCATAAATAGCCAAAAATCCATCTTTTGTTGTATCTACAATCTCAAGGAATTCTCCTTGAGTGTTCCTATTGCCTTAAAGGTATCTATTTCATAAAATTCAATGGGTAATCCAAACATCCTAACCCAGACTGGTACTAGGGATAAATTTACATTTTCAGGTGAAAAGCCTTCATACCAACAAGTAAGGAAGAGCCCTTCTCTTCCCATAAACCAAGGACCCCCTTTTAGGATTATTTCTCTTTCTTACCTAGAACAAAAAATGGCTAGGAAGAAACCTTTGGGAAAAAATGATAGAATCACTCCTAGATATTTCCAACTCCTATCAATCCATTTTCTCAAAGTTGAAGCCCCTGGTCAATACCCATTAAATTTACCAAAAACTGCCCTATCTTGGAGCAATGAGGATCTCTTTGAGGTGCACTCACTAACCTCTACCACTAGGGATTATTCTAAGGATTTAACTATAAATTGATACATGGAAAGGAAACTAAAACTTAAAATATAATGAAATTTATCAAAAAGTTCTAAAACAAATATAATATTTGATAAAAACTTTATAAAATTTTCATGCACAATTATTAAGATAAATAAAGGGAAAAATAACTTAGCTAAAAACTTATGTCCAGATAGAATGTCTTGCCCTGCTAAAGTCCTAGCCCTTCATTTCTCTTCCCATTGTTTGAAATCTAGTTGGCAAATAATTACAATTTCACTTTTCGCAACTTGAAAAATTGCCACTGCCCTTGTTTCGGATGGTTTACTTCATAGGATTGTATATCCCTCAATATTACTTGGATTTTTTATATGACCGTTCATTTTAAAGCTATCCAAATTCTGCACAAGTTGGTCCAAGAATCAGATGAATCGGATAATACTTCATGAAGATATAGCTCTTAAAAGATGAGATATTTTCAGGAAAAACCCTAATCCTTCGCACTTTGCAATTTTGTTTTTCGCAATTTGAAAAAGCGTCACTACCCTTGTTCCAAATGGTTGATTTCATAGGGTCGTATCTCCCTCAATACTGCTCGAGTTTTTCATATGACCACTCATTTTAAAGCTATTCAAATTCTGCACAAGTTGGTACAAGAATCAATTGAATTGACGAACTCTTTGTGAAGATATAGCTCCTAAAATATGAGATATTTTTAGGGAAAAACCCTAATCCTTCGTACTTTGCACATTCATATTGGTATTATTTGTATATCTATACGAAAATTAATACTACTTTCTATCAACTTATGTAAAACAATGGTATATCCACTATAAAATCCAAATACATTTAATCATTAATTGTAATGCTCAATAAAATTATTTATGTCATAATTCAATGTTGCCAGCTACATGAAGATATGAAAAACAAAAATAATATACATTCCACCTAGTTTCCACCACTTAGAGGATTGGTAAATCCATCACATTTAATTCCTTTGAATACAAGAAATATTTATTTCACACTCACTTTTGGATTGATAAATTCCTTTTATACCATTATTGATATTAAATCTATAAAACACATTTAAATGATTGGGTTTCTAGACTATAATACACTCTCAATATTTTTTCCTTAGCTAGATTAAATAAACCCATTGAGATGAAGTGCTAATGTATAATATCCATTTCTGACATACTGCATTGGAGTTTGTGATGTTATACTCGTACCATACCTACTTGACCACTATGTTAAAATAAATAGTGCAATGACTCTTCATTGAAAATAGTAGAATTTGAGAAGGTGCTCTTGGTTCATCCTCATTCAAATAAGTTATTAATTTACTAAGTATGGGCCTTAATATTCTTTCTATGTATTGCACAACTCATAGTAACAAAATGGTGGAATTCTACCCTAATATATGGGAGGTTAAGGACATCGATGATGGTTTTAAGATAATAGCCTTAGGGCATTGAGATAAGGCTAATCAAACATATAAACTTGTGTTGGAAAAAATTCCTGTGTTCCTCAAAGATTGTCATGTTGCAAGAATCCTCTTAATCCAATCAATATTGTGGACTTTGGTGGATCCACCTCTTTTACTTAGGAAATAATTACCTAAAGGCTTTTGATATAATTAGTAAGGTAAGAAAACCCTAAAGTGAGCTCAAATTATAACATTCATACTCATGCTTATCCAGATTAACAAAGAAATATAAAATATTAAAGATTATGACCAAGATTTACAAAACCCACTAAAATGCTCCTATCAGTAGATTGATGCCTTGTCCATTGTGCAATTGTAGCAAAGATTTAGACAATTTAATGAGAAAGAAAGAACAAGAAAGAAAAAATTGGGTTAATTATATCCATTCAAATAATGTAACAATTATAACTAATTTGCTAGTGAGAGAATCACCATTTACACATTCAAATAATGTAACATGCAAATGTGAAATAGATACACAATCGAGACAAAGAATTACCCAAAGGAGGAAGAAGGATTTGTATTAATATCAAAATATTATTACAATTAGAGTTTGGTAAAATGACCCAGATCTCATTAAGCAAATACAAAGAAATTCTTTGTTCAAATGATGTAACAAAGAACTTCAACCTTTCATTCTAAAAGTAGTAACAAAGGGCTTCCTATATTTCGATCCAATCGTTGAAAATTATCTCAACTAATTGGGTGCTTCCTTAGCAAAACATGCATAATTAAATGGAATAATGAGGTATGGACATAAAATACAAGATATAAAGGAGAATACAATTGATAAGACCAGGGCACTTGATGGGGTACAAAAAATTTAATATCGACAAAATCATGATTTCACGCAGAAAATTCAAAAATACGCTTAAAAATAAATAGAAACCCCAATGTTCTATTAAATAACTTGCTAAGCTTTACAATAACAGCCCACAGGCTTTACATCAACTGGCACACAGGCACAGTTTCTCGCACTCTCAATCACAAATATTCTCTAACTCTGCCACACTAGCCCACAAGCATAATTTATTCATCTCCCAAAACAGGTTGCCTCACGTTTGGCACATCTGCCTATGCTCCTAGGAAGAATTTCCACTTCTGGATGGAAAACACACTCTAGCCGGTCTGAGTGGCCCTCTGCCCTCAACTCTAAAACACGACTGTGCAACTCTCTCTTTTCCAACCCTTGTGAAAGGCTCGGCTTGCCCTTTTTATAACTTTGGTCTGACTCTCTGTCTTCCATTGGTGGCCATTCGATTTGTCTTCGCCACGACTGTTCGTCTTCGTAACTGTAATCCGCATTGGCCTCTATAACTGTCGTCCACTCCCGTTCATGACTGCTTTCTCCTATAACGGCTCTGTAACTGCCGTTACGACTTCTGTTTGCTATCGCGCTGTCATTCTGTAATAGCCTCGAAAGTTGCCACTTGTCACTCTGTAACGGTTTTCGAGAATGCCACCTGTTTCTCTGTAACGATCTCTGAAAATGTAGCTTGTCGCAATTTCATGACATCTTCTTTCGCTACCTCTTCCTCTTCTCTTTTGGTCGTGATATCGTGACATGTCGTGATATCATGACATTTTTCTCCCTCGCCTCCTTTCTCTGCTTTGGGTCACGAAAATGCGACATGTCGTGAAATCGCAACATCTTCTCCTCTCTACTTCCTCTCGCTCCTTCTGGTCACAAAAATGCAACATGTCACAAAATCACGACATATTCTTCCGTTGGCTCCTTCTTTGCCTCCAGGTCGCAAAAATGCGACATGTCGCAAAATCGTGACATCTTCCTCCCTTGGCTTCTTCTTTGCCTTCTGGTCGTGAAAATGTGACCTGTCATGAAATTGTGACATCTTCCTCCTCACTGCCTTTCCTCTTCGTTGGGTCACAATTTCGCGACATGTTGTGAAATCGTGACATTTTCCTTTCTCGTTGTCTCCTCCTCCTTCGGGTCGCGATATCGTGACATTTTTCTATCTCGTTGTCCGCTTCTCCTTCAGGTCACGAAATCATGACATGTCACGATTTCACGACAGCTTGCCTTCCGCCTTCGCTTTCTTACTTTGGGTCACGATTTCACGACGGTTTCCTGCCTTGGCTTCTTCCTGCCCCTTCGATCGCAATTTCGTGACATGTCGCAAAATCGTGACATCTTCTGCATTTGCCTTCTTTTTCCTCCTTCGGTCGTGATTTCACGACATCTTTGCCTTGATTGCTCTCTCCCCTGTCCTGGTCGTGATTTTGTGACGTGATTTTCTCTACGCACTTTCTCTCTCCTGCTTCGATCACGATTTCATGACAAGTCGTGAAATCGCGACATTTCTCCACTGTGCCTTCTCTCTCCACTTTGTGTCACGATATCACGACACTTTTTCTGTCGCGATATCGCGACAGGTTTTTCTCCTCGCCCTCTTTGCCTTTTTCTATCGCGATTTCGTGACACGTCACGAAATCACGACGTTTTTTCTCCTTAGGCAATTTTTCAAATGCCTCTGCATCAGGTGTTGTTGGATGCTCCTGCATCAGACACCCGGGGTTGGTGGAGAAGTGATCTTCACTTTTGTGCTCTCTGGTTCCCGCCTTCTGCAAATCCATTCTACGCAGCTCCTTTTGCAGGGCTTTCACTTGCCTCTACAAATATCTTTTAAGCAGCTCCTCTTGCAGGGCTTGCACTTGCCTCTGTAAAGTCTTGAATTCTTTCATTGTCATCATTCTGCTCCTTTCTCGCAAGCCTTTCCACATATCCTGGTGTAACTGCATCACGTATGGCAATCTGTTACACACTCAAGAACTACTGGCTTTGATACCACTTGATGGGGTACGAAAAATTTAATATCGACCAAATCATGATTTCACACAAAAAATTCAAAAATACGCTTAACAAGAAATAGAAACCCCAATGTTCTATTAAATAACTTGCTAAGCTTTACAATAACAGCCCGCAGGCTTTACATCAACTGGCACACAGGCACAGTTTCTTGCACTCTCAATCGCAAATATTCTCTAACTCTGCCACACTAGCCCGTAGGCATAATTTATTCATCTCCCAAAATAGGCTGCCTCACGTTTGGCGCATCTGCCTGTGCTCCCAGGAAGAATTTCCACTTTTGGATGGAAAACGCACTCTAGCCGATCTGAGTGGCCCTCTGCCCTCAACTCTGAAACATGACTGTGCAACTCTCTCTTTTCCAACCCTTGTGAAAGGCTCGGCTTGCCCTTTTTATAACTTCGGTCTGACTCTTTGTCTTCCACTGGTGGCCCTTCGATTCGTCTTCACCATGACTATTCGTCTTCGTAACTGCAATCCGCATTGGCCTCTGTAACTGTCATCCACTCCCGTTCATGGCCGCTTTCTCCTGTAACGGCTCTGTAACTGCCGTTACAACTTTTGTTTTCTATCGCGCTGTCATTCTGTAATAGCCTCAAAAGTTGCCACTTGTCACTCTATAACGGTTTTCGAGAATGCCACATGTTTCTCTATAACGGTCTCCAAAAATGCAGCCTATCACGATTTTGTGACATCTTCTTTCGCTACCTCTTCCTCTTCTCTTTCGGTCGTGATATCGCGACATGTCGCGATATCACGAAATTTTTCTCCCTCGCCTCCTTTCTCTGCTTCGGGTCGCGAAAATGTGACATGTCGTGAAATTGTGACATCTTCTCCTCTCTACTTCCTCTCGCTCCTTCTAGTCACGAAAATGCGACATGTCGTGAAATCGCGACATCTTCTTCCGCTGGCTCCTTCTTCGCCTCTAGGTCGCAAAAATGTGACATGTCGCGAAATCGCAACATCTTCCTCCCTTGGCTTCTTCTTCGCCTTCTGGTCGCAAAAATGTGACATGTCGCAAAATCACGACATCTTCCTCCTCACTGCCTTTCCTCTTCGTCGGGTCGCAATTTCGCGACATGTCAAGAAATCGCGACATTTTCCTTTCTCGCTGTCTCCTCCTTCGGGTCGCGATATCGTGACATGTCATGATATCGCGACATTTTTCTATCTCGTTGTCCGCTTCTCCTTCGGGTCACAAAATTGTGACATGTCACGATTTCATGACAGCTTGCCTTCCACCTTCGCTTTCTTGCTTCGGGTCACGATTTCGTGACATGTCGTGATATCGCGACGGTTTCCTGCCTTGGCTTCTTCCTGCCCCTTCGATCGTGATTTCGTGACATGTCATAAAATCGTGACATCTTCTGCGTTCGCCTTCTTTTTCCTCCTTCGGTCATGATTTCGTGACATCTTTGCCTTGATTGCTCTCTCCCCTGTCCCAGTCGCGATTTCGTGACACGTCACGAAATCGTGCCATTTTCTCTACGCACTTTCTCTCTCCTGCTCCGATCGCGATTTCGCGACAAGTCACGAAATCGTGACATTTCTCCACTGCGCCTTCTCTCTCCACTTTGTGTCGCGATATCGTGACACTTTTTCTGTCGTGATATCGCGACAGGTTTTTCTCCTCGCCCTCTTTGCCTTTTTTTGTCCCGATTTTGCGACACGTCACGAAATCGTGACATTTTTTCTCCTTAGGCAATTTTTCAAATGCCTCTGCATCAGGTGCTGCTGGATGCTCCTGCATCAGCACTCAACTATACCTTTGGAAAAAAAATGACTATGCAATACTTGATGATTCTTCAACCACTATAACTTTTATTTATAATTTGAATCTATCCCATTATGTCGTAACTGCATCAAAAAATGTTGGAGAATTCAATTCCCTGGCAATGATACCAAAAACTATTGGATAAAATTCTTTCGTTCCTTAAATATTATCACATTGCAAGAATCCTCTAAATCTAATCAGTACTGGGGACTCTAGTGGATCCACCTCTTTTACTTAGTAAATAATTATCTAAAGACTTTTGACAGACTAAATAAGATAAGAAAACCCTAAAGTGAGCTCAAATTATAACATTCATGCTTATGCTTATTCATATTAACAAAGAAATGTAAAATATTAAATATTATGACCAAGATTTACAAAACCCACTAAAATACTACCATCAGTAGATCAAATCCTTATCCATTGTACAATTCTAGCAAATATTTAGATAGTTTAATGAGAAAAAAGAACAAGAAAGAAGAAACTAGGTTAATTATATTCGTTCAAATAATGTAACAGTTATAACTAATTTTCCAGTGAGAGAATTGTCATTTACATGTTCAAATAATGTAACATACAAATGTGAAACATATACACAATCGAGACAAAGAATTTTCCAAAGGAAGAAGAAGGATTTGTATTAATATCAAAATATTATTATAAATAGAGTCTGGTAAATGAACTAGATCTCATTGAGCAATTACAAAAAAAAATATATGTTCAAATTATGTAACAGAGAACTTCAACCTTTTATTCTAAAAGTAGTAACAAAGGACTTCCTATATTTTAATCCAATCGCTAGATATCCCAGCTAACTGGGTGCTTCCTTAGAAAAACCCACACAATTAACAGGAAGAATAAGGGATGAAAAAAAATACAAGATACAAAGGGGAATACAACCAACAAGATAAGGGTACTCAACTATGCCTTTGGCAAAAAAATTGGATATGCAATTACTTGATTATTCGACTGCTGTAACTCTTATTTATAATTTAAATCTAACCCATTCTATCATAATTGTTCCATCTAATCCTTCCATCTGGTTGTATCTACACCACTGATCTTGTTTATGGTTTACAACTGAATTACAGTTATCTTGAACTATCATTCTAGAATCTTACATTGTGATGTTTTTTGATCGTCAGATCTAATAGGCTACAATTGTGTTAAATCTAAACCTTAGATTTTATCCTTATGTTATTGTGTCTTTTTTGGTTGTGGGTCATTAGATTAATTTTTGGTTATGTGATACTTCAGGAACTTCATAGTATTTAATAAATTTTATAACTTTTAAAATATCACTTTTTATCTTTGTAGCATGATCAAAATTTTGGCCTCTATGTTTGGCATCTCTATGATAACCTTTTATCTGAAATTAACACTTTAAAATAGGAGAGAGAATGAAGTGTGAAGTGAAGAGAATATAGGGATCGTAGAAAATAGAAGATAGTTATTGATGAAGAGATATACATGCTAAAAAGGGGGAAAATTATGGTAATGAGGAAAAGAGTGGAAGAAGAGGAAAGGAACAAAACATTACATGGAAAAAACAATGGGTGGATAGTAGAAGTGATATTATAGTAGGAGTAAACTAAAGAAAAGAAGGGTGGATAGCAAAAAGTGAGGTTTATGTCATGGGATACCCCATAAAACTGTATCTCTATGAGTATACTTTATCATAGCTTAAATTTATTTCAAGTGTGGACAAGATGCCTCAAGTGGATATTCTAGGTACTTACAGACCAATGTTCACCATCTTTACATCACTTTCTTTTCTTTACACAATTCAACAAGAACCTCTTCTATAGATCACTCTTTGTTATGTGGATCTTTTCTTGTGCTTTTAGGCTCGTATGCATATTAAGGGATGCATTTCTTTTGTTGTAAATCCAAACTTATATAGATACAACACTAAGTGGTAGTCCTACTAGTTGGCAATTTTTGCAATTATTACAAAACCGTACCTTTTTGTTTGAGTGCTTTTCTTGAAAAACATTTGGCCTTATGTGAATGGTGCATTCACATCTTCTTTCTTGCCAACTGAGACTCTTCTTTTTAATTTCCCTCTATATACCTGATAATATACCAAATACAATATGATGTGTGATCTCGCTCACATAAAATTTGTCAACCTGGTTTGATGTTTAAATTATTTTTTAGTTTTACTCATAACAATATAGAATTAATGAAATTGAGGTGGTAGTGTTGAGAAAATATTTAAGGTAAATTTATCTATTTTGCCAAAATTTTGCTATGCTTATAGTTTTGACTATGTTGTAAATTATTTACTAAAGTAGCCTTACTTTGTATTCAAAGAGATGTATAAGACAACTTATTTTCAGCTATTTGTGACACGACTATACTCATTCTTTTATTTACTTGCCATATACTTACATAAATATGTGGTGCATTTGCTTATGCCTTTTACATACTTTGCCTATCTATGATTGCTTGAGTCTCAATCCTAGATCCCAAAAATGTTCATGAAATTATTGAGCCATCTATCCTTAAATTTTGGTCATTGGAAGTCTTCTAAATCATTTGCCAACTATATTATTTTTATTAAATTCCTATCATCCGCTATAATTCTAAAATCTATCCAGGTCTTCAATATTCCATTATATCTTAACCCCTGATTATTATTAATATTACTATCAATAATGTTTTAATTCATCGAAATCTCTAAACAAATGTGGACTATCCATGCTGGTAAATGTGAGCCATTGATCTAATTAACTTTTTTAAAAGTCTGCCAAACTGATGAGCTTTCTTCATTCATTGAATTTCATCTACAAATCATCATCATCTATCTAAATCATCTAGAGCTATGTAGACTACACATTTTATTAAGGCTTAAGGCATATTTTCACCAAGCAATGTGGGTCATTTATTTTTTTGTGAGTCAAATTTTTTTGGCAACATGATGTAGTCCAAGTTGCTTGTTCTTTCCTTCATTGAGGCACAAGTCTTTGTCTTATCCTAAAGCTGATCTTATTGTTTTCCACATGTCCTAACCACATTTATTTGACTTGGAACCTTGGAAGAATGTAAACCATTGGATCCCTAACAAATCTAATGACCAACTCTGTCTTATTTGCAATTCATCAGAGATCACAGAATATATCATGGATGAGTGTGGGCCATTAGATTTTCCTTGATAGACTTACTCAAAAGACTTTGTCTTTGTGCATATCAAATGCAGGCCATAAATATTAATATGGGGAATATCACAAACCATTGATTTTAGCATGCTTAACAACAAAACCCTTTTAGTGGAATACACGTGGCTCTATTGTGATCGTGAAATCCAATTTGCCTAGATAAATGCAAATCACTCATTTCTTGAAGGCTTTTGAAATTTTTATATGGGAATATATTAGCAACTTGGATTAACTTGTGGAATAAAAATAAAATTAGACCATAAATATTCTTAGCTTGCATGGCAGATATGACTAGGAATCTTTGGTGCATACGGTAAAACTCATATTGCTTGTGGGTTGTTCATCTCGTTTTGGTGGATAAATGCAGATCATTTATTCTATATTTAGAAGAATTTGAATTATTTTAGAAGCAGATAAATGAGAGTCCCATATTAACTAGTAGTATGAGGAAAAATGTGGACCATTCATTTTTTATGAAGATTATGAGGTAGAAATTTTTTTTAGAGGTTAAATGACTTTAATCAACTTTTAACGGAAGAATTAATCATGAGTCATGAATGAGGGATGAATACGATCAACTTATTTAATATTTTTTGAATACAAACATGATTGAATGGAATAGAAATATGTGGGTTAACAAGCATGATGGATTAATGAAAAACTTTAGGGCTTTTAAAATATTAGGCATGATAAAAGGACCATGGTGTGAAGGGAATTTAATATTTACATATTAAAGGCCTTGAAACCTTAGGGATATTGAAGTGATTTTATGGGGGAAATATTATGAATGGGGACTTTGATGGAACAATGAAATTTGAGGGACCTCAGTACTTAGAACATAGGAATTTATATAAGTTAATAAGACTTATGGGACTAAACTTAAAACTTATAAAATAAATATTGATGACCTAGTTAGACTTATAGGAAAAGCTTTAAGAAAAAAAACAATATAACAAAATTGGACATTAACTAATTAGGAACCTATGGACTAATAGAGTTGCATAAAAAAATTAAGACTAGGGGTGTTAGATTTTTTTGAAATCGAACAACTTGGTGATTCCCTTCTTCCTCCTCCAAGAAGAAATTCATTTTAACTATGGTGGACAAGGTGGGCGACATCAATAGGCATTGCCATCATAGACATGGGTATGTCAACTTTGGATACTTTAGGTTATGATTCGATCTCGAATGGTATATGGACTCCTTTTGATTAATCCTAGTGTGTATGTAAGGAGTGTACTTTAGGGAAGTATCATTGAGATATTCTCAACATGGAAATACAGGCATGGTACTTAGCCATTAGCACTCAATTGCAATGATATTTATGGGTCGATTGGTTCTCCTTATATTTTTTTGAGTAAGTACTCCTTACATTTATTGGTGATTTCTCTAGGTATGTATGGATCTCCATCATTCATTTTGAGAGTGAATCTTTTAAGAAATTCAAGAAATTTAAATATCTTGTATAAAAATAGTTTAAGAGGAAGGTCAGGTATCTTTAGACAAATCGATAAAATGAGTTTTTCATACATACTTTTGGTGAATTTTTGGCTCATCATGGTAATTCTAGTCAAAGGTTCATTCACTAAAACCTTAAGCAAACTAAGGTTCTCAAGTGAAACAACAAGGTCATTATGGAAATGCTTAGATGTATGATGCATGTCAAGTAGATGGAGCCAAAATTTTAGGGAAAACTAATGAATTGTATTATGCATATTACCAAAAGTATATTGACTTGTGTAGTCTAAGATATGACATCTTTTGATAGGTTGATAAAATATAAGCAAGATGTTTTCTAATTCTCTATATTTGGTTCAGGTGCATGGGCTCATATTCCCAAAGATATTAAATAAGAGGTTGATGCACAAAGGCATTGTTGTATTCTTGTAGGATATCCTAATACTTCTAAGGCTTATCATATTTATGATCTAGTCAAGTGGAAGATCATCACTTGGAATGATGTTTCATTTGATGAGAAGCTTCGATAAATTCTTTTGAGATAGCTTCCTATTAATTTCGGTAGATGATTATATCCTACATATGGATTTCCTTATTCTTCTAAAGGTTCTTGTTGCTACTTCTTCTCCTTCAAAGACTCCATTTAATTATCCTATTATTCTAGATTGTGAACCTATTAGTTTTATTCCTTTAATGGGTCCTAGTGATGTCGTTGTTTCCATTCTATACTCTCCTTCAACACCTACTCCTATTATGGACCTTGATTTTGATGAGGTTGACTCTTCTATGCTTTGCTTGATAATAATAGACGCTAAGGCTAGTAGTAATCATGTGTTTTATGCTTTAGTTACTTCTCTTGGTGATGTTCTATAAGATGTTTGAATACCTTCCATGGATCCTTAGATGCACAAGTGGGATCAAATCCTCCTTGAAGATGCATAACAAAACCATTAAGTTGGATAAACCCTTGGCACAATAGAACCAAAATCTTGGTATTTTTTAGACACCACTTCCTCATCGAGAGGAATCACAACAAATAATTGAGGTTTCAACTACTAGGACTTCTCCTAACCAATTTAGCCATGTGCAACAACACCAAGGTTTTGTGGGGGCTATCCATGTGGTAACCTGAGGACAAAGAAGAACAAACCACCAACAAAAATTGGATGAGCAACCCCAAGTGATGCCACCAACAAATTTATGTCCATAACCAAACCCTATCAATACTTCTCAATCCATTCATCTTCCAAGTCATCCACATCAACCCATCCACCTTCCAATCTACCCTCCATGACCAATCATTACACTGAGCAGTCGGTTGATAAATAGTCTAAAAAATGGCTTGAGCTAAATTATCAATCTATGAACTTATACAACAATTCCCTCCATATTGTAAGGCATTGATGGAGATCTTGAAATCCATTGAACTCCAAACTCAAGACTCTAATACCTTCAACAATTTCATGGGGAATATCCAAACATGCATGGATCCTTTAATCATATTTTATGATTTTGAAATCAAAATAATATCATTAGAATCACTATATCCTCCACTGCATATTATGGCTCAAGTTGACCACAAGCATTTCAAAAAAGTACTAATTGACATCAGTTCATCAATAAACATCATCACCACTTTTGCACTCCATCACCTAAATATTTTTCCCTCTCATATCACCAAATCCACCTTTACATTATGGGCATTTAATGATGTGTTATGCTCTATAGTTGGCATTGTTGTCTTACTCGTAAAAGTGGAGGTTAAGATATTACATACAATATTTAATATCCTAGAAGAGGACATGGCTTACAACGTGCTCCTTGGGTATCCTTGGATTAGGGAGATGAAATATGTTCCCTTTACACTACATCAATGCTTGAAATATGTCCATGAGGGAAAGATACATTGTATACCAGCAGACATTGAACCATTCAACTACTATAACTTCATCTTCAATCCTTATGAGCCATCATTGCCATCCACCCATCTGTCACTAATTCCATCATCTACACAACCCACTCCATAACAAAATTATTTACCCAAATTCCTTGTTCTAGAAGAACTTCCCATCATCAATCTTAATCAAGCTTCCACCTCCACATCCCATCACACTGCTTCCACATTTCAATATTCATCTCAACCAATACCATGTACATGTGGTTAGGCACAATCATCCACATCATTTTTCATCAATCATTCATCACAACCCATATAACCAACTCCACTAGCACCTACCATCACCTCATCCAAGGCTGATTCACCTCCACCCTAATAAACCAATGTATCACAAGTTGATTTGTTATAACGTGAGATGCCACCTTAGCATACACATTTTTGGAGCCATAGGACACTCCTGTGCCCCACACTTCCATACACAATCCATCTACATAATCCCCTACACAAGTTGTAGTATATCTCACTATTCCTAGCATTGACGTGTATGTGGTTCAAAATGTTGCCATTACACTGCTATCCATTGAAACTATAAGGGATTATGATCCCTCATGCAACCCAACTTTAGCCATAGGAGTTATTTATAATATAGGTTGCTTACCAAACAAAATTAAATTTTTATATAGGGGGTTGATTCATCATCTGATCCACTCCCTCCATACAAACCCAGATAGTCATCCTATGCTAATATTGAGTACATGTCTAACATCGATTTCCCATCATGATATTTTCATTGGGTTAATTGGTAAGGATATGGACTAGGATAACATGAATATGGTATGCATAACATTGTCGAACCTCAATATCGAGAAGCACATAACTATTTTGGCATAGGATATATCCCACAACCTTCCTCTTCCTCTTTATAATGAGCTTTTTAAATTCTTAGTCTAGACCTTGAAGAATAAGAGGGTAATGATAATGATGATTTTAAGGATGAATCATATGAGGAATACAATGTCATATCGATAGCCTCATATGAATTCAAAGAATAATCAATACCATTCACTTAATAAGATGAGTACTATCTCATAATGTTCCCCATCCATCAACCCATATTTCATTTGCTCCTCCCAAGGGAATGAGTTGAGCCAACTGGTGAACCACCACCACCACCTTGACCACCTGATGTAAATATGTACAATTTTATTTTTAGCATAATATGATATTATTGCATTTGCATATCCCAACCATTTGCATTTATATATGTTTCTTTCTACTATCCAAGTTCTCAAGGTTCATTCATTGACTCTAGGGGATAAGAAAAACCATCCTTCACATCACAACCATCATTTTCCTACCAAGTTACTATGAATACTATTGACTTGTTCACACCACTCCATAATCCATACGATTTGACAAAACCAATTGCTATTGACATAAGTCCCATCGATATCAAACAAATTTCATCACCCCCATCCATTTTAGAATTTATCCTTTTAGAGGAATTTTTAAGAGCTTCTATCACTTACATTCCTCTACAACCTTCACCTTTGCCCTCGCCTTCACCCTCGACTTCTGCTATTTTCTAGGCAAAAATAGAAGAGACTATGTCAGAAGAGTTTGACAACATCACTGATGACATTCATTTTATTCCAATTTTCCATAAACTTGAAGAAGGTTCACACATGGCCATTGAAGAAACTATAGATGTGAACCTAAGCACAAATATAGACAATCCAAAAATTATGAAACTTGGAAAAATTTTATCCACTAATGAACAAGAGCAATTCATAGATCTCATAAGAAGGACATATTTGCATGGTCTTATAAATACATTCCTAGCCTTGACCCTAACTTGGTCATCCACAATATCACCTTGTATCCTAATGCTAAGTCGATAAAAAAAAAACTAAGAAAGTTACATCCTACCATTGCCCTCATGGTCAAAGAAGAACTTCAAAAATTGTTCGATATTGGTTTCATTCAACCTATTGACTACCCTGAGTGGCTTTCAAATATGGCATATATTCGTAATTCTAACTAGATGATTCATATTTACACTGGCTCGAGATCTTAACAAAGTGTGTCCTAAGGATGACTTTCCTTTGCTAAACATTAATACTCTTATAGACACTTACGATGGCCATGAAATGCTATCTTTAATGGATGGTTTTTAATGTAGGTGTTACCTATAAATGTGTCATGACATACATATTCTATGATCACATACATAATTTCATTGAAGACTATGTGGATGATCTATTAGCTAAATCTAAAATACATCAAGAGCACATCAATGTCTTGGAAAAAAAATTTGATCGACTTCTCAAGCATAACATAAGGTTGAATCCCAAGAAATGTGTCTTTGGAGTCACATCAGGAAAACTCTTAGGGTTCATTGTGTCCAAGTATGGCATTGAAGTGGACCCAAACAAGGTCAAGGCTATTATGGAAATACCTCCCCCAATAAACTTGAAAGAGTTGCATAGCTTACAAGGAAATATCCAATCGATCTATCACTTCATCATGCAAATCTTAGACAAATGTAGGTCATTTAATCACCTGCTACAAAAGGGGATGACATTTTCATGGACAAAGGAATGTCAAAAAGCCTTTGATGATTTCAAATAGTACTTAACCTCTTTGTCAATCTTAACTTTGCCTCACCTAGGGTCCCCTTTCATATTTATGTTTCAACAATGGATTTTGTATAACGAACAATGCTTGCACAAAATAATGAACACAGTCGAGAGCAAGTAGTCTATTACATTAGTCAATCATTGGTAAGCTATGAAACCAGATACACTTATGTGAAAAAATTATGCGTACCAGTGGTTTATTCCACTAAGAAACTTAGACATTACATGCTAAGTCACATCACATATGTCATAGCTAAAGAAAATCCTCTACGATACATGATGACTCGCACATACAACAATACTTGTACCACAAAATGGATAATGCTTCTAATATAATTTGACCTTGAATTCATCAACCAAAAATCTATTAAAGGTTAGGTAATAGTCGATCAACTTGCAGAAGCTCCACTTCCTAGTGATCAACCTTTGGTTATCGAGCTTCTAGATGATTCGATATTTAATGTCAGTGAACATAAGGAAGATGTGATTCTTGAAGAGGATGTGGATATCACCCTATTCTTTGATGGTTCCAAGTACAAAAAGGACAAGGTGCAGGAGTCATATTTTATACACAACAAGGGATATTCATTCCCTTATCATTTAAACTTGACTTCTCATGCATAAACAATAATGCAAAGTATGAAGCCCTAATTATAGGACTTCAAGCAACCATAGCTATGGGTATAAAGTGTATAAGAATATTTGGTGATTCCTAGCTTGTCATTCATCAAGAAAATGCATTATACCAATGTACAGAACCAGACCTAAAACTTTAAAATTAAGTAGCAATGGAATTTCTCATAAAAATTGATTAGTATGAGAATGATAGCTTACCTCATTTGACTAATAGATTTTCAGATGTGATGGCCTGTCTAGAATCATCGATTCTAAATAACAACCGCTAATCATCACAACAATCTCTAAATATGTAATTTCATGAGCCAAATCTAAAAATGAGAAGGATGTTTGCTTTATTCATGTAGGACCATACAAGCCTTGGCTTAATCAAGTAAGATACTTTCTCAAGTTTGGAATGCTCCCATCATATTTGTTGTGAATTTTTAAATAAACTTAGTCAAAGATAATCATAGAGACTGGCATACTCAAATCCCCTTGGAATTATGGACATATCGAACAAGCATTCACACATCTATCGGGATAACACCATTCTCATTGGTCTATGGTTCTAAAGTAATCATACCTCTTGATCTCGATATCCCCTCACTATGCATTTCATTACAGGAATTCATAGATGATGATATTGCTACACAAGCATATCTTGACCAACTCATGCTCCTCTATGAAATGTGAATCAATGCCTTTGAGGACTTACGAGTACATCAAGACCACCTAAAGTGTGCTTACAACGTCAAAGTTCATCTATGTGAATTCCAAGTAGGAGATCTCATCTTCAAAGAAAATCAACAAAATACCAATGCATTATCATATCTTTGTGATAAATTCATGACTAATTGGTTAGGTCCATACATTGTCAAACAAAAAATGGGTCAAGGAACATATAGGTTTGCGATTCTAGAGGGATTAGAATAGCCCAAGACATTGAACATTATCCACTTGAGAGAGTTCTATGCTTAATGTGATATATATATATACATCGCTAAAAAAACATATATAAAATCATAATTCATACTTCATTCCATACATCCATTTTGCATTCATGCCATCACAGTGCATTTCATCCACCATATTAATGGTCATTTGCTTAGTATGTATTATTGTTAATCCAATAAGTTTTGTTGCATTAATCAGGGTCACCTTCAATTTTACATCCATCCTATTTCACCATTTCACAAGTCATGTTACTATTTGCAATAAAATTTCATCACCCCTAGGTGTTTTCGGTCACTCAGCCACTCCTAGTGTTCCAAGAAACATCCATTGCAGGTCAAGTTTCTCTAGGACCAAAGCACATTTTCACTATGAAAATATTGAGCTCTAGGATTTGACTTTAACATTCTTGAACCAAATGCATTTAAAACTTATTAATAACATCTTGTGTTAAATAGGGATGACACCATGATTGGGTTAAACCTCGAAGAAAAAAATATCTTCTCGCTTGTCCCATTATGCACATAGTCCAAAAATAGTGGTTTTCATCACTAACAACATTTCCAAACAAAAGAGTGAGTAGTAAGGATAGGGTAAAATTCTCATCACACCTCGGTTGAGAATCCAACTCCCCAAAGCTTTAAATATTTTACAAACCTCAAAATAAGTCCCTAAGTAGTAAGGATAGAATTGCACTTCCATCCAAATGGTTATGTAATTTGATTCCCCAAAACTTAAAGACCATATCCCATTGGACTATGGATTCAGTATCCACCAGAGCTATATATGCTTGATTGGTAGTGGAGTACACTCATGCATGGCAACACATCTCTTTTAAAGAGACCTCTAATTGCACATGACAAGCTAGCTTTTTGGTCTTCTCTATGATAGTTTTCATCTCACCTTACTCAATATGGGTAAATGAATTCACTTGCACACACATTGGTTATTTATTCATTTGAGTCATTACCATGCTCATGACTGGTAAATGAAAATCCACTACACACACATCTTGATCTCTGAGAAATTTTATAGAGCTTACAAACATGAGTTTGTTTGAAATCACTAAGATGTTTGAGTCTATGCAAAACAATTCTAGATCTATTTTCCACAAGACAAAAACAACATTCATACCATATTCACATCATTACATAAGTCTTCCACTTCATATCCCACCATTAGATGTCGGTGTCCCTAATTAAGTAATGAAAATGGTCAAGCAAAATCTAAACTACTACAAATGATCATTAGAGTGTCAACTCACTTGCATTGTTATCATAAAGCATACATACCATCATCATCATCATCTACAACATCATATACATATGCATTCATACATACATTCACAATAAAGAACACAAAAAGTATACACAAAAGAAAGGCCATGTATATGTGTATAAATATCACATGCACAAAGTACACTTTCAGGTTGTATACAACAAGGCACTGAGGCTTATATACAAAAATACAACAAAAAGTACTAGCTAGTTCCCTAAGTAATATCCTTGTGATATTAAGGGATCAGGATCCTGAGGAGCCCTAAAACAAGAACCACAATGCCTAGAGTCACTACACCTAGTAGATCTTGATATAGATGAGGAGGGTCGCACTGATAACCCAATGTCATGTTGCATAAGGTAACCCTAAATCTCTTAAATGTAGTTATATCGAGATCAAAGGTGAGATAGGTCTTGTCTAAGATGTACATCCCTCCCCTCCAACTCTATCCAAAGCCTAGCTATCACATCCTCACCTCCACCTGAAGCAACCCACACATCTAAATCATTCCATAGTCGAGCTATCTTCACATACCAAGCCACCACCATCACATCCCACTCTACCAACATTCATAGGAATCAATTTTGCTTATCAACTAGGTTATCTCTCTCAGCTTGGAGCACAGTCCACTCCTCCTCACTTTGACTAGGAGGTCTCTCTAGAATATCCTCCATACCTCCCCCATCATCGCCATCACCTTCAATCTCAGGAGGTTAATCTATTGCAGTCCTCGACTGCTTCTCCTCACTATTGGATCGACAACATCTCTGTCATTGGGGAGCCTCCTCTACCTTGGTTGTAGCCTCCTCATCATCACCACTACCCTCATCCACAACCTAACTCAATACCCATGGATGCTTAGAAGTAAACCAAACATCATACTTAGTTGTGGTTCCAACATCATCCATATTTGAGATATTCATCTTCTCATCATCCTCATAGTCCACCTGCCATGCCTTAGCACAAGGTAAGCTCAACTCATCAGCATGATTCATGTAAATCACTAGAGCGTTAGGAACCCCCTATCATATCCTGAATTATCACAATACTTATGAGAACTAGATCAACTCCACCTCATTATCATGCCGACCAACCACCCATCTGGCCTACCTAATCTACCATAGCTACTCCCCATTAGTAGGCCACCTAGCATATCACCATGGTCACCAATACACCTGATCAAATGGAAATCCTACCTATAGATCTATATACTCCTAGTTATTGCAACCAAGACAACTAGGTTGTATCTTCTCAATTGTCCACCATATTAACACATAGGGATGAGCCCTATACCACTCACATGGTAGGCCTATAGGATGAGCTATGTTAAAATGCTCCCACCCCCAGATATGAAGTAACACACTACAGCCCAATCTCTTTCACCCCTACTTCTTCACCTCATAAAATTTCATGTATTCTTGAGCTAGCAAAGCAGGTGCCCAAGCATATACCCAAGGCTCATTGATCATATCAAACACCAACCTAATCATGTTCCATGGAAACCAACATCCGATGTTGTTAGGCACCAACACATTAGCCAAAAGGAACATAACATAGGTTGGTAAATCCTCCAACTACCTTTGTGAGTATAGCTCCAGGTATCTTATGCCACCTCCATGGATATTCACTCCCCTCCATTCATTGCCAAAAATCTAGCTCATCTCATAGCCCTTATCGTGCCCAACTTGAATACGCAATCCCTCCATAGGTATATGGAATATGCGATGTACATCCTCAAGCCTCATTGTCATATCCATTCATATATATATATATATATATATATATATATATATTATTAAATCTAAGTCATCCATCAAAACTCCATCCTAGCGGGCCATGTGGAAATCCTTACCACTCATTTAATGCAATTTGTGTCACTCATCAAGTTGCAATCTCAATCGCTCATTAGGTTTTAATATTAACCATCCATGTCATCAATACCCTAATCTTAAGTGCTCTATAACCATCCATTATTCACTATTCACTGTTCACTTTTCACTATTCACTATTCACTATTCACTATTCACTATTCACTATTTACTATTCACTAATTACTATTCACTATTTACTAAATTGGGTGAATTATCCTATTTTGATTGGACCAAAATAAAGAGAGCATTATATTGACTTAATGGTCCTTTCCTTGCCTCCACATGGCAACTTTAGGATGACTAGAATGGTAGGTGAGACTCTTCCAATTTCAATCTTGCAACACCCATCTACCAAATAGTAGTAGATAGACACCCTTTTAATTAAAATAATTAGGTGTCCACAAAGTGGACCCAATTTTTATTGAACCTTAAAGGGCTTTAGAATTATTAATTTATATATATATATATATATATATCCCATCCTTTTGGGAATTACCCACTTGGCTCCCCTACATAGGTGGAAATAAAAGGGAAATCCCTCCTATTATCATTAATAGTTCTAAATTTGTATCCATTCTATACCTCAATAGTATTAGTTTTGTATTTTCTCCCATAAAAAGGGGACACAAAACAAGATAAGATCATCTACCTTGTCTTTATTTGGACCCTCTTCAACCCTCTACGTGACATGATAAGTTTTAAGGGACCCAAGGCATATTTTAATAATAAAATAATGAGGCCACTATTTGGCCATACGTGAGAAATTTTCCTATAAATAGAAGGCACCTTGGGAAGGAAGGAGTATCCAGGAAATCTCGGGGCTTAGGGATTATGCTCTCCACTTAAGTGGATCAGAAACCAAAAATCTTTGAGAAAGTACTAAGAATTAGGTATAAGGGGTTGGAAAACCTAGGGAGTATGCTCTCCACCTTGGTGGATCAGAAACTAGAAGGATTGAAAGACTCCCTAGTGGTAGAAAAATATATTTAGAGTGGTCCTTTGAAGCTGAGAAGATAATAAGTTGTGCTGGAAAGGAAGCCAGAGGAGGAAATACCCAAGTCAAAGTAGGAATACCTTGCAAGGATTCTAGGTTGGAACTTTCCACTCTACCTCTTTACTAGAATTTTGTCTGTTCTGAAATGAGGATGTTTTATACTGCTTGATTATAATGTGTAACCATAGTTAATGATCTATAATGTACTAGATATATGAAGGTTGATTATAAGTGCATAGAAGTTAGTAATTTCCTGTGTCTTTCAATGAATAGTGGTTTCTGTGTAGGGAATATTATAACCTTGTATTGGAAGATGTGTTAACTTAAGTAAGTTAAATATATCATGTGTTGGAACCGTTATTGGAATTGTCTTGAATAATCAGATAGTACTGCATATGTTGACTTGATGTCTAATAGAAAAGTGAAAGTTTTGTACTCATGCATTGAAAGTTGCCAAGTGATCATTTTGTCTCTTTTGTAAAATTTGTATTTATATATTTTGGATATTTGGACTAAAGAAATCTATTCCAATTTAAATGCTTTGTTTGGCACGTTCTCTTAACATTATATGTATGGTACACTTTAATATTAAAGGAAAAGATTGGTGTCTTTTACCTTAGGAAGAGGTATGGGACTCTTCCTTGAATGAAGATAAACCAAACATATGATGAAAAGGATTGTGCAGTAGACTTTACTCTGCATGATGATTTAAGCAACTAGCAAAGTTAAAATTACATGCATGCATTTAAATATGAAAAAGCATGGTTTGCTTGTGATGCATTGGCATACTCTACATACGAGTTGTCCTGATCCCTTACAAACTCATCTCTCGCACATCATGGAGATGCAAGAAAACCAGAGGAGAACCAGTCAAGCATTGAAGATGATTGTACTGTAGTTCATAAGCATGTTTTGATATGTTCATATTGTAGTCTTGAAGGGCTGAAATGATTAAGCCAAGTTATGTAATATTTGATGTATTTCTCTACTTGCTTTTGGATATTGTAAGGGAATACTTTTATATGTTGTAAAGGAAAAACTCAATTGGATGGTAAATGATGTATAATATTGGAAAAGTGATCAAATGAAGATATCTTGAGTAAAGCTTAATAGCAGTTGTAGTTAGATATTAATGATATTTTTGTAAATAGAGATTACTTGTATGATTGCTTATTGCAAATGTGGGTGTAGAATATATGATGATATTTGGTTGTTTAGTAGCATCATTTCTTTATATGGATTATAGTAAAAGAGAGACACAATTATGTAAACATTCCAAAGATTTAAACTTAAGGTATAGGACCCACCACCACCATCAAACTAACAACACCTTGATGACAAGAAATATTTATAATAACGCTTAAGACGTTTAACCCAAGTTGTATGTAAGTTTCCATAATGAGCAATAGATTAATGGAATCTCCTAAGACACTAACCTTTGTTGGTAGTTTGGAGAATTGGAGAGAGGTATTCCTTTGGTGAGGAATTATTCTCCTAATTGGTTGGTACAACCATCAAGATGTCCTCTTGTCATTTGGAAAATGTATTATGAGGACATAGCCATTGCACTTTGATATTCATCCACCATTATGGGATGGTGAGATGGTGTTGTTGGGGTTGATGCTCCTACTTGCAATTGGCTCAGAAAGACATATAGAAGTTGGTGCTTCTATTTATTTAATCTATTGCAATTCAGAATACTTACATCTTAGTGGGATAACTCTGTCTTAGAACGTTATTATAACCTTAACTTGTCAAAAGGTGACCAAAGGAAAAAAAAATGTGTAGTGACAATTGGGGACGTTACATTTGGTATCAGAGCCTAGGCTAACTGATAGATTCTAGATAAATCTAGGTTAGTAAAATATATGGGACATGGATCAAAAAATTAACTCCCTAACTCTTTAAGATGCATATCTAATAAGGAATAAGTCAGTTATTGAGAACACTGGTGCACGAGCTCCTTTCTCCCATGAGTAGATCCACAGTCGTTCGAAAGGTGGAAGAGCTAGGTGAACCCCCTGTATGGGTTTCAAGCGGTGTACCCTAGACTCTTTTGGGAAACTGCTCGACATCTGTGTCTCGTGACTTACTTATTACTTCAAGTATGTATGATTTTCAACTAGAGTTAGAGGAAGAAAACTAGGATACAACATAACAACAATAAACTATTAGAAAATTATTCTGGTTAATTAGAATCTTGAACCTTAGAAATGAGCAAGTATTAATACGAATCTTTATTCTAGGTTAACATGGCATCAAGAGGGAAAGGTAAGAGGATAGGGACCTCACAACAAGCTAGTCCCAATACTCCTAAAGCCAGACAGTTAGGGGAAAGTTCAGGAAACTTGAATAAGGATGTAGAAAACCTTGTCGCTACCATATCTGTTATGCAAGATCAAATCCAACAGATACTGCAAGCTATAAGTTCACAATATAACACCACCAATAACCATGGAGTGGACATTTTAGATGATGAGGCCAGAGAGAATGAAGATCTTGAAGAAAAGGCAAATAGGATTCGTACACAGAAGGAAATTGGTAATGATATGAAATACATTAAAGTGACTAAGTTCACTGGAAAGGGAGGTGAGACTACGGTAGAAGCATGGTTAGAAGAACTAGAGCTTCATTTCACTATAAGACATTATTCTTCCACCACTAAAATGGTGTTTGCTCTTTCTCATTTGGGAGAAAGAGGAGTTGACTGGTGGAATGCCTATAGTAAGGACCTTGATGTATCTCCTAATAAGTTGAGGTGGGAGGTTTTTGTGGAAGCTTTTAAGGACAGGTTCCTTACCAAGCAATTTTATCTGAATAGGTATAAGGAGTTTTTTGCACTTCAACAAGGCTCACTCTCTGTGGAAGAATACTATGAGCAATTTGTAAAACTTCTTAAGTATGTACCATCTCAAAATATTAACAATGAAATGAAAATAGAAAATTTTGTCCAAGGATTGAGGCCTGCACTTAGTGATAGTGTAAACATGCATGTTCAGAAAACTATGCAAAAAGCCTATGATAGAGCCCGAAGAGCAGAAGCTAATCAGGCTGCTAGGGAAGTCCGAAACAATTCCTCAAAGTGGACACACAAAGGACAAAAATTTTAGAAGAAGAGAAAATGGGATAATGGACAAAACCAGACAAACAAAGGAAATTCAAAATTTGTGAAGTATGGTAATGGTGGCAGGAAGGATTTCAGGAAAGAATTCCGCTACAAGAATAATAACGGGGACTTTCAAACTCCTCCACAACCAACTCCATTACGAGTAGTAGATACTGGGAAGTAGGTTCAGGAAGGAAACTCAAACCCAAAGGTAAGATGCTTTGATTGTGGAGGTCCACATTATGCTATCAATTGCCCAAAGTGTGCCAACACTAGCAAAGATAGGTCGGGTCACAAGATCTACGCAACGACAACCGCACAAGACTTGGATGGTCAGGCCACTCCTCTACTTCTGAATGGTAAAATTTTTAATAAAGATGTTAAAATTTTGATAGATAGTGGGGCTACAGATAGTTTTATTTCAAGTAATCTATTAAGGGATATACTTGAAAATCCAGGATCTTTGGCACAAGGGTGGAAGGTTGAGTATGGGTCAGGACAGACCTACCAAGTTAGCCAATGTTTTCCCTCAACTCAAATTACCCTACCTAATGGCTTTACTAGATGGCATCTATATGTAGCACCCTTACATGCATTTGACATCATCTTGGGGATAGATTGGTTGAAGGCTCATGAAGCCTTGGTAAATTTCCATGAAAGATGGATTGAGTTTACTAATGAAAATGAGGACAGACAAAGAATGTTTAGTGAAGCAAGGGAATTTCAACCCAAACTAATTTCAGCTATGCAATTGAAGAAGACAATTAGAAAAGGAGGAATGGTCTATGCAGTGAAAATCAAAGAAAAAGAAGAAATTCTAAAAGAAGAAATGTTTAATAAATTTCCACTTTTGCAGGAATATAAGGATGTATTTGTTGATGAAATACCTGGTTTACCACCTAAACAAGAATTTTATTTCACCATAGAATTGTTGCCGAGAACAGAGCCTATCCATAGAGCTCCTTATAGAATGAATCCCATCGAAATGCAAGAATTGAAGGTGCAACTCCAAGAATTGCTTGATAAGGGATTAATAAAACCAAGTGTATCACCATGGGGAGCACCTGTATTATTTGTTAAAAAGAAAGATGGTTCTTTGAGGCTTTGTATAGATTATAGAATGTTGAATAAGGCAACAATCAAAAACAGATATCCATTACCAAGGATTGAAGATCTATTTGATCAATTGAAAGGTGCTTCAATTTTTACCAAAATTGATTTGAAGTCAAGGTATCATCAACTAAGAATCCGAGATGAGGACACACACAAAACCGTGTTCAAGACTAGATATGGTCACTATGAATTTACAGTCTTGCCATTCGGTTTGACTAATGCACCAACAACTTTCATGAATTTTATGAACAGTGTGTTCAGAAATCAGCTAGATCAGTTTGTGTTGATATTCTTGGATGATATTTTGGTTTATTCTCGTAACCGTGTAGAGCATGATAAGCATTTAAGGATAGTATTAGAGTTGTTAAGGAAAAATCAACTCTATGGGAACTTGTCTAAATGTGAGTTTTATGTTTCCCAAGTGCATTATTTAGGGCACATAATATCAGTGAATGGAATCATTGTAGATCCAAAGAAAATAGAAGCTATTTTGAGTTGGCCACCTCCAACAAATGTGACAGAAGTTAGAAGCTTCATGGGATTAACAGGTTATTACAGGAGATTTGTGAAAGATTACTCCAAAATTGCTTATCCTATAACCAACCTTCAAAAGAAAGGAAAGGAGTTTAAGTGGACTGACAAATGTGAAGTAACATTTAATTTGCTTAAACAAAAGCTTACCACAACTCCTATTCTGAAGATACCGGATCCATCTGGGAATTTTTTAGTTTGCACTAATGCTTCATCAGAAGGACTAGGAGGAGTCCTATTCCAATATGACTCTGTAGTAGCATATGAGTCTAGGAAACTCAAAAAGCATGAGATTAATTATGCTACTCATGACTTAGAGCTTGCTGCAATTGTGCATGCTTTGAAAATTTAGTGACATTATCTGGTGGGTAGACCATTTGAGTTGAGAACTGATCACCAGAGTTTAAGATATATTTTCACTCAACCATTGTTAAATGCTAGGCAAAGAAGATGGATAGAATTTCTAGCCGAATATGAATTTGGTATTGAGTATATTAAAGGGAAAGAGAACAAGGTTGCTGATGCTTTAAGTAGGAGAAGGCATATAGCAGCACTGACTCATAGTCATGTAGATCTGATGGACCAGGTCAGGAAAATGCAACGCCAGGATCCAAAGTGTAGTGAAATTCGGAGTGAGATAGAGCAAAATCTGAAGGAAAATCTGGGTTATAGCATAAAGGATGGACTTTTATGCTTTAAGGAACGTGTGGTCATCCCTAAAATGGGTGATCTAAGAAGAATGATTATGCGAGAAGCTCATAACTCACCTTACTTCGCTCATCCTGGAGGAGCTAAGATGAAGGAAAATATGAAAAAGACCTTTTACTGGTCTGGCATGAAAAAAGACATCACCGATTTTGTGGCACGATGTTTGCAGTGCCAAAAGGTGAAGGCTGAACACCAGCATCCAGCAGGAAAGTTGTTTTCCCATCACATTCCTACTCAGAAATGGCAGGTGATTTCGATGGATTTTATTGTCGGATTGCCTAAAATAAAATATCAGCATGATGCAATTTTTGTGATAGTAGATAAGCTCACTAAGGTTGCACACTTTATAGCAGGTAGTACCACAGATGATGCTGTAGTTGTTGCCAACAGATTTGCTAAAGAAATTTTCTGGTTACATGGATTTCCTGAGATGATAATCTCAGACAGGGACTCTAGGTTTACTTCTGAGTTCTGGCAGGCTCTCCATCATGCCATTGGCACCACTTTGAATATTAGTTCTGCATATCATCCAGAAATGGATGGACAGACAAAAAGGGTAAACCAAGTTTTAGAAGATATGTTACGCATGTATTGCATGGACCAGAAGTCTCGTTGGGAAGACTATTTATATCTGGTTGAGTTTACCTATAATAATAGCTATCATTCTTCTTTGAAAATGGCCCCTTTCGAAGCCTTGTATGGCAGACGATGCAGAACACCATTATCATGGGACAATCCCGAGGATCGGGTTGTCATTGGACCAAAAATGGTTAAAATCATGGAAGAGCAACTAGCACTGATCCGACAAAGGCTTAAGGAAGCCTCAGATAGACAGAAGAGTTATGCAGATTTGAAAAGAACTCCTAGAGAATTCTCTGTGGGTGACAAAGTGTTTCTAAGAGTGAAACCTAAAAAGAGTGCAATTAAATCAACCAAATTGGATCCTAGGTTTGTAGGACCCTTTGAGATTGTGGAAAAGATAAGCCCTGTAGCCTATCGGCTTGACTTACCACCTAACCTATCAAAGATCCATAACACTTTTCATGTATCTCTACTTAGAAGATATATTGTTGATCCTAATCATGTGTTAGATGTTTCTAACTTGCAGATGGCTGATCCAACAACCTTTGAGGTGAAACCTATGAAGATCTTGGAATTTCGTTCCAAGGCTATGAGGAAAAGAAATATTGAGTAGTGCAAGGTCCAGTGGGACCAATATTCTGAGAAAAATTCCACTTGGGAAAAAGTGGAGGACATGAAAAAATATTTTCCTTATTTATTTGATAATGTTTTGAGATGATGCTATGTAATAATACAGGTTGAGACATCTACCACTTATGAAAGTGGAAAAACTAAGCAAACCTTATGTTTTATTGACTATTTTGTAATATTGTAGGAAACACAGGGGACTGTGTTTATTCTAAGGGGGGAGTATGTCACGACCCACCTTGGAGGGACTCTACTATTTGTATTATGATAGCTTATTTATAATGCTTAATGTACTTGCATTATATTGGTTTTAGTCAAGAGAAAATGATATTGCATGCATTGACTGTTGCAGGAACAAGTATTCTTGAAGGTGGAAGATTTACCACCGAGAGATGAGAAGGGAAATGATGACCAAGACAACTCAACAGGTAAAGCTCATATTCCTATCATCACTAGTTACCTCCCTGATGGCGGTGTTACTAGAGAATAACTCTAAAATTCTCGCCACTCAAAGGAAAAATAGTGATGAGGGATACTGAGCACATGCATCGAATGTTTGTATGCCTTTTGTGTGATTTATATGTGATTGCATGAGATTGGGACAATAGAATTTTACCTTGAAAATGCACACTAAATAATGGTTCACTATTCACTTTTCACTGTTCACTGTTCACTGTTCACTATTCACTATTCACTATTTACTATTCACTATTTATTCACTATTTACTATTCACTATTTACTAAATTGGGTGAATTATCCTATTTTGATTGGACAAAAATAAAGAGAGCATTATATTGACTTAATGGTCCTTTCCTTGCCTCCACATGGCAACTTTAGGATGACTAGAATGGTAGGTGAGACTCTTCCAATTTCAATCTTGCAACACCCGTCTACCAAATAGTAGTAGATAGACACCCTTTTTATTAAAATAATTAGGTGTCCACAAAGTGGACCCAATTTTGATTGAACCTTAAAGGGCTTTAGAATTATTAAAAATATATATATATCCCATCCTTTTGGGAATTACCCACTTGGCTCCCCTACATAGGTGGAAATAAAAGGGAAATCCCTCCTATTATCATTAACAGTTCTAAATTTGTATCCATTCTATACCTCAATAGTATTAGTTTTGTATTTGCTCCCATAAAAAGGGGACACAAAACAAGATAAGATCATCTACCTTGTCTTTATTTGGACCCTCTTCAACCCTCTACGTGACATGATAAGTTTTAAGGGACCCAAGGCATATTTTAATAATAAAATAATGAGGCCACTATTTGGCCATACGTGAGAAATTTTCCTATAAATAGAAGGCACCTTGGGAAGGAAGGAGTATCCAGGAAATCTCGGGGCTTAGGGATTATGCTCTCCACTTAAGTGGATCAGAAACCAAAAATCTTTGAGAAAGTACTAAGAATTAGGTATAAGGGGGAAATCTTGGAAAACCTAGGGAGTATGCTCTCCACCTCGGTGGATCAGAAACCAGAAGGATTGAAAGACTCCCTAGTGGTAGAAAAATATATTTAGAGTGGTCCTTTGAAGCTGAGAAGATAATAAGTTGTGCTGGAAAGGAAGCCAGAGGAGGAAATACCCAAGTCAAAGTAGGAACACCTTGCAAGGATTCTAGGTTGGAACTTTCCACTCTACCTCTTTACTAGAATTTTATATGTTCTGAAATGAGGATGTTTTATATTGCTTGATTATAAAGTGTAACCATAGTTAATGATCTATGATGTATTGGATATATGAAGGCTTACTATAAGTGCATAGAAGTTAGTAATTTTCTGTGTCTTTCAATGAAGAGTGGTTTCTGTGTAGAGAATATTATAACCTTGTATTGGAGGATAGGTTAACTTAAGTAAGTTAAATATATCATGTGTTGGAACCGTTATTGGAATTGTCTTGAATAATCAGATAGTATTGCATATGTTGACTTGATGTATGCAGGGTATCTAATAGAAAAGTGAAAGTTTTGTATTCATGCATTGAAAGTTGCCAAGTGATCATTTTGTCTCTTTTGTAAGATTTGTATTTATATATTTTGGATATTTGGATTAAAGAAATCTATTCCAATTTAAATGCTTTGTTTGGTACGTTTTCTTAACATTATATGTATGGTAAACTTCTAGTATGGAAGGAATAGATTGGTGTCTTTCACCTTAGGAAGAGGTATGGGACTCTTTCTTGAATAAAGACAAACCAAACATATGATGATAAGGATTGTGCAGTAGACTTTACTTTGCATGATGATTTATGCAACTAGCAAAGTTAATATTGCATGTATGCATTTAAATATGAAAAATCATGGTTTGCTTGTGTTGCATTGGCATACTCTGCATGCGAGTTGTCCTGATCCCTTACAAACTCATCTCTCGCACATCATGGAGATGCAAGAAAACCAGAGGAGAACCAGTCAAGCATTGAAGATGATTGTACTGTAGTTCATAAGCATGTTTTGATATGTTCATATTGTAGTCTTGAAGGGCTGAAATGATTAAGCCAAGTTATGTAATATTTGATGTATTTCTCTACTTGCTTTTGGATATTGTAAGGGAATACTTTTATATGTTGTAAAGGAAAAACTCAATTAGATGGTAAATGATGTATAATCTTGGAAAAATGATCAAATGAAGATATCTTGAGTAAAGCTTGTTAGCAGTTGTGATTAGATGTTAATGATATTTTTGTAAATAGAGTCTACTTGTATGATTGCTTATTATAAATGTGAGTGTAAAATATATGATGACATTTGGTTGTTTAGTAGCATCATTTCTTTATATGGATTATAGTAAAAGAGAGACACAATTATGTAATCAATCCAAAGATTTAAACTTAAGGTATAGGACCCACCACCACCATCAAACTAACAACACCTTGATGACAAGAAATATTTATAATAACGCTTAAGACGTTTAACCCAAGTTGTATGTAAGTTTCCATAAAGAGCAATAGATTAATGGAGTCTCCTAAGACACTACCCTTTGTTGGTAGTTTGGAGAATTGGAGAGAGGTATTCCTTTGGTGAGGAAATATTCTCCTAATTGGTTGGAACAACCATCAAGATGTCCTCTTGTCATTTGGCAAATGTATTATGAGGACATAGCCATTGCACTTTGATATTCATCCACCATTATGGGATGGTGAGATGGTGTTGGTGGGGTTGACGCTCCAACTTGCAATTGGCTCAGAAAGACATATAGAGGTTGGTGCTTCTATTTATTTAATCTATTGCAATTTAGACTACTTACATCTTAAGTGGGATAACTTTGTCTTAGAACGTTATTATAATCTTAACTTTTCAAAAGGTGACCAAAAAAAAAAAATGTGTAGTGACAATTGGGGATGTTACACAACAATACCACTCTATGTTCGATGCCAAGCTAGACACACACATGCATAGTGTAACAGAAGGAATAGAAGCAAGCAGACGAAGCATTAAGGAACACTCACATTCTTGTTAGCAATAATGGGCTAAAAATCAACTAGCACCACTCAAAGTTTTCTTTTGTTGAGATGTGGCACTCATGATGACGGACACTACCAGTGCATGCTCCACCACTGTCTTATTCAAAAAACTGCAATGATGTCAAAACTAGATGTTGTCATCGAAAATTTTATGTCCACCAAAAATCCTCGAATATCCATTTGAAACTGGGAATAATGCCAAAAATTGGTGGTGTTGTTCATGGTAGGAATCATTCATATCTTTGAACAACTACATATGCAACCTACGAAGATCACTCACACAGTGACAACAACTACATTCATTGCTAAAATCAATCACTTTGAGAATACGGTTTATCATCGGACTCGATCTCGAGGCTAACAATTCCACAATGCTTACCGGCCCAGTGGCCCAGCATAAAATATAGTAGCCTCCTACGTCTATAGCAGCTCTTGCATCAGGGAAAATACTTCATCAAAAATTCCTGCTAGTGCCCGACGTTAGCTCCATATCCATAAATACATATAAATATAGATAAATACAGAGGCAAATATGATAAAAGCATCAGCATCTTGGTCCCGAGACTTCTATCGAGTTTAGTCTTGTATTGTCCATGGGTGTAAGCAGAAAGAGAAACACAAGGTCATCAATGGTTGTCTTTTTGTGATACTCCTTTAGTGGGATTTTAATTTTCCCAAAAATAAGCATCGATGTCATGAACTCGTTGCTGCCTGCAACATCTGCTCCTCCAAATTCACTGTTGTTGTTGGAGTGTAGAAAAAACTATGGTACTAAAAATTGTAGGAATCAACAGTGGTAAAATCAATTTTAACCACGAAATTTTTCTCTGGTATACCAAAAAATTGAACAAGAGTGGATTTTCACACCACTGCTACAAAGCAAATAATGGCCCATTTTTAAATCAAAACACCCAAACAAGACTCAATAAAAGAGATATGCCTAGGGTATATAAAAAATATCCCAAAAAAACTCAAAAAACCTCCCAAATTGTATATTTTGTCTTTTAACCATCTGGTTTCTGATCCATCAAAAGAGATGGAGAGCATACTCCCTCGGTATTCAAAAAAAAAAAAAAAAAAAAAGGAAAAAAAGAGGGGGGATTTCCATGAGGAAAAGCTCCTCATGCTCATAGGATAGGGAAAGCCTACTCTGATACCATGTTGGAAAAATAAAGACTTGATATTATTCTATTGAAATGACCTTGCTTAAATAGCAAGTGCTTATAATTTGATCCATTGGATCATAACTAACAAAGCTAATCTCAGCCACATGGATTATCCTAGTAACAACTTATATATTCTAAAAAAAATAGATGGTTACATAATAGCATGTGGATTAAATGCATGAATTTTGACACTTTTTTAAAAATTTAAATTTAAACTTTTGATCTTTTCCTCCAAAAACAATGAAGAGTGTTTTTGTTTTGCTTATTTTATCATAAATACAAATAATCCTTTGATTAATTGAGTGGCATAAATTTGAATAATATTTGATACCATGTTGGATCTTAGAACACTTTTAAAAATAGACTTTTCATATGACTTAATATTACTAGTACCTACAACAAGCATTTGAATATTTATAAGAATATTCTATAAATAATCAGTAGATACAAAATGAGACTTACCAAGTCAAATTCTAAAATTAACCAACTATTAGACACACATTGGAATACCATGCAAGATAATATAGCCCAATCCAATTTATAGACCTAGCTTTTTGTAGACACTAAAAATTGGTCATCCACAAAGTCACATTTGGCACCCCACATCATATCCTGCATAATAAAATTGTATGCCTAAGTTTATATTTAGGTATATAAAACCCTGCACATTATCCCATTTTTTAGATTTATTAAATCTGGAAAATTAGCCTAGGATACCCTGCCTACCCACTAGACATGTGTCCTAGCCACCTCACTACCCCACCTTGCCACATCCCATACACCCTTGGCCCCTTTATCCCTTCACATGGGGCAATCCTCCACATATCACTCCACTTGTAGCCACATCACTCTAGTGAGGTGAGACACCTTAGGTGACTCTAAATGCCCCTCTATTTGGCAACCCAGGATTGCCACTTGGCAATCCTGGCTTGTCACCTCTCATTTCCCTCCAAAACCCTAAGGAGCCTATAAAGGCACTTTCACCCCACCAAACCAAGGAGATTGAACATTTGCACCATCAAGCTATATAGGACCAGATCTATGCACGCATATCGAAGAGAGGAAAGACATGAAGCTCGAAGGTCTCGTTTCGTAGCAATATATCATTCATCCTAAACTGCACATCCACGATTTCACAGTCAGAAACATCTACATGATTTTT
Organism: Wollemia nobilis; assembly: GCA_028583015.1. Classification (NCBI taxonomy): domain Eukaryota; kingdom Viridiplantae; phylum Streptophyta; class Pinopsida; order Araucariales; family Araucariaceae; genus Wollemia; species Wollemia nobilis. The sequence goes on along the minus strand of JAQPPZ010001593.1, from coordinate 36,443 downwards.
CCATCGTCCATGCACAGTTTAGCAACCTTCACTGCACGCTTGCAATTTCTCAGAGCTAAAAAAATACGACAAGCATATCAATAAAATGGATCTTAATCAAGGCAATTTCTTTAGTATTTACTTTTTGTTTCTTGCACATCTCATTTTAGTTTATATGCATTCAAAGTTAGGGTTTTTGTGGTAGCTATTACTATTCATATCAAGAGGTGCTACTGACCCCTTTCTTTGTTGGTATTTTATGAATGTGCATGTGCAAACATATTGACGCTTGTTGCAGCATTGAGTGGTCCACCAACAGATATACAAGTCCACTTCCAAGTTTGGTTGTATCATAGGAGACTGAAGACACCACTCCCTTTGATGCACCAGAGAGGCTCCACTTATTTGGCCTTGTTTTTTATATTATGAAGCGAGAAAGCATTGTAATCTGATACCTCATATCTCGGGGTAAAATCATTGTAAAAAAAGGAGGCCAAGGCTCCTGTGTATTCCAATACAAAATTTAATACAAGAAAAAATTGTTTCATTGCAATCACTTGTGGCTTTATTGTTATTTGCATATAAAATTGCGATCACAGTGGGACCCCCTAAGGGTTCTATTTATTTTTTCCTTGAATAAAATCTGAATTTATTGATTTGTATTTTTTGTACTTGCAATTTTTTGGAAGTTGAGCTCACACAAAGATTCGATCTTGGTATCGACGTATTTGGAACCTACTGTTGATTGGCCCTATTACTATGAAATCGTGCATCTATGGTTTCAAACCTAAGGAACCGTGCACCTACGGTGAAGCACCTGGAAAAACCTGCGGGGCAATTTCGGTACTTGACACTATGGACCTACAATTGAAGTACACTAGAAGGAGCGATGAAAGGAACACAGTTTTGTACCCCTATACCCCCTTCTTCCTCTATTTTTTTGGTTTTAGCATCTAGGCTAGATCAAAGGTCTATGTCATGTATGCCTCTTGTGTGCATTTAGGTCTTAGGATAGATATCTTTACTTTTCATAAAAGCATTCATAAAAACATAAAAGGAAAAACAAATACAAGGATCTACATTTTCATGATAGGTAACAAAGCATTTCCATAGTTGGGTTAGAAATAAATTAGGCACATTCAAATTTTGAGCCTGATCTACCCCTATTCTGATATTAAATCAGAACCATGCACTTGCGGTTGAGATTTCCTAAACACTTGTGCATGGTTGGTAAATCGTACAAATGCAATTTATCAAAACCAATTGCCCACCCACAGTTTGGACCTAACAATAGAACTTCTTCAGACCTTGAATGAAATAAACAATCTCAACCCCTAATTTGAATTGTCTGCTATTCTTTATTTTTTGTTTTGCATTAGGTATAAATACATAATTACATCATAGTTTGCATCACACAATAAGTTAAACAAGCCTCACACACTCACTTAAACTTTGGAAAAAGTTGGATTTCATCACTGACCAGGTTGGACTTCATCACCAACCACCAACATATTATTACCTTATTCATGGTCAAGGCCAACTCTAAGAACTATCATAACTTGGAAAATTGCATGCATTCCTCTTTAAAGGGTGTATCGTTTCCCAAGTGAGATTGGGTGAGGACTAGTAGGACCTGTGTCTCCTCATTGATTATGGGTTTCATCTCCATAGTCTGAAGGGATTCACAATCTGAACTTTATCACTGAATATGTGTGTGTGGGTGTATAGGTGAAACCCTAGATTCATATTAGGATAAAAAATTTGCACATTGATTTTTCTTTTTTGAAAAACTCAAAACTCTAAAATAAATCAAAAACTTTCAAAACTAAAAAAAAATCAAAAACAAAAATTTAAACTTTGTGTGAACTTAGGAACAAAAACCTTGCTTGTTTGTTTACTTCGAGTGTTGTATTGCATTGTGCTTTTATTCCACATTCACATACTTACATTTCATTTCACACATCAACACACCATAGCATATGGTAACGATCCATAGTCAAGCCAAAAAGTTAGCACTAATTCAGAGTCAATTGTCTTCCCCTATGGCATCTCAGTCTAGTCAAGTCCCTAACACTTCGATGGTAGGGCAAGTGTACCTCCTTCTATGTCCTAGAGCTTGAATGTAGGACCCTCTAGTAGTACCCTTTTAGACATAGATGTTATGCATAGAGCTACCCATACTACTATTCTTGATACTCCTAGGAGTGAGCCACCTACACTAATGGATGGTTGTGTCACACTTGTGAACATGGACATTGTTAGGTAGTACTTGAGTGAATCTAGTATGGTGTTTTCATTGTTGACATCGCTTACCATCCCACCTCACACCATTCCATCATTGCATCAATATTCTACCTCCACACACCCATAGTAGTTTATCCCAACCTTCATAAATATGCTTTTCAATTCAACTACTACCACCCTAGCTCATGGTCACCCATCATCATCTAACAAACAACCCATCACTTTGCCACATCAAAAAATCATCTATACCAATCCCATCTACGAAGTGCCAACTCAGGTTGCTTCACAAATTCCCACATCCATTCCATCTACCACCCCTACAAACCCCACACACACCATCATCCCTCATTCGATGGCAATACATTTTGCCATCTACCCCCCAATTACATCTACTACCATGGTTGCCTCGCAACTAGTCCAACCATCCATCTTATATGTAACTCTACCCATATCATCTGTGATTGCCATATAGTAGGTCTTCTTACGACTGCAAAAAATAATTTTAGATAATGCTAATCGCAACATTAATCTTCACCCACAATAATATATGCAGAGGATTTATCAGAACCCACCATCCACATCTCATCAAACCCATACCTTTATCCAAGATCCATCTTGGGTATTACACCCCCCAACCACTACCATAACAACTAACCCACTTCATCACATGTATGCTAACTCATCAGGTTAGCATTTCATCATGCCTCCATCACCTCATCAATATCAAAACTTGCATCAACATGCATTTCAGCCTAATGTCCCCCATCATCCGCATCCCATTTACAATGCATAGTATTACCAACAATAGCAAACAAGTCAGGGTTTTAACCCTATTGAAGATCCTAAGTTTCAGTTCCTAAAGAACTAGATTAATAGCATTTCCATGTAGACACCATATTTGCATAGCCAAAAGCCCACTTTACGACAACTACTCAATCACCCAATCCATGCTTTGGTACCTGCATCGCCTTGTCCTGCTGATTTTTAGGTGTCAAATTTTGACACGTTTAAGGGGTATGAGGACCATCGAGAGCATGTGACCAGATTTTTTAACACTTGTTTTAGGATAAAAAACAATGATGTGCTCATGCTCCATACCTTTCCTCAGAAACTTGGAGGAGAAGTCCAGGATTAGTACAACCACTTACCGCATTAGAGTGTATACACTTTGCGAACCAATTCCTAGAGATATTCACACTAAATGTTAGGAAGAAAACAACATTGATCGACCTGCTTAGTTTGAAGTAATATGATGATGAATCGGTCCATGACTTTGGCGATCATTAAATGGTGATTATGATCAAATTGTCATTCTCCCTCCCCATGACATAATTAACAAGAATGTTCACTAAGAGTTATGCCAAGCCCATATCTTTGTTTCTACAATTGTAATAGTATAAACATTCGACAAGACACTCGCCTAGGCCAAAGTGATAGAGGAAATAAAAATTCGATAGGGCAAGATCAAGCCTAAGAAGAAAGAGTGGCAAAATAGAAATCAAAAGGGGAATAATCACAGCCAGTCCAAGGCTGCACAGGTTAATCAAATAGTCTTGGGCCAACCTTCACAGCCAACTCAACAAGCCTAAGTTTAGATCCAACAACCCCAACAACAACAACAACAACCGCAAAAACTGAACTATCAAGCAGTTCCACCCAATCAATAGGTACAAAATCAAACGCAACCTGCATAAATACAATAGCATAATTTTAGACCCAAATGCAATTACACACCATTGTAAGAGCCCTAATCATCTATATTTCAAAAGTTGTATGCAACATAACTTTTCACGTTGTCAGAGATTAAACCTGAGGACCCTAGCAAGCCAAAATAAAAATACTATAGGGATAATTTATACTGCATCTATCATCGGCAAAAAGTGCATGACCTCAAAACTTGCCATGGGTTTAAAGGTATTGTGTAGGATCAAAGTCTAAAATCCACTAGCCCACCCTAATCAAAACCTTGGTATATACCAGACACCTTTGCCTCACCACGAGGTGAATCAAAAAACAATGGGAGCATCAACTTCTATAATTCCTCCCAACCAAGTCAATCGTGTGTCTCAACTGTACCAAGGCTTTGTAGGGGCTATTAGTGTGGTTACCCATAGGCAAAGACAAGCGAATCGCACAACCCAAGCTCTTTCAATGCAACCAAGTATTCCCATACAAATAGGACCTTACATTCCACCTCCACCCATCCACAATCAAAATCCATCTCACCCCATCATCACCCTAGGAAGTCGATTAACACAAAGCATGAAAATGGTATCAACAAAGTTGTCAATTTTATGAGCTAATACAATATTCACCCCCACATCACGAAATATTAATATAGATTCTAAAATCTATTGAAGTGCAATCAGAAGAACCTAATTCCTTCAATACCTTTATGTGAAGCGTACAAAAATGCATGGAACCCTCGATAGTATTTTATGACTTCGAGGAGAAGAGTGTGTCATGAAATCTTCCATTGCATATAGTCGCTCACATTGACAAAAAACCCTTTAAGAGGGTACTCATTGATACTGGCTCCTTCATTAATCTCATCACCACTCACGTCATCAAGCACCTAAACCTACCATCATCTCACATCACCTCATCCACCTTTACCTTGAGGGACTTTTTATGCCTTATGTTCGATAGTAGGGAACGTAAGTCTTCCTATCACCATGGGGGTGAATACCATACATGTGCTCTTCCACATCTTGGAAGGGGTGATGCAATACAACATACTTCTTGGATGCCCTTGGATCAGGGAGATGAAGTGTTTGCCCTCAATATTACACCAATGTTTAAAATATGTGCATGAGGGAAAAGTACATTGCATCCAAGCAGACATGAAACCCATTAAATATTGCAACTTGATCTCAAATCCTTATGAGCTTCTCCTTCCATCCACCCACCTCTCCATTCAACCACTCATCATTTGAACCATATCTACTAACATCACTTCATCAAAAGCACCCAATCCTAAGGCTTTGTCGATAGTGGAACAAGCTTTTGCATCTCAATACATCAAATCAAATCAACCACCATCCATCTCATTCAATTTCTCAACCATGTTAGATCATCCTGCTAACCAACCATCAACTTCATTAACTACACCTTCCACCTCACAAAGACCTTTCATATTTTCAATACAATCCAATCCACCTCCATCAACAACTAATAATTCCATAAAACCTGATCCACCCCAAGCCTAAACACCCATTGTCTTGCAGATAGGGTCACCTATCTGAGAGGAGCCCTTGCCAAGCACATCATTACCTCCACCTAAACCACAAGCCACTATCGAAGCACCCACCTCATTCACCAAGCCTTCCACATCTCAACCATCCCAAGTTGCAATTCATCTCTCCAATCCAGGCATTAGCGAGTACACCATAGAAAGTGTCACAATTACACCACCTATTGATTCAGTTAGATACTATGGTTGCCCATGTGACCTACATTTAGCCATAGTTGAAGTGTACACAATGGGTTCCCAACCAAATATAATTAAATTCATCTATGGGGGAGTGGATTCATCGTTCGATCCACCTACTCCTACTACTAAACTCTTACAAGAGTTTAATACTAATTTAGAATATCTATCCAACCCAAATTTTCCTTTACGATATTTTTGCAACATTAACTGGTAGGGATATAGCCTTGGACGACATGAACAGGGTCCACATCATATTTTTGAACCCAAATATCGAGAAGCAAATGTTTGTTATGTCCTAGGATACAGGCCTTCTACCTCAAACTCTTCTCTCCAACAAACCTTTCGATGACTCACTCTTGAGTGTGAAGAAGAGGAGAGTGATAATTGCAATGAATATGATGATTGTGATGATACTGATGATGAATACATGCACCCTAGATTTGTGTCTTACCTAAAAGACGCTTTTCCAGAGATTATGTTGCATACAGTCATGATTGGTCACGTTCAAAACATGACTGATCATATTTTAGATGATTACATCTTCGATGAAGATTTCAGGGATTATATCTCTGATGAATATTTTGGGGAATTCCAATAGATACAAGCAAACTTAGATTGTATCATTCGAATATTTTATGGTCCCCAAGATGATGTGGCTCTTCCAAAGCCCATTGAGAGAGATTAGTTTTATATCAAAATGTTTTCAATATATCACACCATCTTTCGTGTCAACAAATAGCATGAGCACCCTGAGCCAGATCCTCCACCACCACCTTGGTCACTCTCATAGAATCATCATTCACCCACCATAGGTCAATTTAAACCTAGAGAGAATGAGCATTCACTCCTCGAATCGTAGCCACTTCACTTCCACCAATTTAACATGATCAATGTTGACTTGTTCACCCCATTCTGGAACCCATATGATTTGGCCAAGCCAATTTCAATCAACCCTAGCCTTATCATCATGGATATAATTTTATCCCCGCCATCCATTGTTGAATTCATCTTGTTCAAAGAGTTACTACGAGATTCAAATGCTTACATTCCCCAGCAAACTTCACCCTCCTCTACATGGGCTATGATATGCTTTCATTAATGGATGATTTCTCTTGATACAATTAGATTCAAATTAATATGGAATACCAACACAAGATGGCATTTACCACACCATGGGGGACATTTTGTTATAGGATAATGCCTTTTGGCCTTAAGAATGCAAGAGCTACGTATCAACGTGCCATGACGTACATATTCCATGATTATATGCATAAAATCAATGAAGATTACATGGATGATCTGACTACTAAATCTAAAATATGTCTTGAGCATATTGAGGTTCTAGATAAAGTCTTTGATCGATTGCTTGAACATAAGTTAAGGTTAAATTCTAAGAAGTGCATATTTGGCATCACATCATAAAAATTATAGGATTCATTATCTCCAAGTGAGGCATTGAATTAGACCCTGACAAGATCAAGGCCATCATAGAGATGCCACCTCCAACTAATATGAGAGAGTTGCACAGTTTACAAGGAAATATTAAATCTATCCAACGATTTATTGCACAACTCTCAGACAAATGCAAGCCCATAAATCGCTTGCTACAAAAGAGGATGACTTTTTCTTGGATAACTAAATGTCAAAATCCCTTTGATGACATAAAAAATACCTGGCTTCACCACCAGTTCTTACGCTACCTCATCCAGGAACACCTTTTCACCTTTACATCTCTGTGACCAACTTTGCGTTAGGGACAATGCTTGCACAGAAAAACAAGAATCACAAGAAGCAAGTGATTTACTACATTAGTCAAACATTGGTAAGCTATAAAACAAGATATACTTACATCGAGAAGTTGTGCTTAGCAGTGGTTTTTACCACTAAAAACTCAAACATTACATGTTAAGAAACACTACTTATGTCATAGATCAAGAAAATCCTCTACGATACATTATGACTCACACATACAATAACACCCATACTGAAAAATGAATAATGCTTTTAATGAAATTTAATATTAAATTCATTAGTCAAAAATCCATCAAATATCAGGTCATAACTGATCAACTCGCAGAAGCTCCATTGCCAAATCATCAACCATTACTTATAGAGCTTCTAGATGATTCGGTCTTTTTTATCACTGAACAAGAAGAACTAGTCCCTCACGAGGACAATGTTGACATGACTCTTTTCTTTTATGGGTCAAAGTGCAAAAAAGGACAAGGTGTTGCAGTCGTATTTTACACACCCGAAGGAATTCCAATTTTTTTATCATTCAAACTTGAATTTCCATGCACAAACAACAATGCAGAGTATGAAGCCCTAATCTTAGGTCTTCAATAAAAAATAGCTATGGGTGTTAAGCGAATCAACATTTTTAGTGCCTCTCAACTTGTCGTTTTTCAAGTGAAGGGAGAGTACCAATGCAAAAAACCAGTCTTGAAACAATATCATGAAGTAGCAATGAAATTTCTAGCAAAATTTGACTGGTATGAAATCGACAACTTGCCTCATTAGATTAGCATACTTACGAATATAATGGCTTCTTTGGGATCCTTGATTCCTAAGAACAAAAATGGAGAAGCTCAATTGCTTATAATTACAAAAATATCCAAGTCAGCAATCAAATGAGCAGAAGGTGAGAAGAGTGTTTGTTTGGTCTACGTAGAGCCATACAATTCTTACCTTGATGAGATAAAAAACTTTCTTAAGATGGGACCCTTCCAATAGAAATAATGTGAACTACAAAACGAGTATTCAAACAAAAAGCAGCTTGTTTTACTCTCTTGAGGGACATGTTGTATATATGTGGCTATGATGGAGTCTTACTTAGATGTCTAGATCTCGTAGAGGCGCAACGAGCTATAACTGAATTCCATTATGGTACTTGTGGTGGCAACTTTAGTGGAATGGCCATCGCAAAGCGCATCTTGTGCATGGGTTATTATTGGCCCACCATGGAAAGTGATTGTTGTTAATACATCAAGAAATATCAAAAGTGTCAAAATCACATCAATTTGACTCATGTACCATCACAAGCTTTACATCCCATTCAAAGCCTTAGGCCCTTTTCATAATGGGACCTAGATTTTATTGGTAAACTTTCACCTACCTCTTCGAGACAACATAAGTTCATCATAACTACCATCGAATAATTCACCAAATGGGTCGAAGAAATTCCAATGACCACAACGATTGGACCTCAAATAGCAAAGTTTATACTTTATCATATTATATGTCATTTTGAGATTCCTTCCAAGATCATTTTTTATAATAGAAAGTCTTTTAAGAACAAGGATGTTCGAGCCTTATGCAATAAGTACAATATCCAACACAGTTTCTTGACTCCTTACTACCCATAAGCAAATGGACAAGCCGAAGTGACCAACAAGATTGTGATAGCCATTCTCAAGAAACTTTTCAAATAAAATCATAGAGATTGGCACACTCAAATCCCTTTGGCATTATGGGCTTTTTGAACAAGCATCATAATGCCAACCAGGGCAACACCTTTTTCATTGGTCTATGGCATCGAAGCAGTCATGACTTTTGAGCTTGATATCCCTTCTTTGAGAGTTATATTAGAAGAATTCATGGATGACGACACAACTATACAAGCACGTCTTGACCAATTAACACTCCTTGATGAAAGGTGCATCAATACCTTAGAACATATACGAGTATATCAAGATCGCATCAAGCATGCCTACAATGCAAAAGTTCATCCTCATGAATTCCAAGTGGAATATCTCATCCTTAAAGAGAATCAACAAAACACCAATGCATTTTCGCACCTGAGAGATAAATTTGTGGCTAATTGGTTAGGTCTGTATATTGTCAAACAAAAAGTGGGTCCAAAAACGTATAGACTTGCCAACTTAGAAAGAGCATTGGAACCTAAGCCATTAAACATCATAAATCTAAAGGTATTTTATGCATAGTGCAATATATATATGTAAATATACATGGCTAAAAAAAACATTTACATTTCATACATCCATCCATACATTTTACCTACGCCACATAGATGCATTTCAGGCATTTGTACATACCATTCATCATATTAGAGATAATTTGGTTAATTTGGATGATTGCTAGTCTACTATGTCTTGTTGCCTTAATCAAGGGTATCTTACATCAACATCACTCATCAATCCATAAGAAATAACTTGTAACTTTCCTTATAATATTTTGAAAATTAAGATATTTGCACAAAGTAGGATAGATATCGTGTAATTATTAGCAATATTGGCATGCGGCCACTGACTATTTTGTGTGTACCTTTTAGTTTTTAAAGGCTTGCAATGAAATTATCGCCAAAACATTATATACCACCTCAATCAATAACCAAATTCCAAATGTTTTCAATCACTCAACCACTCCTAGTGTTTTGAGCAAACTCAATTCAAAATCAATGATCTTTAGAAGCAATAAATTATTCCTAGTCAATCAATTTTCCTCTTGGACCACACATCAAAACACATTTAAATATTGTGAATCTTAGGAATAACGAAGTCAAAATTTGCTATTGCCATAAGTGAAAATCTTTCCCTGTTTATCCAATTATGAGCATGGTCTAGAGTGCTACATAATTGAAAAAAGGAGAAGCTCCCTCTTCACCCTTAAAAAAAAGAGAAAAGCAAAATCTCGTGCTCTTCCTCAAAATGAGAAAGTATCCCAAAAACATTCAAAAAGAAATAAAAATCCCTTGCCCTTCATCAAAGTGAGCAAGTATCCCAAAAACATTAAAAATCACTCTCTTCCTCTCAAAACAAGCAAGTATCTGAAAAGCATCCCAAAGTAATAAAAATACCCTTGCTCTCTCTCTCAAAATGAGCAAGTTTCCAAAAAGCAATAAGAATGCATGTTGTTCCCTTACAAAAATGAGAAAACTAAGAAATAAAATCCAATGCAATAAAAGAAGGGAAAGGAGCTTGAATCCCTGGAACTCTTAGTGTCTCAAAAATTGTGGGGTGATCCTCATTACAACAATGGGCTGAATGAATTTTGCCTGGCAATGAGGTATCCTTACATGTGGTGCCACATATATCACCGTAGCGACCTTCTTTCATATAGACCTAAGGCCACTTTCGTATGAGCTAGCTTATTGGCATAAGTTACAATTGATCAATTTGACCTAACTCATAATGGGAAACAAATAATCATCGCACACACAGATGGTCCTTGAGATATTTGAAAACACTAAGACATCAATTGAGTCATGAAGATCTATGGCATTCATAAAATATTTTGTTTAAGATCACTATGATGTTTGAGCCTTTGTAAGAACACCCTAGATCATCCACCGAATCATGCCAAATAATTTATATATTACATATCATAATAAATGTCAGTACCATCCATCTATGTCCCTGATTAAATAATAAGAATGATGTTGATCAAGCAAATTCTAAAGCTACTAAATCATAATTAGAACATAAGCATTAATCATTATTACATCATGCATCACATCATTACATCTACATCCATACATCAATAGAAAAAAAGCACACACACAAATTATCATAATAAAGGTCATGTATATATAAATCGTATAGTACAAAATACCCACAGGTTGTATACATCATACCACTAAGGCTCATAAACAAAAATACAAAACTACAAAAAGAGGTAATAAAGCACTACTAGCTAGCGCTCCCATGACCCTTGCGAGGTCCATGCACCGATGACCTATATGGAGCATGTGAACTAGATGGTCAATGAGACCTAGAACTTGAATCAGTCCGCCTATTGGAACTCACAACTAATGATGAAGGAGGAACAAGAAGAGGAATATAATGTTGATCTAAATCATTCTCCAACATAGTAATGTAAGAAACATAACTATGGATAGTCCTCAAATCAACCGTTTAGCATACCACTCATTGAGCTAACTCTGCCTTGAGACCTGCAATAGTAGTATTATCGTCACCCCTGCTCGGCATAGCCCACAATCCATCTACTTCATCCTGTAGTTGATTCACCTCACCTTGTAGCCTCGTGATCTCTGCATATCAAGTCGCGATAGTAGCAATAGCATCCTTCCCACTTGGCCTGCCATACAATCCATCCACCTCACCCTAAAGCTGAGTCACCTCATCCTTCAACCTAGTCGTCTCCTCATCTAGGCTATCCTGATGCGCTTGGAGCACCCCCCACTCCTCCTTCGTATAGAAATGAGGAGCATCCTGCCCTATCATCTCCATATCCATCTCCACCATCATCGACATCATCACCCACATCCACATTGTGACCTCCATAATGTTCACCACCCCCAATTCCTACATCTATTTGTTGAATGCCCATAACAGACTGCCTCCTACCCCCGCTACCCTGGTGGTATATTTGTCACCCAGGATTCTACTCACCAACATCAGCCTCATCCTCGTTAGCAAATTCATCCACCACCTGGCTAGGCCTCCATGGAGGCTACTAGTCCTTGCATCATCTACATCAGAGATATCCACTATCGCGTCATCTATTGCATCATCAACAGTGCAAAATTTTGGATTCAAGGGAATACTGAGCTTGTCTCCCCACCACCTATACATCACGTGAGAATCTGAAACTCCCTAAACCAGGCTAAAATATCTCATAACTCGTGAGAACTGGATATACTCCATCTCCCAGCCATGGCTCCCGACCATCCATCTACCCAGTCTCACTCGACGAAGCTCTGCAACATCACCCTCCCAAGCTAGACCCCTCCAATATCACCAGTAGATGTCATCCTATGTCAAACCGCTCAGCCTATCCCAATATGAATCAGCACTAGTAAAAGACTCCTCGATGGTCCTCTAGTGAAGAGCACAAGCTTGTGATAGATCCCCATCCCCAAGGTAACCCTCTTGGATGACCAACACTGATGTGCTCCCAAGCCCAAATCTAAAGCACTAGACTACAACCAAGCCCCTTTCGCTCTTGCCTCTTCACCTCATAATGCTCACCATACAACTAACACAAGAGAGTGGTAACTCATGCATGTCTCTAAGACTCATAAATCAACTACAATACAATAAAAACCTCATTCCAAGGGAACCTCGAGCCCATGCTATTAGGCAACAACATGTTTCCAAAAATATACATCATAAAGGTAAAAAATGCACCTAGCTTCTTGCCCTTATAGAGGTTGAGATAAGGAATGCCACCCATCCTATAGTCCACATCCCAATCATCGCCACAGATCGGTCTTAGTACCTTTTGCTTGTTGTGGCCCACCCTCACTAGTAGACCCTTGACAGGCACATGAAAGATACGATATACATCCTCCAAAGTTACAATATGATCCCCTGTTGGAAGCTAAAAGTAACCCCTATCAAGGTCTCATCTCTCGACCAATGTAGATAGAAGCCCTTCATCAGCTCGAACAGTCTTCACTTGTTCGCACCCATCTAAGCCAACAACCTCTAGAAACTTTTAATCCTCAGCTGTGAGAGTCTTTCGCACTTTGAAAATAGTGTGAGGCCATCGATGGCAAGTAGTAACAAACTTAACCTGAAAGCACAAACAAAGTTAACATCAATGCATATTCAGCAAAAAAAAAAACAGAAAAACATTGCATATCATTATAGGAACATTGCATTGCACAAAAAACAAAAAAAAATAGAAAAAACATTGCATATCATTCTAGGAACATTACATTTAAAAAAAAACAAGAAAAACAAAAAAACATTGCATATCATTCTAGCTACATTGCATTGCACAAAAAGAAAAAAAAAACATAAAAACATTGCATATCATCCTAGCTATATTGCATTTCACAAAAAAAAAAAAAATTGCCAACACCTCTTAGTGGTTGCAAAATAAAAATAAAAATAAAAAATAAAACAAAAAATTTTGCCATCCCCTCTTAATGGTTGCAAAATAAAAATAAATAAATAAATTGCTAGCCCCTCTTAGTGGTTGAAAAAAAATAAAACAAAAACATTTTCCAGCCCCTCTTAGTGGTTGCAAAATCAAAAAAAAAAATTAAAAATTACAAAATATAAAACTTTTGCCAGACCCTCTTAGTGGTTGCAAAAAAAAAAAAACAACAAAAACATACAAAGCAACACATAAATAAAAACCTAAGCCAAAGGATAAACACTTACCTTCACAAATCGAACACTGGCTTTCGCTCCATCCGAGCCACCACCACCCCCACCCGCAGTCACACCAACACCACTTCCCTCACCAACATTCATCTCTCTCTTCTCTCAAATCGTAAATTGTCAACGTCAATAATGAATTAAAAATTATCCCTCACCTTTATATAGCCACTTTATGTGGTGAAAAATGAGAGCCTATATTTTTTGGAGTGCGCAAAAACGTGCACCCGCAGTTTCAACCGTAAACTGCGAATACACGGTTAATGACAAGCAAAAAAAAAAACAAAAAGAAAATCCTCCAAACAAATCAAATTAACTTTCCAAATCCATAAAACCATGCATCTTCACATCATCATCATCATCACATCAATTAGCGAATTTCGTAGCTAGTGAATACACCTAGCGGTTGCAGCGACTAGTAATCCATGCAATCCGGAAGGATGGATAGTTCACCATAAGGACACTCATCATCAAATCAAAATGGTACTAATCAACTAGATCCCTCAATATTTGAGCTTGGTTATGTTCAAACAAATTTGCACAAATTTATCATTAACCCCTTCTGTTGGGTCAAAAGTGAAAAACAATCAAATCAAATTTGGTAATAATCGAAAATCACCCGAGCATTGACTTTATAGAATGATTGGTTCCTTGAACCCATCATTTGGAAGGAATTGCTAAAGTTACAAGGGAACTAGAACTCCAAACATGTTGAAGATTTTACCACAATAATTGTCAACAATGAACCAAAGGCAAATTTGTAAAACACAACAATCCCAAAACTTGGGGTAACTACTTGAATTATCATGCATTTGCATTCATCATATTCAATCATTCAACCATCCACATCCATTCATCATCCAAATTTGGCCAATTGGCTCATGGGTTTCATTCTTTACTCATTTGTCGATTGATGGGGTAAGCAAACAAATCAAAATATCATCAAAAAAATTCAAAAATCATTTGTTCTTGTGCGTTGAGAAGATTTGAGTTCATCCATCTCATAAAAATAGGTGTCATTGGTTTTTGCACTGCATCATGTTTCACACAATGCGGTACAAAAAGGGGCATCTGTAGACACCAAAAATTGGTCATCCACAAAGTCACATTTGGCACCCCACATCAAATCCTACATAATAAAATTATATACCTAAGTTTAGACTAAGGTATATAAAACCCTGCAAATTATCCCATTTTTCAAATTTATTAAATCTGGAAAATTAGACTTGGATACCCTACCTACTCACTAGACATGTGTCCTCGCCACCTCACTACCCCACCTTACCACATCTCATACACCCTTGTCCCCTTTATCCCTTCACATGGGGTAACCCTCCACATATCACTCCACTTGCAGCCACATCACCCTAGTTAAGTGAGACACCTTGGGGATCTCACTCTAATTGCCCCTCCATTTGGTAGCCCAGGATTACCACTTGGTAATCCTGGCTTGCCACCTCTCATTTCCCTCCAAAACCGTAAGGAGCCTATAAAGGCACCTTCACCCCACCAAACCAAGGAGGCTGAACATTTGCACCGTTAGGCTACCAAAATAGGACCAAAGCTCTGCACGCATCTCAAAGAGAGGAAAGACCCGAAGCTTGAATATCTCATTTCGTAGCAATCTATCATTCAGCTTAAATCGCACTTCCGCAACAATAATGCTAAGCAATAAAAGGGTTATATAGATGCTAGATGATCTAAAGGGACTAATTCAACACTTTGTTGCTACACCAGTTAATTAAACAGGTACCAAAATAAAGTAAATGCTTTGATATTTTTATCCATTTCCCTACATTAATCTTCATTCAAGTGATCAAATGACGTATAAGAGTGAATATTTTATGATTGAATATTAACACAATGATTGAATAGCAAAAAAGTGAACTATCATCCAAAAGGACTACCTAAATATCTAATTTCAAAATATCCTTATTTATAGTCAAGACTATGGGCAAAATAGGTGAAATGTTAATGATTTATAATGAGAAAATAGTATAAATGGAAAAATGTTAATAGAGGATATATTTTGTAAGAAATATGCTTGGCGTCAAATCTCCACAGTCTCTAGGCTAGAATGTGGAACTAAGCACCAAATTTTTCTTGGTGCTAACCACCTAACTAAGACTTGAAAATAATAAATATAACTAGATTATTATGATAGTCTATAACCTTTGGATAAGGGCGTGCAAAAGTATAAATACTTATCAAACATATATTATCACTTACAATAGAATTATAGAACATAGCATTGTGTATTAAAAGGTTTATTATGATAATATGAGATCTGTTTGTATTCGAGTTGTGTAACTATTTTAAAAAAAAAATTCATTTATCCAATAACAACTATTACATCCACAAAAATTTATAAGGTTATAAATTCATATACAAATACATACACATAATATTAAAAAGTCACTAAAATATAAATATTTAATGATATACTATGAATATCTATAAGGCATAACTTATGTTATGCTCTTATCATAAAATTCTAATGAGAGCATACTCATTGTTTTACATTTCTCTAATTTAGTTACTTGTTTCTAACCTCCACCTTTATTTATATAGACTCAAAGGTTGATACATAGTAAAAGTTCATATACTTCGTATCCTACATTATAGAGCCTTATCACATTATATGCTAAATCTCTCTCCATGCTCTTAAAGTTGATTTCACTAAATCATCTTAAACCTCAACCTCCATCCTTTCACACCTTAAGGTTGGTATTACTACTTTAGATCTTGTATTAATAATTATGATGGTGAATATCCACTGTCAAGTTCCTTTTATCAATCAAGCTCCAACTCTTTCCTTGATTTGTTAGGATTTCTAGTGATGGTGGGGCCAATTATAAATATATGGAGACACTACCCTTATGGCCCTCCCCAAGATTGGTTTTGACCATAATCCTATTCTTTGTGAGATAGAGTGGAAGAAAACTGCATAAGAGCCCCTTTTGATTTGAGTTAATATGGAGGAATCACGAAATTTTAAAACCTAGTATAGAAGATTGGTGGGAAAAGGTTTTTAAGGGCCCTAAAATAATTCAAATTGCTTGTAAATTGAGGTGGATTAAAGTCAATATTAAATAATGGAGTAGAACAGTCTTCGGGTATCTATTTACCTAAAAGAAGGATTTTGAAGTTGAAGCTTTAAAATATTGAAAAGGAAGTGAACCAAGTTGGTCTAGATGATCAGTGAATAAGGATTTATGCCAGATCTCAGTTGATTGTCATAATATTATGGCTTGCGAGAAAGTGTTTTGGAAACAAAAATCAAGGCTACTTTGGCTTAAATAAGGTGGTAGAAACACTATATTCTTTCATGTATCTACCCTAAGACATAGAGGTAACAATAATATAAAGGAGTTGGTTAGGGATGATGGATCAGTGACAGTGGAACCAGAGGATGTTAGGGCTGAAGTTGTTAGTTATTTTTTAGACCTCCTAGGAGAATCTATGGCAATGAATGGTGAAGCTGAAAGCAAACTCCTTCCTAATATTCTAAAATTGGTGACTGATCATATGAATTCCTCTCTTATGGCCCCCTTTACAAATGAGGAAATAAGAATGGTCATGTTTAGTTTGGGTGGGGAAAAGGCCATAGGGTCAAATGGTTTATTGGTTGCTTTCTTTTTATTTTTTTGGAATACTGTTGGATCAAATATTACTAAGGCTATCAACGAGATCTAGAGAACCCAATACATGCCTAAGGATGTCAATTCCACTTTTTTGGCTGTGGTCCCAAAAGTGCATGAAGCAAGACATCTTAAAAATTTTAAGTCTATTAGTTTGTTCAACACAGTCTATAAAATTTTGTCGAAGACTATTGCCAATAGGTTCTACCTTTTATCATGGTAGATCAGTAAGGTGGTTTTATTCAAGATCAACAAATTTTGGATAGCATAATTACCATTCATGAGGTTATTCATTCTATGGAGAACAATAAGAGGGTTGGTATGCTTCTGAAGTTAGATATGAACAAATCTGATGATCGAGTTTCTTGGGACTTCTTGACCAAAGTCCTATTGAAATTTGACTTTCAGAATAAATGGGTGGGGTTGGTTAAAAAGTGCTTTTCATCTACTATGTTTTTAGTCTTGGTAAATGGATTCCTTGTTGGCTACTTTAGAAGTGGGTGTGGTCTTCACCAAGGGGATCCTTTTTCAGACTGGGAAGATCTATTTTCGAGGTTGTAGAAAGTAGGCGAGTAGATGGTTTCAAACTAGCCTCAATATTAGACCCTATTTCTTATCAATAGTTTGTTGATGATACTTTGTTTATCTCCTACTCCTCTATCCCTCAAGCTAAGGAGTTCAAAAATATTTTAGAGTCCTATGAAGAAGCTGCTGGTCAAAATGTGAACTTAAAAATTAAATTTTATTTTATCAACACCCCAATTGGAAGGAAATTAAATATCATTAGGATCTTCAAGTGTGACACTGGAGATCTCCAAACCACGTATTTGGGTATGCCTATGTTCAAAGGTAGGTTGGAGTCACATATTTTGAATCTGATTCTAGATAGACTAGCAAAAAAGTTAACAGGTTGGAGAGGAAGTCTTCTCAGTCAAATAGGTAAAGCTAGCTTGTGAAGTCTTCTTTATAGAGTATTATCATTTATTTTATGTTCCTTTTTAATATTCCAACTAAAATAAGGATTAAAATGGAATCAATTCAAAGATACTTTATTTGGTCTGATCAGAAGATAGAAGACACTTTGTCCTAGTTGCCTGGGATCAAATATGTTTTTCCAAAGACATAGGAGATTTGGGCTTTAGAAGAGTAAACAGATGAATGAAACCTTGATGGGAAAGATAGGATAAAAATTATTGAAAAATGATCAGCTTGTGTGAGTTAATATCCTCAAAACCAATTATTTACGAAATAAGAAAAAAAATACTCCAATGAATTGCCAGTCGGATATTCATTTTGGAACAGTCTTGTGGGCATTAGACATTTGTTATGTAAAGGGCTTCACTGGCAGATTTGAGATGGTAATTAGGAAAAAATTTGGAAATATTGTTGGTTGAAAGACATTCCCCTCTCAAAGGATCTAAAGGTAAGTGCCTTGGAACTTGCTCTATCCCCCCATTTTGGTATCAAAGTTGATTATATAACAACTAAAAATAGTGAAAAAATCGAAAATATTTATCTGCTCCAAATTTAGAACCAAACATGGTTGGTCATATTAACAATATGAAAATATGGCTTCATTTTATCCTCTATTGTCCTCTCATTTCAATGATTTGGTTATGTTTTAGCCAAAATTGATACAACATGAATGTACCCATAACTTTAAATTTTTGAAGGTCTTTAAAGAGGTACATGTTTTGTGATATGTTGATGAGGCGTCAATTTTAAATAATTAATTATCTCAACATTTTCATTGATTAACATTTTTAACCAATACCTTCAAAATTCCTAGGATAACGATTTCATCATCATGGCCATCTCTCACCCTTAAGCAGCTTAAGATTTCCTTTTATTAAAAGTTAAGGGGTTCCCTGCCTGCTTTTTCAAAGGATTGCAACTTATTGATCCAATCGACCGAACAGTAAAAACAATGCAATTCATCTATCGATCGACTGGTAGAAAATCACTGCTAAAAACAAAAATTTACCAAGACCTAAGTAAAAAGGATTATCGGATGACAATAAAGAACAATCAGTCGACCAGTAATCGTTTTGCAAGTAAAAAAGAGTTTGTGATCGATGGCGATAACAAATAAGCCGACCAAAATTTTGGTGCGATGAAAAACTTCATTCGATCAACAAAAAGGAAACCATAATCAATCGATTGACAATAAGGAAGCATCGGTTGATCGATTAAATCGCTCAATTAAATTGGAGATAAGAGAGAAGTGTGATTGGTCGAAAAAATGTCTATTGTGCTAAAAGTCCTTCATTTGAGCACATAAAACAAACCAACCAAAAATTTAAGCAGCCAAAAAAAGTCAACTCGTCCAATCAAATTTCACAGAGGCTATCATTCAGCCTAGGCGAGTGGAAAGTCAACCGAAAGTCAAAATTCAAATTCAAATTAAAAAATACACTCGATCGAAAGGAAAAAACAATCGATCGAACACGTGGCCTAAAGGTCATAGGTCAAAAAATTCATCAACGGTCAAAATATCAATTGGTCAAAGTACAAAAAAATCAATGGTCAAAAACATTTGACTCATCAATTACGAAATCCTTCGGCCAAACTCGAACCAAAAAAGCAATAATTTTAGTCGTTTTAATCGAAGAGTAACATTTGTCGGTCGAAGAGTTATGTGGATCGACCGACAATGTGGTTAAAGCAAAGCCATTGAAATATTTTTTATCTAAAAATGGATGAATACTAAATCAATGATTGAACAAATCGTAGTTTCCAAATTATCATCGATCGAATGAGATCAACGGTGCAGATCGATCGAGCTAGATAAAGGTAAATTCAGCAAAAATCAAGGTACGTCAACATTTAATTTCGCATGCATAATGTTTTAATTGAAGATTATTATGTAAACTCCTCAATAAAAGCTAGAACAAGATTTTTATTGCACCACATGCGAAAGTACTCTAATCCATTCGATCGAGTAATGATATCCAACAACCCAAATCTTCATTCGTGCAAAATCAAAGAGACTCGTCGACCAAAATCTGACAAAGGAAAAGAGCTAACTAGTCGAGCATCTAATCAGTGAACCAGAAACCTTGTCCAAATTAAAGCATTGATCGATCGATCAACCACCAACAGGAGCCAAAGCACAAGTACCTCGTAATCCAATGATGAACGTTGGTTGATATACCATACCATCAAAGCGACATTTCACTAAAGCAAAATTTTGTTGACCCTCATCTAAAAAAACTGACACGACACTCAAATCAATGATGATTTCACCAACACGACCCAAAATCGATTTGGAAGTTACAGGAAAGCAAGCCAACTACAGATCTTAGCCTCGGATGTATCCAGGTATGAGCTTTAATACAACGTGTACTAATAAAACGATTCAAGGTCTAACACATGTATGATTTGATGACCAGTTACGTGAATCAACCAAAAGGCGATGATCCATGATTGATTGACCATTATAATAAATGAGGTGGTGAGCCAAGAATGGTAACATTATAGTAGTGGTTGGTGCAACGTTAATGACACTTCGTACACGAACTAGGTTAAATACATGATAGCGGTAATGAGCAACTCACAATGCTTATAGTATTCTTGAGTTGATTAAGAGCCAAAGAGCCTAGTAGTAGAGACTCTAGCAATGGCCTCCTCCAGCAAATTTTCCCCCAAGACAAGGATCGAGGCACTAGATGAAAGGATACCATTTAAGAAGATGAACGCCAAGAAAATTTAGAAACAAGTGTGGGGTGAATTAGAACTCGCCAAGTTTTTTTTCCAGTTGAGCGTAGAATAATGGTGATGTCTGCATTATCTAATGAAGAATATCTTCAAAAAGGTGTATGCAGACAAAGACAAGAGAAGTCCCCGCTGCAACAAATGGAGGATCAACATAACAAATCTCTTATGCGCAAGAGTACATTTCTCGCCCGAGCTACTATCATGGCTAGCCATCTCGTACGATCTGAGAACCAAAGCTATAGTTAACGACCGAAATAAGCTCATTTACAGGATTATACTAGAGAATATTGAACAGGTGTTTGGCCTGGAAATAGCTAAACAAGTTTACAACACAACGGTAGTTTCAAAGCAGGCCCAATATATGATCAGCACCACCTTTTACAAAAAATTGTTCAACTATGACAACCTGATATCGATGGATTTCCCCATCCATAAGTCTCAACTCCAAAAATGCGCAAAATATTACGTCGACATGATCCATATAGTAATGGGAGTTGAGGACCTCAATTAGGTTAGCATCTAAGTTATGTATTTGATCGTGCAGTGCAACAAAACTTGGAGGATATCGATGTATAGGTGGCAAGATATAATGTGCGACATGCTAGACAAAGAATTTAGAGAATTGCAAAAGACCATAAAGAAAGATATTTCATCCACCGCTTCTTGCACTACTCATTCCTCATCCATTTAATCATCGGACAGTTCAAATATGATGCAATCACTCAGTTGGGAAGCATGCCAGGAGAAATTATCCAGTATAGATTACATTGCATTTACGATGGCACCTCCAGTTATTCTGAATTCTGTGGGAGAGTTTTTTCTTCAATGTATCACATACTCATGGAGAAATATTCCCCGGAATGAGCCTAGGTATAGTCAATTATCTTAGAGATATGGAAGCTAGAGATTTCTTTCTTACTAAACACTATAGTTTCATCAGGACATACGGGGGCAAATTGCCACCCAAAGCTAAGCTCGCTTTCTATCCAAAATCATTGGCTTCCTTAGAGATAGTGAGGCAATCTACAGAAGAAGTCAGACTGAGATGGAAGAGAAAACAAACTAAGGTTCCTTGGGTCAATGCACCAGGAAAAATAGGGTAGTATATTTATAGAGGGTATCTTGGGATGACAAAATCCTTGCCTAAAATGGATTCCTATCGTTTCACAAAAATCACCTGGAGGCCCTATGATCCTAAAGGTCATTACAAAGACATCATTTAGTCTAAGCCAATGATACATAGAGAAGATAAATTTGAAAAAGGTCTTT
The DNA here is from genome assembly GCA_028583015.1 of Wollemia nobilis. Classification (NCBI taxonomy): domain Eukaryota; kingdom Viridiplantae; phylum Streptophyta; class Pinopsida; order Araucariales; family Araucariaceae; genus Wollemia; species Wollemia nobilis. The sequence goes on along the minus strand of JAQPPZ010001593.1, from coordinate 14,070 downwards.
TGTGGGCACAGGACAATGGGGTGAATTTAGAAGACATGGAGTAACCAGAACCTGGTACGAGCACATACTCGTTTGGAAGTAGGGAACCACTCCTCTTACGTCAAGGTGGTAATACATGACACAGTAGATAAAATAATACCCCAAGTGGTTGTCATTCCACCAGAATATTTTGCAGATCCCATAGCAGAGGTTATGAGTTTAGAACCCAAATAGATCGAGATTGTGGTCGAGGTAAAAACTCAAATAATAGAAGCAGTTGATGCCTCTTCTACTTCTTAGTCTCCCAGTCCTAGTAAGGGAAAAGAGATTGTGCCCACTTTTGCTGCCCCAATATGATTCATAGCTAAAAGCATAGCAGTGACTTTGATGGCCTCATGATATTTACAGCAAATGGCCACAGGCTCTCCTCAGGAAGTTTTGGTGGCTTTCATGGTGAACAACAAAGAAATTAGAATCTCTGCTATAGTCTGGAAAAGGATACAAAAGGCTGAATGACTCGGTGATATCTTCATATATTACCAAGTAGTAATCCTAACACCTCAAACTCTCCCTCCATAAGAGAGACAGGATCGGTATGGGCATCGATGATCCTATGAGCCTCACTCTAATCAAAAAAGAGGACTTCATAGAGTTCACTTCCGAAGAGGAAGAACATATTGAAGTCATAATGGAAGATAAAGTAACAAAAGCTCAGGCCAGGAGCAAAGTTGAAAGTCCACCTCCATCATGTTTAGAGCCTACCTCTAAGACTACTATAATCATTCCCAATCAGGGAGTACATTCACTACAGATAAATCTTGCTACAGGTGATGTGAAGGTAGGAGATACAGTCTCCTTATTGAAACATGCAGTGCAAGTTCATGCACAGACTGCACTTGCCATTAAAAAAATTAACAGCCTAGAAGTCCAAAGCAGAACTGTTGTAGGCAGAAAATGAAAAACTAAAAGCTAAAATCAATAAGAATAGAGGACGAATGCTCATAACAAAAAAACGGGGTTCAGTGCTCATAACAAAGTACGAAAAGATGACTAAAATCATATAAAAAAATAAAAAATGATCAGATAATTATTGCAATAATTTTGAAGCAATCATGGAAGCAAACACAAAAATTAAACCCCTGATAGAAAAGGCAGATAAAAGGGTAGTATTCATTTCTCCAGCATATGAGAAGTGCAAGGCAAATTATGAGCAGATAATATCCAAGCAGATGGTCACAATGGATGGTAAGAGTCATAATTGCCAAATAGAATATGAGAAAATCATTAACTTTATGGTAGATAGACCTCGGTGGAATAATACAATCAAGGAGTTCAAAAATTTGGAATGAGATACAATTAGCAGGTTGACCTGCCTCAATGTCAAACTCAACAAGTTACTCAACACTAAGGGATTCAGTAAATTAGTCATCAAAGATATTCAAGAATTCCATGCGAGGAAATTGATGAAGATAAGCTTTATAACCAATTCATATCTTTGTCAATCACAACCTTTGACACTCTCAGACTCTTTCAGATTAGAGAAATAGTTTTTAAAGAAGATAAAGACAAAGGAATAAGGGTTTTAGACAGAATTAGTGCACTCAATGCAATGAACGATGAAGTTTGGATCCACATAGCAGACTTGGTTGGTGCTAGCGTGGAAGAGGAGGTGATAAAGAGAAGTCAAAGGACACCTAAGTCAACAAGCAGTATGGGGCCCACACCAGGAAAAGGAAAGAGAAGATGGACAAAAATTAGGTGGGACTTCAACTGATTTTGATAATGTATTTTTGAGGCAGTTAAATAAAAAAATTGTACAAACACCCAACCGCTGACAAGGCAGGAGATGGCACCAAGTGGACAGTTCAAATGAAAGCAGTTTAGGTAGTTATAGAATTGCTATTGTTATAAAAAGGACGTCTACAACCATAATAAGGATCAAGCTTTGACATAGCATATTTTTGCTAAGAGGTATACTTGAGTGCCCGTTCTTTGCTATTGTATTTCCTTTGTTTCCTTTATTCTTTTCCATCCCCTTATTCTTCCCATTACTATGCAGGTTTTGATAAGAAAGTGCCCAAGAAACTAAGATTATTTCCAAACTATAGAGCTAGAGGTCTACAGACTTGACTGTTGTGATATTCGAACGGGAGAGTGAAAGGTCCTTGTTATGATATTCGAACGAGGATTTTTATTGTATTAATCATTATAAGAGTTAAATGGCGATTCCAAGCCAACTCTTCATGTAATATTTTTCAAATATTAATACAATTTTGGGCTTCTTTCCTATTATATTTTTGTTTTCAGTCTTGTGTATGTCTTCATTATGAGTTACATTATTTGAACACATAGTGAACGTTTCTTTCATTGGTCAATTGTTATGTTTATTACAATATTCAAATGAATGTAATTGTACCAATTCTCTCTTTCCCGTTATTTCTATTTTTATTAAATGGTTGTTAAATTTTGCTACAATAGCCAAAAGGATTAAAACATTGGTCATACATAAGGCATAATAGAATTGTTGTCGTTTTAGCTCGGTCAAATTTATAAAATATTTAAATCACCACCATAAATCTGGAAGAGCATGAACATAAAACGTTAAAAACTTTAAGTTCACCTCAATGGTATCCTTACCATAACCTGGTCTGTTTATAAAATATTGAAGAACTTTATTCCTAGGTTAAAGAGGCAGGTCGACCAAAGCCTATAATTGCTCGTTGGCAGTAGGTTTTCCTATAGCATGATAGCTTATCTTAAGGATGTTGAAAAAATCCCCAACATGTTATTTGGAAGGAGGAAAATAATGGAAAGTACTCTATTAAGTTTGGATACCATTTTCTTAATACATAAGGTAGAAGCAAGTTTCTAGTGAGGAAAATTTGGATTAAAGGGCTCATCCCTAAAATAGCTTTCTTCTTATGGTTGGTGGTTCAAAATAAAATATTAATGATTGATAACTTATACAAGAGAGGTATATCTGTTGTAAATAGATGTTATTTATGTGAACAAAATTTGGAATTGATTCATCTTTTTCTCGAATGTTTCTTTTCTATACGAATTTTAGAGAAGGTTTTTGAACCATTTGATGTTCCTTGGGTCTTCCCAGACACTATAGGAATTTTATGTGTGCAGTAGGATCCTACTTCCAATAATGGTAGATTGAAAGCTCTTTGGAGATATTCTCTCCTCCATTTTCTTTGGGAAATTTAGGAGCGAAATAACAAGGTTTTTGAAAATAAGAAAAGAGAGGTTTTTGAGGTTGCTTTTTGTATTCTCAATGCTGCTATTTAAAATATTTTAGGTTTTCGTTGAAAATAAAATTTAAAATCATTAAACAATGGAAAATAATGTTGTAAAAAAACTAAATTTCTTTTTCATAATGTGGGTATTAAGAGGTTACTTAGTAGTTCAATACACATCCCAAAGAAATGGGGTTGCAAAAAGGAAAAACAAAATATTAATAATTAGATGTAATGTTTAAAACTAAGAATTGTTTCCTCTTTTTTAGTTGGATCAATAAGTATTTCCAAACTATTGATCCAGATATAATGAACACCCCCACTTGTTGGTTCTGAGTTATTTTGGTTTGTGCTTGTTTGTTTTTGCAATGAAATGATTGGTTTTGCTTGTTTAGTTTGAGACATTGACTTGAATTTCATTCATAATGCAATAAGGAAACAAACATTTGAACAAACGATAAATTTGCAATAAGGAGATTTATTTATTTAATTTTTTGACCTGAAAGTACAGGTCTGTATTTGCACAACAAACTAGAAATTACACAACTAAAACGTTCATTTGCTCGTAACTCGATCACCGAAACTCCGATTCCTTCCTCGTAAAGTGCAGTTGTCTCTCCCAATGAAGCCGCCCAAAATGTAACCTTCAAAAATGTGAATCCAAGCCCAATTAATTGTTGCACGCACCTCGAGGTAGCTACAGGCAAGATGTACAACTGTTGAAGGGTTCGACCTTGCCTTGAAATTCGTGCCTCACTCTAAATACCTTCAAAATACCACTAAAATGATCAACTGGTGAGCCGAAGAGATTGGTAAATTGCCCAGAATGATTCGATGGGATATTTCCCTACTGTGAGCAAATGACACGATTCCCTAGGCACCCATATGTTGTACGGCCTGCTCCAGTATTGCATCTATCACTCCAAAATCAATCAAAATGGCACTGACCCAGATGAAGTATAGCCAAAACAATATAACCCAGATGGTCAGTTCATCAACCCAGATGAATTCAAAATTTGGCAAACCCTTGTCTACCTCTGTTAAGCTCAGATAATCTCTCTGTGATGAGAAATTCAATCCCTGATCAGCTAGAGATGGTCTCACACATCTGAAACTGATAATCCTGCTGAGAAATCCACTCCCAACAAGCCCTGTAGATTCTCTGACGAAAATCTCTGCAACTCTTCACAAAAAACACAAAATCTCCATATGCAAAATGAGACCCAACGTGAAAATATGAGGTGAGGGTCGAATTAGGGTTTGGGCGCCACATTTACCTTGGGTTTTTTAAATTCAAATGATGTCTTTTAATACATGTAAAGGGGCCACGCCCACCCCCATGTCCTAGTCGAGTCACTTTTTACCTTTTAAGTTATAACTTAACATTATAATTCATCATTATAACATGTTCCCCTTTCCTAGCGACCATCTGCCTTGGTCAACACTTGTAGTTGATAGAATTAAGCCCTGTAATTGGTAAAATATCCTGTGCCAAGGTAAAACTGACCTCCTGAACCAAAACTGAATCTCTGCCATGGATTAAAATAGTGAGATCTTCACCAAATTGAGTCCCACACCATTCTGTTTAGCCTAGGGGACCCCCATGACTAGGCTAACAGGTCCTTATTTCTCCTACTATTGAGAAGGGGACATTACAGTCTCCCCTTCCTGAAATTGCTTGTCCCCAAGCAATTGGAAACCTGGAGTCTGCAATATTGACTCTCCCTCCCATGTGGCATCTTCCTCAGGTAAATCTTTCCACTTGATTAAATATTCCTTAATGGTTCTCCTCCTGAGGGTACGTTCACGTTGGTCAATCACTACCTCTGGAATTAGTACCAGCTTGCCTTCTTCATCCAGAGGTGGCAAATCTACTGAGGGTGTGACATTGTGTCCCAAGGCCTTCTTGAGGCATGACACATGGAACACATTGTGTATCCTGCTACTCTCTGGTAGCTCCAACTCATAAGCTACCTCACCCACTCATCGAGAGACTCAAAATGGGCCATAGAACCGGGGTTTGAGCTTCTCAGCTCCACTCCTCTTCAGTGATGACTGTCTGAATGGTTGCAGTCTCAGATAGACCATATCTCCTACCTCAAATGTGCATTCAATTCTCTTCTGATCAACATATTTTTTTGTTGCTCCTGTGCCTGTCTGATGTTCTCTTGCAATGAACACATGATATCCTGTGTCTCCTGTAGAAGATCTTTGGCTCTGGGAACCCGATTGTCACCTAACACCAAATCCATGAAGCTAGGAGCTTCATACCCATACAAGGCCATGAATGGGGATATTTTTATTGACATGTGATAGGATGAATTATAGCAGTACTCACTCAGATGTACCCACCTAACCCATGCCTTTTGTTGCCCCGACACATAATTCCTCAAATATCCTTCTATCCATTTGTTGACAATTTTGGTCTGACCATCTGTTTGAGGATGATAACTTGTGTTGGGTGTCAACTCTGTCCCACACAATCTAAACAACTCCTGCCAAAAGAGACTCATAAACTTACTATCTCTATCACTGACTATGGACTTAGGTAGGCCATGCAATCTGAAAACTTCCCTGAAAAAGAGTTCAACCACCTGTGCTGCTAAAAATCCTATGGTGATAGCAAAGAAATGGGTAAACTTGGTAAGTCTATCTACCACCACAAATAAAGAATCCTTTCCCTATGCCTTGGGAAGTCCTGTAATGAAATCCATAGATATACTTTCCCATTTTTGTGAAGGAATGGGAAGTGGTTGTAGTAACCCTGCTGGAAAAGTATGCTCATGCTTGTTCTGTTGGCACACAGAACACTCTCGGATGTACTGCAGAACCTCATCCTTGAGTCCTCTCCAAGAAAACCTCTCACGGATCAGCTTGTAAGTCTTGTAGTAGCCAGGGTGACCAATCATTGGTGCATCATGTAAAAGCCTGAATATTTACCTCTTGAATTTGGAATCTGTAGGAATCCAAATTCTCCCTTTGTAATAAATCACATCATCCCTGACAATATATCTATCATCATCCTATGTACTATCCAATACTCTACGAGCAAACTCATCTTTGGCATAGTCTACCATAAGCTTAGGCCTCCAATCTTCTGAAATCTCTGTCAATGAATATAAATGTGGGCGTCTAGATAGTGCATCTGCTACTATGTTCTTCTTTCCTTTGACATATTCAATGTCAAAGTCATAAGCCTGTATTCTACTGACCCATTTCATCTACCTATCATTCAAATCCTTCTGGTTCATGAAATATCTAAGGTTGTTATGGTCAGTTTTTACAATAAATTTCCTACCCACCAAATATTGCCTAAATTTTACTAGTGCATGCATAATGGCTAGCATCTCCCGATCATACACTGAATAACTCATCTCTCCTCCCCTCAAATTCCTACTCTCGAAGGCTATTGGATGCTTATTCTGCATCAACACTACTCCAATGCCCTCTCCTGATGCATCACACTCCACCTCAAATGGTTTGGTGAAATCAGGTAAAGCCAAAACTGGACAACTGCTCATAACCTGCTTAAACCTATCAAATGCCTGTTGTGCCCTTTCTGACCATTGGAATGCTCCCTTATTTGTTAAATCTATCAAAGGTGCCACCAACTATGAAAAACCTTTGACAAACCTATGGTAAAATCCACACAAACCGAAGAATCCCCTGAGTTGTGTTAGGTTTGTGGGTGTTGGCCATTCAATGATTGCCCAAATTTTCTCTGGGTCTACTCTAACTCCCTGTGCACTGATGATATGACCCAGATACAATAATTCGGTCATCCCAAATTCACATTTAGTCTCTTTAGCATAAAGAGACTCTGACTCCATAATACTAAGCACCTCTTCAAGGTGTACCAGGTGCTCTTCCCATGATCTACTGTAGACCAAAATATCATCAAAGAAGACTAACACTGTCTTCCGGAGCTGCCTGCTAAAAACCCTGTTCATTAAAGATTGAAATGTTGTTGGGGCATTAGTCAACCCAAAGGGCATGACTAAAAACTCAAAATGGCCATAATGACATCGAAAAGCTATCTTTTCCACATCTGATTCCCGCATCCTTATTTGATGGTATCCTGATCTTAGGTCTATTTTGGTGAAGTATCTGGCACCATGTAACTCATCAATCAATTCATCTATTCAGGGAATTGGGTATCGATTTTTTATAGTCTTTTTATTGAGATCCCGGTAATCAATACACATACGCATGGACCCATCCTTATTTTTTACCAAAACAATAGAGGATGCAAATGGGCTTTTGCTTGGTCGTATGTGTCCCATATTAATTAATTCCTTGATTGCTCTCTCTATCTCATCCTTATGATATTTTGGATGTCGATAAGGAGTGGTAATGATAGTTGTAGCTCCTTCCTCAAGCTCAATAATATGCTCTGTACCCCTGTCTGGTGGTTGCCCTGGTGGTATATCACTAAATACCTTATTGTATTTATTGAGTATTGCTTGGATGTCCGGATGATATGTCTTGTGCTCCTCCTCTGTAAGTGCGGGTAAAATAACATAGTGGGCTGCCCACTCTATCTGATTATGCCTCCTAAACCTCTCCATACGTTTGAAAGAGACAACACGAGGTTCTCCTATTGACATCCCTCGTAACACCACCTGTCGACCATTCACCTCAAACTTCAACTCCATTTTCTTGAAGTTGAAGGTAACTTCACCCAATATCTGCAACCACTGAATACCCAACACTACATCCAAACTCTTTGTGTTGACCACAAAGAAATCATCACATACCTCATAGTTTCCTAGAGTAATCTGTAACTATGGTACCTTCCTGGTGCAGGTAATAGAGAAACCATCGACAATCATTACTTTGAACTCATCCACTTCAACTGTCTCTAATCCCCTTCTGGCTACCAATCCCTCATCGATGAAGTTGTGTGTGGCACCTGTATCAATCAATGTTACCACATGTTGCCCCTTAAGAACACTCTGTATTCTCAAATATTGGGCTCCCTGAACACTATGAAGATGAGCTAGAGTGTTATTGTCCTTCCCTGCTTGATCCTGGGTGGTCTCTTGGTCTTCTAAGGCATGTTCATCCTCATTGTCCTGATTTTTTGATTGTTGATCAGAATTTTTAGAATTAGTTTCATCATCTGAATGATATTCTATCAGTTGTAACTTACCCTTAAACTCACATTTATGCCCAGGAGTCCATGACTTTTTGCAAGTAAAACATAACCCCTTCTTTCGGAGTTCATGAAGAGTGTTTGGATCTAACTTTTTGAACGTGCCCTTTTGCTGGTCAGTGTCCTTTTTGATTGGTTTTTGTTCCTTCTCTTTTTTGAAATCCTTCCCTTTGTATTGACTCTTAGACTTGTATGAAGTGACTTCCATGTCCCTAGCCTGTCTAATGGCATCATGCAAGGTAGTTGGGTTGAATGCTTTGACCCAACCTCTCAAAGGTTCAGATAACCCATCCATGAATAAAACCACCAAACGTCTCTCTGACATATCTGTGACCATCACTGACAACCTTTGGAATTCAGTTATGTAGGAGTCCACTGAACCCCATTGTCTCAAATGTGTCAACTCCTTGAATTCCAATTCTTGTTCCTTCCTATCAAATCTCTGCATAAGTCTCTCAGTGAACTCAACATAAGTATCCACCCTATCATGTCCTAAAGTGTGCATACCGTGATGCCACCAATCATGGGCAACACCTTCCAAATGCAGAGTACATAATTTAATGGCCTCGTCTTCTATCATTGGGTTCAACTGCAAATAAGTGTCCATTTTTTGGACCCAGGCCTTAGCTATCATTTTTCCTGATGCATCAAAGAAGGGTATGTGGATTTTTCCTATCCTCCTCTATATTTTTGGGCATCCCTAAGATGTAGACTGTACAGGATCTCCCTATCCCTATTGGAATTGCCCCTGCTAAAACTATCCCTGGTGAATGGGCCTTCCCCTATTTCTAGGAGTTTGCCTATTACGAGTGTCCACGAAGTCCCTGAATGACATGAGATTCTAAAAATCAGGACCAAGTGCCTCCCACTCATACCTGTACTACTGATACTGATCTACCACTAAAATTTTTGGTTCCTCTTCTACTGGGGCCGCTACTAGGGCCATTGGAGGTTCAGGACATGGTAGAAATTTGGGCATAAATGGTCTAGAGCTACTAGCTCTCTCTGTCCTGGTATGAGTGACCACCCTGTTAACTGTTGATTCCTCATTTCTCGTTTCCTATCCTGCATTAATTTTTTCAATCCGTGGGCCTTGTGCATTAACCAAAATATTAATCCCATGTACCTATTGTGTCATCAAACCCACTAATTGTTCCAAACTGTGTTGCATGTTATGTTGCATCTGTCTGATATCCTCAACCATTTTCCTCTCTATTTCATCTTGTGCATTTCTATCCCCCATGGCAATAGATGGTTCAAAAAATGAACTTGTGGATATTCCCAATATGTCAGTTACTCTCTGATCTGGAGGAGGTTTGGGCCACTACTTCTGCCTATGCTGCCAATTCAAATAGTCATGTTCTACTTTTTTCTTCTCCCTCTCAAAAGCCCATCTGTCCCTCTCACTCATGAAACGTGGGCTTCACAGGCTGGCAGGATTAAGTGGCTCTGATACCACTATAATGAACACCCCCACTTGTTGGTTCTGAGTTATTTTGGTTTGTGCTTGTTTGTTTTTGCAATGAAATGATTGGTTTTGCTTGTTTAGTTTGAGACATTGACTTGAATTTCATTCATAATGCAATAAGGAAACAAACATTTGAACAAATGATAAATTTGCAATAAGGAGATTTATTTATTTAATTTTTTGACCTAAAAGTACAGGTCTGTATTTGCACAACAAACTAGAAATTACACAGCTAAAACGTTCATTTGCTCGTAACTCGATCACCGAAACTCCGATTCCTTCCCCGTAAAGTGCAGTTGTCTCTCCCAATGAAGCCACCCAAAATGTAACCTTCAAAAATGTGAATCCAAGCCCAATTAATTGTTGCACGCACCTCGAGGTAGCTGTAGGCAAGATGTACGACTGCTGAAGGGTTCGACCTTGCCTTGAAATTTGTGCCTCACTCTAAATGCCTTCAAAATGCCACTAAAATGATCAACTAGTGAGCCGAAGAGATTGGTAAATTGCCCAGAATGATTCGATGGGATATTTCCCTACTGTGAGCAAATGACATGATTCCCTAGGCACCCATATGTTGTACGACCTGCTCCAGTATTGCATCTATCACTCCAAAATCAATCAAAATGGCACTGACCCAGATGAAGTATAGCCAAAACAATATAACCCAGATGGTCAGTTCATCAACCCAGATGAATTCAAAATTTGGCAAACCCTTGTCTGCCTCTGTTAAGCTCAGATAATCTCTCTGTGATGAGAAATTCAATCCCTGATCAGCTAGAGATGGTCTCACACATCTAAAACTGATAATCCTGCTGAGAAATCCACTCCCAACAAGCCCTGTAGATTCTCTGACGAAAATCTCTGCAACTCTTCACAAAAAACACAAAATCTCCATATGCAAAATGAGACCCAACGTGAAAATATGAGGTGAGGGTCGAATTAGGGTTTGGGTGCCACATTTGCCTTGGGTTTTTAAAATTCAAATGATGTCTTTTAATACATGTAAAGGGGCCACGCCCACCCCCATGTCCTAGTCGAGTCACTTTTTACCTTTTAAGTTATAACTTAACATTATAATTCATCATTATAACATGTTCCCCTTTCCTAGCGACCATCTGCCTTGGTCAACACTTGTAGTTGATAGAATTAAGCCCTGTAATTGGTAAAATATCCTGTGCCAAGGTAAAACTGACCTCCTGAACCAAAACTGAATCTCTGCCATGGATTAAAATAGTGAGATCTTCGCCAAATTGAGTCCCACACCATTCTGTTTAGCCTAGGGGACCCCCATGACTAGGCTAACAGGTCCTTATTTCTCCTACTGTTGAGAAGGGGACATTACACAGAGGTCTAGAGACTTGATTGTTGTGATATTCAAACGGGAGAGTGAAAGGTCCTTGTTACGATATTCAAACGAGGATCTTTATTGTATTAATCATTCTAAGAGTTAAATGGTGATTCCAAGCCAACTCTTCATGTAATCTTTTTCAAATATTAATACAATTTTGGGCTTCTTTCCTATTATATTTTTGTTTTCAGTCTTGTGTGTGTCTTCATTATGAGTTACATTATTTGAACGCATAGTGAACGTTTCTTTCGTTGGTCAATTGTTATGTTTATTATGATATTCAAATGAATGTAATTGCACCAATTCTCTCTTTCCCCGTTCTTTCTATTTTCATTAAATGGTTGTTAAATTTTGCTACAATATCTGAAAGGATTAAAACATCGGTCATACATAAGGCATAATAGAACTGTTGTCGTTTTAGCTCAGTCAAATTTATAAAATATTTAAATCACCACCATAAATCTGGAAGAGCATGAACATAAAATGTTAAAAAATTTAAGTTCACCTCAATGGTATCCTTACTATAACCTGGTCTGTTTAGAAAATATTGAAGAACTCTATTCCTAGGTTAAAGAGGCAGGTCGACCAAAGCCTGTAATTGCTCGTTGGCAGTAGGTTTTCCTGTAGCATGACAACTTATCTTAAGGATATAGGAAAAATCCCCAACAGGTTATTTGGAAGGAGGAAAATAATGGAAAGTACTATGTTAATTTTGGATACTATTTGCTTAAGACAGAAGGTAGAAGCAAGTTTCTAGTGAGGAAACTCTGGATTAAAGGGCTCATCCCTAAAATAGCTTTCTTCTTACGGTTGGTGGTTCAAAAAAAAATATTATTGATTGATAACTTATACAAGAGAGGTATATCTATAGTAAATAGATGTTATTTATGTGAACAAAATTTGGAATCGATTCATCTTTTTCTCGAATGTTCCTTTCCTAGACAAATTTTAGAGAAGGTTTTTGAACCCTTTGATGTTCCTTGGGTCTTCCCAGGCACTATAGGAAATTTATGTATGCAGTAGGATCCTCCTTTCAATAATGGTAGATTGAAAGCTCATTGGAGATTTTGTCTCCTCCATTTTCTTTGGGGAATTTAGGAGCGAAATGACAAGGTTTTTGAAAATAAGAAAAGAGAGGCTTTTGAGATTGCTTTTTGCATTCTCAATGCTGCTATTTAAAATATTTTAGGTTTTTGTTGAAAATAAAATTTAAAATTATTAAACAAACAACGGAAAATAATGTTGTAAAAAACTAAATTTCTTTCTCATAATGTGGGTATTAAGAGGTTACTTAGTAGTTCAATACACATCCCAAAGAAATGGGGTTGCAAAAAAGAAAAAAAAAATATTAATAATTAGATGTAATGTTTAAAACTAAGATTTTTTTCCTCTTTTTCAGTTGGATCAATAAGTATTATTGCCTATATTTTCAATCTCTCTTTGATCAAATTTATAATAATATTCCCAATAAATCATGGTATGATACCAAGACATCAAGTATTTTAGAGTTTCCAGATGCTATGTTAATATAATATACCTAATGAGCTAACCAGCTAAGAAAAGAAGCTTGATGGTAAAGGCATAAAATACATCTTAATTACTTATAGTGAAAACTAAATATTATACATTGTATGTTCAAGAGAGTAAAATTTTATCATTATTAGAGATGATATGGTTAATGAAGATCACCTCAAAAATCTATAGAACTTGTAGCTAACTTATTTTCATAAATTGAATATGAAGAAGAGAAGATAACAATAATGAATAAATTATCCTAGGGGAGACAACAATCTTCAAGAAATTTATTAAAAAATAACAATTTGAAGAGATTCATCATATTAGCTATGCATTAATGAGAATTATAAGCAAATGAATAAAATTCTTAAATCTTATGAAAAAAACAATGTAAGATAGAGTGGGAGAATACAAGTCAAGAGATAACTCCTTGATTAAACATGACACATAAAAATAGATAGAGATTCTATAAGGTAAAAATCTTGTGGACAATAGATGTGTCTTAACAAAAGACCCAGTTTATAATTTTTTATTAGTGTTTAAAAAATTCAAAACAAGATTTGTTGTAAAAGGATATTCTTGAAAATGAGTTGAGTTCAATGAAAATTTGCTTTAATTGCTAAAATAAGTATAATTGAGTTTACTGTTCCTTTGGCTACCTAAATTTGAAGACATCAATTGTGTAAAGAACATAATTCTTAATAATGAATTGCAAGTGAAAAACCATTGCAAATTGAAGAAGATTTTAGATGGCTTTAAACAACCATTAAGAGAATGATGTGTCAACATTGATGACCACTTCAATGATTAAGATTTTGTCAAAATCTCTTTTGATTCAAATCTAAGGAATGTGAAGTTGAATTTTTTTGTTCTCGTTCTTTCAATGGACGATCTAATAATGTCAATAGTCGTGTCATGTTTATTAGTGACACAAAGAAAAGGTTACTAACAACCTTTGATATAATTGATTTGTACCCCTTATTACATTGTCATCTTTTTAAACAAGTACGGGAAAAGGTTGATAAAGATTATTTTATTTTTCAAATGGTTATATGGGATTGAAAAGAAACCCACCAATGTTACATCATTTTTGTTGTATGGCGATATTTCAACAAAAGAGTGATAAAAGATAATTTTTTTCAATTGGTTATATGAGGTTGAAATAGGTCCCATAGAATATGAATTTATTTTTCAATTGGTTATATGAGGTTGAAATAGGTCCCATAGAATATGAATTTATTTTTCAATTAGTTATGTAGGATTGAAATGGGCCCCATTTATATTATATCATGGTTCAAGTAGTATAATGGTATTTCAACAAAAGGGTCATAGAAGATTTTTTTTTTCAATTTTTTTATTACAT